>JACVTC010000002.1:205000-515000 GCA_016946835.1 Neocallimastix lanati (nom. inval.) | reverse complement strand
TTGTTCAAACAATTGAATTAGAGTATATATGATGTCCTGCTGACGTCTCATTGTAGATATATTTTTTTTATCAACATTTTCACTTATAATATTAGGATCATTTTCGTCATCGTTAATTCCTTTAATTTCATTAGTGAAATTGGAACAAATAATCAATACTGAGGTTACAAAATTTGAGCCTTCAATAGATTATTATTATTATTATTATTATTATTTTTTTTTTTTTTTTTTTTTTTTTAATTTTTATATTCAAATTTTATACAAAAAAAAAAAAAAAAAAAGGGTGCCATATATATATATTTTGTTTTTTATATATTATTATATATGATTTATATTCAATTAGGAAAAAAAAAATTGTTTTTATGTTTTTAACATTTCATTTTCAATAAATAAATAAATAAAAAAAAAAAAAAATCATAAAATATATAAATTATTTATATAATATATATAATAAAAAATAAAAATATATATAAATTATATAATTTATAAAGTATCAGATTAATAAATATAGCTTTGTATATAAATGTTCTATTTAATTTATTTAATAAAATAATAATAATAATAATAATAATAATAATAAAATATGGTAGTTATATAATTATATACATATATTAAATTAATTATTATATATATTTATATAAATTTATAATTTATTAAATTACCATTACCAGAAACTGAATCTGAAGAATAATTTATGTTACGATTTGAACGACTTCCACCACGTGAAGATATTTGTCTATTCATTTAAAAATTCCTTCTTTTTTTTTTTTTTTTTTTTTTTTTTTTTTTTACAAAAATAATTAATTATTATATATATTGTATTTTATATATTGAATTGCTCTTTCTCTCTTTAATTATGTTGAAAATAGAATTTTTTTTATTAATATTCAAATTTTCCTGAAAGACTTTAAATTTTGTATATATATATATAAATAATATAAATTCCTTGCTTTTTTTAATTTGGTATTTTAATGTTTATAATTATGATTATGATGCGCTTATTTGTTATATATTTATAATTAACTTAATATATTATTGATTATTATTGTGTTTTTCTTCAAAAAAATCTTATAAAAATAATTATAAATTATTAAGGTATATATATATAAAATTGTTAATTGTTTAAAAATTTTCTTTTTCTTTGGTATCTTTTTAATATGTAATACTTTTTTTTTTTATTCTATATTTTCTTTTAAAAATTTTGTAACTCTATTTCCAAAATTTAATACTTTTTTTTTTAAAAAAAATGGATTAATATATATAACAATAATTATGTATTTTTCTGAATTATACTTTTAAATCCAAAATTTATTTAATAACAATGTAAAGTACATAAAAAAAAATTTTTTTTTTATATAATAAAATATTATCTTTTTTTATAAATTATTTTAAATTATTTTAAGAAAAGTTAAAATTTATTAATTTAAAATCTTTTTTGTTGCTAAGCATTACTAAAATGTATATATATATGAAATCAAAGATAAAGCAAAAATGAAAATAAATAATTGTATATAATCTTTTTATAATTTTTATTTTTTTTTATTTTTTTATTTTATTTTATTTTTTTTTTTCCTTTAATGAATAAATATATATAAATTTTAATTTTTAATTTTAAAAAATATAAATATAATTTTAATTAATAATATTTTTATTATTAATAATTTTAATTATCTCTATTTAAAAAATAATAAATAATAATATTAAATAATAAATAATTGAATAATAAATAATAAATAATAAATAATAATAATAATAATAATAATAATAATAATAATAATAATAATAATAATAATAATAATAATAATAATAATAATAATAATAATAATAATAATAATAATAATAATAATAATAATAATAATAATAATAATAATAATAATAATAATAATAATAATAATAATAATAATAATAATATCCGTTTATTAAAAAGTATAATTTTTTTTTTCTTTTTTTTTTTTTTTTTTACTTTTTTATATTAATATATGTTTCTTTTTTATTTTTGATCTTATAGTCATATACAATAATATTATTATCAATTGGAAAACAATATTAAATTATACACCAAACTATTAATTGCATTTTTTATTGATATTATCCTTAATAATAATACTTTTTATAAATTGTCTGCCTTTTGTTATTAATAAAATAAAAATAATTTATATATTTAATAACTAAATTACATATTATAAAGTTTATTAAAAGGTTTTATATTTAAATAACATGTCCTGAATATGTAAAACTTTAAATTATATATATATATATAATAAAAAATTATCCAAAAAGTTTATAATTTTCTTTATTTCATATCAAAAATATCTGAATATATTACTTTTCTTTTTCTATTTTTTTTTCAATCCTACTATATAATATTTAGAAAAAAAAAAAAAAAAAAAAGAAAAATTATTACAAAAGAATTACTTATTATCTTTTGAAAATATTTATATTGTTAATATTGCTTTTCATTTAAGCTGTTTATCAATTTCTTTTTATATTTACTATAATTATCTAATTAATAAATTAAATATTATATTTATATTATAATCTTTTTTATATTACTTTTTTTTTTTTTTTTTTTAACATTTTATAGTTTTTGAATATTGAAAAAACTAATTAATAACCATTTAAATTAATAAGAAATATAATTTTCTTTTGAAACTATTAAATTAATTACATAATTATATATCATTATGAATTAGATATTATATAGGGTTAGTGCGTTAATTAAAATTAATTTAAGATAATAAAATTTGAATAAATAGAAAATTATATATTAAATATATTTTTTTATTTTTTATATTGATAAAAATATTAAGGAAAATTAAAACATTATTAAAAAGTTGTATTTATAAGTGTTAATTTATGTTTATATATTTATTAATAAACTGTATTTATATATAATAATTAAGATATTCTTAAGTATAATAATATTATTTCATTATAATTTAAAAGAATATAATTAGTATTAAAAGTTTATATATCATTTAAGGTTTTTAATTCTTTTATTAATATCCTTTTATAAAAATATATAAATTATTGTTTATATTTAAAAAATTATATTTCATTTTTTATATTCGTTTAAATTTAAATTTAAAATTAAAAGAAAAAAAGAAAATTAAACTTTTTATGTATAATATATACATCATTTTAGGTTTAAACTTTTTTTTCATATACATGTAATTTAAGATTCAAACTTTTTATTCCATAATTTTTTAATAAAAAAAAAAAAAATTTTTTTTATTAATATACATAATATACATTTTGTTCAAAAAATTAATTTTTAATATATTTACAAATACTAATTTTAAAATGACGGATATGTTATGTAAATTAATGATAAAAAAAAAAAAATTCATGAACTTTAAATTTTAATATTATAATTGAAGAAATTCATAATTTAAAAAAAATATATATTATTTTTTATTAATTAATGAAAAATAAATGATTATCAATTATGAAAAAAAAAATTTTTTTTATCGAAAAATATTGATAAGGATTTATGAACATATATTCATTTATTTGGTTAAAAAAAAGTAGTATTAAAAAATTATTTAAAATATAATGTTTTAATGAATAATAATTGTAATCGTAAAAGAATTATGCAGTATCATCCTTTTGATTTAATTAAGCATTATTATTCCATTAATAAAATCTACATTTCCAATATCACTTAATTAATATTTATTTATTTCTAATTTATTTTTTTTTAATTGTTATTAATATATCATCTACATAACCACCATTATTAATCGAATAAACAATATTTCTATTTTTTTGAGTATTAAGAATATTAATACTTTGCTCTTGATCAACATTATCATTTAATGTAGTAGAAATATTAGTTGGAACATTAAATTGGTTATATATGTTTGCTATATAACTGGTGTAACTTTTACTTGAATTTTATTAATTCTAAATTGATTATACATATTATCATATCTTTGATAAAGTTCATTATTTCTTAATAATTCAAATATATTTAAGGCTCATGTTCCAACTTCATAAATATGTTTTATATTATTTGTCTCTCCATTTTTAATACTCTAATTTGCAGCTTTTACCTTCTTCATTAAGTTAATATTTATATTACTAATATCATTTTATTGGTTAACAGCTCTCTTACCTATGCTTGTTCAGGTATTTGTTTAAATGGTATTAAGTGAATCATTTTTTGAAAAAAGGTCTACTACTACCATAAGAACAGAATATCCTTTAGACTCCGAAAGGCCACATAAAAAGTCAATTTCTATTGATTTCCAAGGTTTTTTTTGGGAGTATCTAAAGGTTGGAGAAGATCATATTTTTTTTTTTTTTATGTTTATTCATTTTGCTTCTTGTACAAGATTGACAAGAGATTAAATATTGCATTACGTCTTATTTTATTTTAGGTCACCTAAAGTTTTTTGTTATTAACTTTAAAATTCTTTTAATTCCTAAATGACCGGCAATTGACTTTTTTATGATATTTATTTAATATTTCTAATCTAAAAACTTAAGGAATATAAATGCTAAATCAAGTCTTCTAGACAAGCTGTCTTGCTTTCTATTTTTGTTTCAGTGTCCCTACTTTATTATAAAATTATATTCCTGGAAGAAGAGGTACCATTTATGCTGTCTTTGATTAGCAACCTTTCCTCCTAATGTGTATATTAGATTTCCATGATCAGTATATAGACAATAATTTGGTATTTAGGGCCAATAAAGAGATGTCTTTGAGCAATAAAAGCATCCCTTATAACGAGAAGTTCTTTAATGATATAATTAATTTCAGCATTTAATAGACTTCTAGAGTAATATACTCTGAATGTTAATTATTTTCTTTATTATGATATTGATGATGTTCTATCTCTTTGAGAGGTAGAACAGCATCAATAGCATATTTACTTGTATCGCATTCTATTATAAAAGGTTTTGTAATATCAGGATATATATGAATTGAAAAAGTTGTAAGTTTTTTTTTTTTTTTTTTTTTTTTTTTTTTTTTTTTTTTTTTTTAATTCTTTAAAAGCATTCTCACATTCGACCATAAAAAATTTAATATTTTTCTTCCTTAAATTATGTAAAAGTTTAAAATTGACAGAATTAGAATCTTGTTTCAACTTTGCTAATTCTTCACAATCTTTTATCCAATGGCCAGGTTTATCACGAAAGATTCAAGTTTTAATTTGAAGATGCAAGCATTCTATTTACAAGTTCATTCATACTTTCATCATTATTAGGTATTTGATTTCTACTATTTAAATAATCCTTATTTCCTTATTTATATTATGATGATTATTGTTTCCATGATAGTTATAATTATTTGGGATATCTTAATTAACTCTGTGAGCACAATAAGAAGGTGTATTTACGGAAGTATTTCTAAAGTTCCTAAATTTCATGCTATTTCTATCCATGAATTATTAATGTTATTGTAAGGATCAATATCTCGCTGCTTCACATATACCTAATTTTTTTTATAAAATATAGTTAGATTTCTAATTTGAGTTCTTGAATTAAGAGCATTTTCATAATCTATAACTGAAATAAATGCTCTATCCATAGTTTCCAATTAATCATATAAGTCTAAATATCTAGAATTGAATTCGTATATTGTTTCATTTAGTTCAATAATAATTCGTTTTAATTGTCTTAATTTATCATATTTTTTGTTCTCTCTCCAATATTTCTTCTTTACCAATTTAACATATTCATCTAATGTAAGAGGTCTATTTAATTTTGCCTCATTTTTCTTTTAGAACTTTTACAATACCATCTTTAGCAGCGGCAATAATATAAGAATTTATTCTCATCAATAGTAATACTTTTTTGAACCAGTCGTCAATTCTAAACTTTCAAATTTTTGTATCTCTACTAGATCCACCAATAATATAAATAGTAAATAATTAAATAAATATTTTACTTTTTAAATATTAAAAAACAAAATATATTCTTATAAATACTTTATAATTAAATAAAGTGAATAATTAAAAAAAAAAAAAAAAAAAAAAACGGAATAATTAAAAAGATTAATAATTTATACTAATTTATTCAATAAATAATAAATAATAAATAATTAAACAATTTAATATAAATAATAATTAATTAAATATTTTATAAACTTTCAATTTTAATTTTTATATTAATAAAAAGATTTTTTTTTTTTTAAAAATATTTTATTATTAAAAATATTTAGAGAATATATTTTCTATATTTTTTAAGTCTATAAATATTTTTAAATTTTAAATGTTTCTCTTATTTTATTTTAAATATATATTATAGATTGTAATAATATTTTATGTTTTTTTTTAATTTTTAAATATATATATAATGAAAATTTCAAAAATATTTTTATTTTTAAAGAATACTATTTTATTTTTTTTTTTTTTAAAAAAAATATAAAAGAATAATAAATATAAAAAAATATCTTTAACCCTAATATGACATTATTTATTAAAATTATTATTTATTTATTTATTAATTTATTTATTAGTTTATTTATAAATTTATTTATTAATTTATTTATTAGTTTATTTATAAATTTATTTATAAATTTATTTATTAATTTATTTATTAGTTTATTTATAAATTTATTTATTAGTTTATTTATAAATTTATTTATAAATTTATTTATTAATTTATTTATTAGTTTATTTATAAATTTATTTATTAATTTATTTATTAGTTTATTTATAAATTTATTTATTAATTTATTTATTAGTTTATTTATAAATTTATTTATTAATTTATTTATTAAAATTTTGAAACGCTACATTTTTCGATGTTGTAACATTCAGAAAGAAACAACTCCGGATTTAATCAAATATTCTTGCTAATGCCTATATTTTTATGATATTATAAACATTTAATAATTTATTATTTATAAGGAAATATTTAATAAAAATATAAAGATAAATATAAAATAAAAAGAATATAATTAAAACAATGATTTATGTAATTAGTAAAAAAATAAGAAATAATAAATTCCATTAGTATAATTAATATTGAGAAATCAAGTTACATCACTTACAATAAAGAAAATTATAAAATCATTATATTTAAATTTGATTCATGACACTAATATGTTTAAATAATAAAAATTATTTTATATCATTATATATCATTTAAATAATAAATAAGTAATAAATAATAAAGAGTATTTATTAATAAATAATAATTAAACTGATATGCTATCATTAAATTTGATATTAATTATAATTTTATTTTATTTCAATAATTAATTAAATCTAAAGTTTATTTCATAATAAAATTAATAATATTCATGATTACCATGGAAATTTAAATTCATTTATTTGGTTTTGGTATTTAGGATAAGCAAAAAAATAGAATAAATAAATAAATAAATAAATAAATAAATAAATAAATAAATAAATAAATAAATAAATAAATAAATAAATAAATAAATAAATAAATAAATAAATAAATAAATAAATAAATAAATTTTTTTTTTAATTTTATCTTATAATAATTTGTTTGATACTTTCGATATTTTTGATATTTTTAAATATAAAAGTAAGCAACAGATTTATAGAAAAAAAATCAAATAAAACTATTAAATATCAAATATAATTATTTAATAAATAAAAAAAATATGTATATAAATTTGATATTTGATAGATAATAATATATTATTATTATTATTATTATTATTATAATTATAATTAATACTATCCATAATATATTAAATGATAAAATTATTAGATATAAAAAATATTTTGTAGGTCTAAAATTACTAGTAATGCAATATAATAAATGTAATTAATACAGCTTAAAAACATTATTTTATTTATTATCATTTTTATTATTATTACTAAATATTTAAATATTTTTTAAATTCTTATTATAATATATTATAATATTTTTTTTTTATCTTGAATATGGAAATATTTATAGTAAATCTTTATTATTTATTTTTTTATGTAAAAATATATAAAATATTGTAAATATTAAAATATTAAATATATTAAATATATATAAATATAAAATATCTATAAATATAAAATAATATATATATTTAAGATAAAAAACAGATAAAAAAAAATTAATATATATAATAAATAATAAATAATAAATAATAAATAATAAATAATAAATAATAAATAATAAATAATAAATAATAAATAATAAAAAGAGTATTTAATAATAAATAATAAATAATAAATAATAAAAAGAGTATTTATTAATAAATAATAAATAATAAATAATAAATAATAAATAATAAATAATAAATAATAAATAATAAATAATAAATAATAAATAATAAATAATAAATAATAAATAATAAATAATAAATATTTGAATAATAAATAATAAATAATAAATAATAAATAATAAATAATAAATAATAAATAATAAATAATAAATAATAAATAATAAATAATAATAAATAATAATTAATAAATAATAAATAATAAATAATAATAAATAATAAATAATAAATAATAAATAATAAATAATAAATAATAAATAATAAATAATAAATAATAAATAATAAATAATAAATAATAAATAATAAATAATAAATAATAAAAAGAGTATTTAATAATAAATAATAAATAATAAAAAGAGTATTTATTAATAAATAATAAATAATAAATAATAAAAAGAGTATTTAATAATAAATAATAAATAATAAAAAGAGTATTTATTAATAAATAATAAATAATAAATAATAAATAATAAAATAAAAAGAGTATTTTATTAATTAATAATGGAATAATGGAATAATATAAAATAATGGAAATAGATTGAATATATTTAATATTGATGGATACATAAATTAATTTTAAATTTTATTTAATATTATTATTATTATTATTTTTTTATATTTTTTTATTTTATTTTTTATTTGTCAAGAAGATTCCAGTTCAGTATTAATTAATTAATTAATTAATTAAAAAAAATTTTTTTTTTATTTATTAATTTTATCATAAAATATCGAAAATTGTTTTTTTTTTATTATACTTTAAAAAATATATATATCTACTTTTTTTTTCTTTTTCTACTTTTCTACTTTATACTTTAAAGATTAAAAAATAAAATTATTGTAAGGGAAAACTATTTAAAATTTGTATTATTGTAAGTATTATTTTAATTATATACATAAGTATAAAATTATCACTAAAAAATATGAATTTTGAAAAATTATATTAAATTTTATTTTAAATGTAGTATCATTCATGGATTAATATATATATTAAAAATTGAAACAATAAATCAAAAGAAATAGCAGTTTATTTAATATATTAGTATAATTAACATTTTGATAATAAAATAATGAAAATTAATTATATAAATGAAAATTAATTATATAAATGAATAAACATTAATAATAAAAAAGTTCAATTAATGAATTTCATAAAAGTGATTAAATTTATATTTATAAAGTTATATAAAACTTATTATATTAATAGTACATTATCTTAATAAAGATATCACACTAATCACTTTAGAACTTAATTATATACAATTAAAAGGGGAATTAAGCAAAGATAGAATTTAGTTTTTTTTTTTTTTTTTTTTTTTTTTTTTTTTTTTTTTTTTTTTTTTTTTTTTTGTAATGACAAAATATATATAAATATAGAAAAGATAGATAACAATTATGCTAATTAAATAGAGTTAAATTTATTTATCTTTATTTTTCTTTATTTTGGTACATATTTAAAATTAATAGGGAATAAAAAAAAATATAGAAATTAGATTTTTTTTTTTTCTATTATTATGGAAAAAAATATATAAATATAGGAAAGATAATGATAACAATTATATTAATTAGATTAATTTTAATTGTCTTTGTTTTTTTTATACCTTAATTTTATTTTGATTCATATTTAGAGTTTATCAATTATTAATATTTATACCAAAAGGTATTTTGATATTATATTAATATTATTTGTTATTAAATATATAACATGTTTTTATTAATATTTGATTATCAAACAAATATATATTTCTTAATTATTAAAAGATATGACTTTTAAAATATAAATAAATATATATGTTCAATAATACGTTAATTATTTAATTATTAACTATATGAATATTAAATTGCTTTTTTTATAAATTATATATATATATATTAATTAATAATAATATTTAATTATTTTAAAAATTTATATTCCTATTTTATATTAATATGAATATTTTATAATTAATCAATATATGAAATTTGTGGCATTTTATTGGATGAAAAATAATAATTTTATTTTATAATAAAACCAAAAAAGAAAAAGAACGAAAAAATTATAAATTTATATATATTAAATATAATTAAAAAATTGTATACTAGAAAGTGATATAATCTAGGTTATTAAAAGTTCAATAAAATATATATTCAACTTCAGTTATAATACCAATATAATTATATAAAAAAGAAATAAAAAAAATTATAACTAATATTAAAATGAGAAACCAAATTATATTTGAAAAATCCTATGATTTATTAAGAAAAGAATCTGATAAAGGCTTAGAAAAATTACGTCAAATTAATAAGGATCTTGATAAAGCTGATACTGATTGTCGTTTAAATATTAAAGAATTAACTTCTCTAAGCGATGAAATTAAAAAAATTAAGGAAGAATTAAAGCAATTATATTTTAACTTTAATAAGAAATCTAATGAATTGAAAGATAGAAACTCACAAATAAAAGAAGAATTAAATTCATTGAAAAATCAAATGAATATACTTTAAAATCATATTAATACAATAATGCATTAAAAAAATTTTTTTTTTTTAATAATTAATTATAATATAAATAGATATTATAGCTAATTTATCAATTTTTTTTTATTTATTAATTCATTCTGCAATTAATGGATAAATGATATTAATTTAATTATTCAAGAGGTTGAAAATAATAATGAGGTCATTATTGAAGAATTAACAAATATATTTTATGATAATTGATTAAATGTCTATTTATTTCTCTATTATTATATTAAGAGACAATTAATACATAAACAACAATTTTAATGTAATATTAATTACTATTTGAAATGGAAAACTAAACCATCTATTTGGAAAACAACATAACAAATTATTATTATGATTATGAATTTTATTATACACATTTTTTAATTAGTTTTATTATTTATAAATAATATCGAAGTAATTAATTTAATATACTTTTTTAATTAAATCAATATTAAGATATTTAGTATTAATATTGAGTACTATCTATTTATTTATTTATATGATATTAACATATCAAATACCCATTTTTCCTTTTATTTTTTTTTTAATATACTAATATGTAATTTATTATAGTTAATATTTAATTCTAATATTTAAAAATTATTTAATATTATTAACTTTGTAAAGGAAATATTTATTTATTTAATTGAATAAAAATTTATAAAAGTTATAAGTATTTTATACATATAGTTTATTTATCAATGAGTAAGGCATTCTCAATTAAATATTAAAGTTATATTTATCATATAACTTTAATATTTTTAATGTTTTAATTGCTTTATAAAAAAAATAAATAGTTATGATTTGTATTTTTTTTAACATATTTTTAATTTTTTTTTTATAATTAGATTAACGTACAAACTTCATATATAAAATTATATTATTAAAAAATTTAAAAATAAATAATTTTAATAGATCTAGTTTTTTTTTTTTTTTTTTTTTTTTTTTTAAATGTTTAGAATGATAATATTTTATTATGTTTATTATTGTAAAAAAATACATTATAAATATGAAAATATATTATTTTTACTTATGTTTTTAATATCATATTTATATAGATGATAAATATAATTCCATTGGTTGATATTTACCATATTTATATTTGATATATATATAAAGTTAATTTTCTATTTTAACACTTCTCCTAAAATCTGTTGCCAATAATTTTTTACTTGAATGATAATATTACTGAAATGAAAATTGATTTTCAATCGTAAATTTCAAAAGTATATGTTAAAATAAAAACAAAAAACAAAAAACGAAAAAACAAAAAAACAAAAAAAAATTAATAAACACATACATAAAATACAAAGATAATAAAAATTATATTTTATACTATATATTAATTAATATATATCCAGATTTTTTGAATTTTACAAGATTTAATTTATAGTAAATAGGAATAAATTCGGTTGGTAGAATATAAATTATTGTTTATATTAATTATTGTCATTTGACACATCCTTTCTAAAATTTAGCTTTTTATAATTATGACTTATTATGGAGTAGCTCTTTCATTCATAAAACTAGGTTATTATAGATTTTCGATATTTCTCTATCATAGTATTATTTAAAAATTTTAGTAAAACTGTTTGAAGTATTGTTTTCTGACTTTACCTATTTTAAGTTTATTTTATTTTTTATTAACCAGATCTTTTATCTAGTGAAACTTTCTATTGATGTGCTTTTGTTTCACATTAATGGATCGATTCTAACAATTGTATGTTTTTTGTTATCTACTTGGATTACTACACGATCTACCTTGATATTTAATTCATTAAGAATACTTACATACCGGGGGACTATGTTTTGTATAGTTACTAGTTTAACAGTATTCAACTTCTACAGTAGAAGTTGCCATAACCTGTTGGAGTTTCGAGAACCAGCAGGTTGATAAATTGCCTATCATCATGATAAAACCTTAAGTCGACATAGGAGTTGGTTTATCACTTGGCATAATAAACGTCAGCGAAAACTCTTAAAGTCCTTTCTTTTGTGAATTTTTTTTTTATTCTATAATTCTGAGTGCCTTTACCTTTGAGATATTTAAAAAATTTTTCTTTATATTAAGTCAGTATTCTATTGTTGGGTTGTTATTTTTTTTTTCTTTCCAACTGGTTCTTGTATAAACTTCAGGATATAGGAAGTTTCCTATTGCCCTTCTATTAAACACAATAAATGAGAACGACACATTAAAATATTTTATTGTTAAGAATTTAAGATTGTTTTATTTTGTTATACAATTTTTTACAATGCTTATTTAAATATTATTGGTAGAATAACTTATTTTAATTTACGTTAATTTTATATTATTTGACACTCCCCCTCAAATCTAACTTTCAATTTTATTTAGATATTAAAGTTTGATTTGATTAATAGTTATTATTTTTATTCCTTATTTTTTATCAGATTTTAAAAAATAAATTATTTCTGAATCCTACCATTGATGTACTTATTTAGGTATTTTATGAATCCATCTGCTAGATTGTTCTCGGATTTAATATATTTTAATTTTATTGTACCTTTACTTATTAAGTCTCTTACGTGGTGATATTTAATATCAATATGTTTAGATTTTGCGTTAATTGATCTATTCTGGCAATTATAGATGACGGCCTTATTATCAGTATTTATAGTCACAGATTTTATTTTGGATATTTAATTCTTTAAAAATGTTCATATACCACAAACTGTGTTTTGCACAATCACTAACACTTATATATTTCGATTCCGCCGTAGAAGTAACAACGACATGTTGCAATTTTGAATACCAACTTGTAGGTGAGTTACCGATCATCATTACGAAACCTGAAGTTGATTTCCTTGTCTCTTCGTCCCCGGCATAATCAGCATCAGGAAAAACTCTTAAAATTTTTTCATTTGAAAATTTTATACCATAATTCAAAGTACCCTTTAGATATCTAAAAATTTTCTTCACATTGTGCCAGTCTTCTATTGTTGGGTTTTTACTTTTTCTTGAGGCTCTGACTACTGAGAATATTATATCTGGTCTTGTACATACAGCCAAATATAGTAAGTTTCCTATACTTCTATAACTTGTCTCATTGAAAGCTTTGCATCTATTTTTAATTTCATTTACAGGTTTTAAATTTCTTACTGGTTTAGTATTTGATAAATTGTATCTTTCAATTAATTCCTTTATATAACCTTTTTGGTGTAGGATATATCTGTTCTTTTGTTTTTCGAATTTTATGTCGATTACGAAATCAACTTCGCCCATATCTTTAATTTTATAAATATTTTTTATCTGATCTTTCACATCTAATATTTCATTTTTCTTACCTATTATTAGAATGTCATCTACATACACTGTTAATATACAAATAATTTCTTTGTTTTTATTTTCTTTTACGTATACACACAGGGTTCGCTAATAAGCCTTTTAAAAATTTATTTTTATTAATGTTTCATTTAATTTTTCGTTCCACTGGCGGCTTGCTTGGTTAAGACCATAAAGTGCCTTCTTTAATTTCCAAAAGCCTTTGTTTTCCGATGAGTATCCTTCCGGTGGTTTCATATAAATTTCTATGTCTAGGTCAGCATTTAAATATGCTGCGTTGATGTCAATTTGAAATATTTCAAAATTTCTTTGTACAGCTAGGGCAACTATAATTCTAAGAGATTCTTGTTTTAATGTTGGTGAGAAAGTGTTTGAATAATCAATACCAAAACGTTGTGAAAAACCTCTCGCAACTAACCTGGCCTTTCGTTTTGTTATATTTCCATTTTCATCACGTACATATTTGAATACCCATTTGCATGATATAAGGTTGGCCTTTTTGGGAATATTGTTTACTGTTTGAAAAACATTTAAATTCTTCATATTGTTTCTTTCTTCTTTTATTACATTCATCCATTCATCTTTATCTGGTAGGTTGAATATATCTTTTTATAATTTTGTGGTTCACTAAAATTTTTATTTATTGTCTTTTCTAATTTTGTTTTGTTTTTTTTTTGATTGTGGTATTAACTGTATTATCTTCATTTTTTCTTTTATTTCTTCTATCATTATCATAGATTGTGAGAAAAACTAGTTGATGGGGGTTGATTCAGAGTTTGTTATGTTTTTATTTTTATCGTTATCATTGTGTTCTGTAATAGTTTGATCTGAATAAGTATTACTAACTTTATTGATCTTATTATTGAGTTCTATTGGTGATAAGGTGATTCTATTGTATAAGTTGGAGTAATTGAAATTGTTAGTATTCAAATACTTACCCCTCCCCTTGATTTCGGAAGAGGGAATAAAATTCGAAAAAGTATTAGGGATACGAGAGATAAGTTTAGAATCGGCGGGATTATCTTCGAAGAATTCTACAGATCTTGAGAAAGAAAATAATTTTAAAATGTTCCTTTATAAGTTGATTAACAGGGATAATATTTTTTTTCTAACAAGAGGAACATAATGTACGTTTCTCAAAATAATTTTATTTCTATTAATAAATCCAATAAAGTCGACGGAAATGGTAGAATTAACAATACTTCCATTTGGAAGTATGATATTTTTCTTACAGTTAACAGAGATTTGTAAGGTATTTTAAAGAATTTGTCAAATGTAAGGAGAAACCTGAATCTAAAATCCAAGCTGTAAGGTCGTTATGGGAAGAAGATGTTATTTCATTAGTTACCTGAGAATTGGAATTATTTTTTTTATGAAGCATCCTAAAATCGAGTAGTTTTCAGTATTGTATATTGTAATCCTTTGATAAGGAGTTATTATTGTTGGTATCATTGATATTGTTTTCGAGTGAATTTAATTGCTTGTAGCTTTTGTGTTTGTATCCTTGTTTAATTGTTGAATGTTTGTGATATTTGTTATTATTTTTCGATTGACTTTTAAATTTCTTATTTTTTGTTAAATCGAATCTGATGGGTTTGTTGAATTTTCTACACTCCTTGGCATAATGTCCGAATTTGTTACATGGATAACATTTTCCATTTCTATATGTTCTTTTGCTTTGGGATGAAAAGTGCTTTTTATTTGTACTTGAATCTGAGGTAGTCAAAAATATTTATTTTGTGAATTCCTCATCGGATTTTAATGATTCTTTTAAATTGGAAAAAACGATGATCGGGGATAACACATTCTTCACGTATTCTCAGAGTTTGTTCCAATCGTGTTTGTATTGGAATACGTTGATGAACCTTAAGTTTTCAGGGAGTGCTCTGTTGAGTATTCCCGCTTTAGTACTAGGTTCCATGTCGTGATCGATGTTTTCGAGTTCATCGATCAAGTTCTGCAGAGTAGCTATGAATATATTTATATCTTGTTCTTCGTTATATTTGAGAGAATTTAATTTCTTTCTGATTTCCATACATCTTCTCTCGTGACTAACGATAAAGGATTTTTCTAGTGTCTTCCAAGTTTCAAAGGCGGTTTTTCCTTGGCTTGCGATAATTTTTCTTATTTCTTCACCTAGACTATTTATGATGATCCACTTTACCATAACGTCACTTTTAATATCCAGGAGGATTGTTTCTTTGTCATATACCAGGCTTGGGTCAAATTGGTCAGTTAAGTAATCATCAGGGTCATCTTTGATGTCTCTTCTCCTAAGTTTTTTTTTTTTTTTACCTTTCTTGTTAAGGCATAACTTTCGAGGTTATTGATCATTAGTAGATAAAGAATATTAGTTCTCCAATCTGGGTAGTTTTCTGTAGTTAATTCAACTACCTGGTTAAAATTTTCAGAATAAGTAAAATTGATTCCTTTTGGAGTTGGTTGTTCGTTTTCACTGACAAGGGTCGGTTTGATTTGATGTTTGACGTCTTCTCATTTTGTTTTGACTTCTTAGATGTTGTGATTTTTTTTTTTTTTTTTTTGAAAAGAAAAATAATTTTATTTCAAATATAATGAATATTATTAAGATGTAGTTGAAGAGCTGAAAAAAAAATTATTATTGAGCAATTCAAGGTTATACAAATAATGTTATTATTTTCAGTATTGTGTTTAATTAATTTCAATATTATATTGTTTTTTTTTTTTTTGATATATAATAATTATTTTAATAAATTATGACCAATATTTAGCACTATCTTTTAATAAACGCTTACCAGCACTATCTTTTAATATTATTAATTTCACTAATTAAAAGACGTATATATATTTATTTAATTCTTATTTAATTCGTTATTAAGAAGAGTCAATGAGACTCTTAATCTATTAAACACAATAAATGAGAACAACACATTAAAATATTTTATTGTTAAGAATTTAAGATTGTTTTATTTTGTTATACAATTTTTTACTTTATATATATACATGCTTATTTAAATATTATTGGTAGAATAACTTATTTTAATTTACATTAATTTTATATTATTTGACACCTTCTGTAACTAGTTTCATTGAAATGCTTATTTCTTGGTCCATATTTTTCTTCTGGTCTTGTATTTCGTGCAGGTTGTAATGAATATTAAAATTTTGAAATTGAAATTCAAGCATAGTGTTTAGAGCTATATCACCCAGGTTCAATTTACATTTTAACTAATTTTAAATATATATATATATTTTTTTTTTTTTTTTTTTTATTTTTCAAGATAGTTCTTTCTGTATTTCTTTTATTGAATTTTATAGAAATTTTTATTAAGTAATAAAATATTATTTTATTTTTATTTTTTTTTTATATTCTCTTTTCTCTATTAGCTTCTATACATACGATCAAAATCAGACTTTAACTAATTTTCTAAATTTTTTGAGATTTTGAGATTTCATAAAAACTGTTTTTCCAAAAAAAAAGTATAAATATGTATGAATTTTCATCTGAAGATATTTCTATTCGTACTTTTCTTGTTCATATGATATCATCAGTAATAGCACTTTTTTTTTTTTTTTTTTTTTTTAGATAAACTAATTTTTTAATAAATAAATAAATAAACTAAAAAAAAATAATAAAACAAATATTAATAATACTTCCGGATTATAATATCAAAGGAATAAATGTTCCAATATTGAGTAGTTGTGTTTATCAATTTCTAGTATCTATTTTCTTCATTTTGAGTGTCTTTTTATTTGGAACACTTCCTTTCTGTTACAGAGGTACCCATTATGTTAAATTGTATCTATCAGATATTTCTCGTATGTCTCTTATGTATCCTGATGAAAGATATATCCATCATTTTTTTTTTTTTTTTTTTTTTTTTTTTTTTTTTTGACGTGTGAAATCTTATTTTCTTTATCAATAATTAGAACATCGTCGATTTAGATGACCAAAATGAAAATAATTTTATCATTTGATATATAGTCTATGTATGTACCTCTATACGTAACAGCCTCCATCAGCGAATTGTATCGCTTTATTACATTTTTTTGGTATCAATTAAATTTGACAAATTGTTCGTCATATGATACGTTGAATCTGAATCAATAGTCCAAGCTACATTTTCGTAGTACTATTTTTATATAATTAACACTTATAAAGTATAAAAGATTAATGATTATATTATGTTTTATGTTATTTGTAAGATTATTGTGTGTATTGCTCATTTCACATTAATTAATATTAATAATTTGATACTAATTCTTATTTTAAATAAAAATTATTATAAGCCCTTCAAAAGAAATTTATCAAATGTAATATATTTTAAATATAAAGTGTTTATTTAAATATTATTTTATTTATTATAAGCTATTATATTATTTTTAATTAATCATTGTTGAATTGTTGATATATAATTCGACATATTGACTTAGTAACGTTTAAGACTATAAAACCTCCTCTTTATATTTTGACATAATATTTTTAAGAGTTTTAGGTTTGAGTTATATTGATCAGGTTAAGATGCTTTATTAATTATTGCAATTAATTAAAATTAAATAATTATCACACATCAACTTATATAAGTTTTATTAAAATCTTTTATTTAATATTTTAATAATAAAATTTACAAAGATTAATACTATATAATTAATACTATTGGTATAATTAATCTAATTAGTAATGCTGGGTTAATAATCATAACAAAGATTATAAGAAGTTTTGAATTTCAACCCCTTTTTATATTAATTTTAAAATAATGATTAACAATATTTTTACAAATTTTACGTGGTTAAATCTAGAGTGAATACTTTAATCCTGAAGAAACTATCATTGAAATTAGTAATTTCGTTTCAGGGACAAAATATTATTCTTGAGTTTTTTAACATTTAGAATGAATAAATTCCTTCATTTTAACATTGATCCATGAGTGTGTACCAGAGATAAAAATCAACCTTGCAGTGTCAATAGATGTTCTATATCGGCAAGAACCTCAGTGAAATATCTTTTCCATAATGAATAAAAAATTACAAATTTATAAAAATGAAAGTAATATAAACAAAATACTAATAACTATAAAATATTAATATTAATATAAACTGAAAAAAGAAAAATTGATCTAGAAAAATTAAAAAATAATTATTAAAATATATTAATTTTCAATCTTTTTTTTTTTTTTTTTTTTTTTTTTTTTTTTTTTTTTTTTTGCATTGCCAAATATTTAAACAAGCAAGATAAATGTTTATGTATATTTTGTCATTGTGAATAAACTTTTATTATATTTTTAAATGATTTTACTTTTAGATTAATAGGACTCTTTTTTTTTTATAATCATTTTCTGCAAAATAATCATATATTTAATAAAATGTAAAGATAAATAAAATGTTAGTAGTGAAAAACTATAAAAAAAATTTTTTTCCATCTGTTAAATAAAACCTTAAACCAAAGCTTTGAAGTGAATCCATATCCTACATTTCCATTTTACAATAGCTATATGAGTTTAAATAATACTAAAGAAAAATACATATACAAAATAATACTAAAGTAAAAAATAATACCCTAGATTCATTATAATGATAATATGTAGAAACTATATGATATTATTAATTATTCAACACCAATATTACTACGTATCCAATTTTAAACAATATAAAACATCAGGTTCACTTTCTATAGTCTTCCTATATTTCAAATTTTCCTTCTTCATGCTAGAAGCCACTTTAGATAGGATAATCATCAATTTACCTCAGAACTACAGAAAATTGTAATGAGTACACCTGATATAGATCATTCCTTTTCTTTCAACCATCAATAGACCTTGGAAAAGTAGTCCAATATCATCGGAGAAAAACTAATATTAGCTCATTTTTTACTTGATATAATATCAATTCCTATCATAATATAGTTATATAGTTATATTAATTTTTAAAATAACATTCATGTGTTTGTTTTATTTAAACTAATATTTTCTTTTTTTTTTTTATTTTTATCTTTATTTAATGCATTGTTTAAAAAAGTCAATGAGACTTATTAATCAATAAAACTATATATATGTGAACATTACTAAAAGGAAATATTTATGATTAAGAATTAATAAAAAATTTTTTTTTTTTATTTTTGACTTTGAAGAGAATATACTTCCAGTGCTTTATTAAATAGATAATTATATTTTTAAAAGTCTGCTCTATGTTGTGGAGAAGGTGAGCAGTCGTTCATCCATTGGATATTAGAATGTTCTTCCTTTTTTCATTATATAGATGAAAATTTTTAGATTTCATCAACGTTCAGACATTTATGAAAAACTCTACCATTTCTGATAGCAATAGCTGTATTGTATTTGAAACCAGATCTTAATTTTATAATCCAGTTAAAATTTAAATTAAATTGAGGATATTTAAGGCTGACCTTAAATAATTTTCTTGTTTCAATGTATTTGTATATATCACAATTCACAATTCGTCCCTTTATTTCCTTGAGCACAAAAAACCCGCAATAGGAAAAATTTACAGATCACCTGATAAAATCTAAGTACTAACAGTTGAGCTTCTTTTGATATAATATTGCTTATGAGATTTCTTTTCATTATTTTTATCTGAGCCATTTACTTTAATACTTAAGGAAGGATTAATACACCATAATAAACTAGTAATAATAAGAGATTGAACTTTGTTTGCATAAGTCATGTTTGAACTTAAAAAGTGGAGCAAAATATAAAGCTATTCTAATAATAATATATAATTGAAAATATATCTCTTAAAATGTAAAGGAATTAGTCCATTGGTTAAGAAATGAAAGAGTGAGTTATAAAGATTTCTAAACATTAGACTCTATAAAAGCAATAATAAGTAGGAGTGAAAGATCGTTACTGAAAGGATATTTAAATATATATTTATATTTACCCCCTATTTATATGAAATAATTTATAAAATAAAATTTATAATAATTAAATATTTAAATAATAGATAATAAATATATGTTATTTACAATTAATTTTAAAATTATTTAATAGTACAAAAAAAATTTATTTATACTTACATTCTATTTATATAAAACAGTTTATAATATTAAATTTATAATAATTATATTAGAATTGTTAATAATAAATATATAGGTATTTACAATTAATTTCGAAATTTTTAAAAATATATTTAAAAATACATATTTATACTTATACATACGACCTATTTGTATGAAATAATTTATAATATAAAATTTTTAATAATTAAATATTTGAAAGATCCGATAATTAATATATGATATTTACAATAATTTCGAAATTTTTAATAATATATTTAAAAATACATATTTATACTTACATACTATTCATATAAAATTATTTATAATATAAAATTTATAATATTTAGATATTTGAACGATTAATAATAAATATATGTTATTAATATTTAATTATAAAAATTATCAATAATTTATTTAAACATATATTTATACTTACGTTCTATTTAAATAAAACAGTTTATAATATTAAATTTATAATAATTATAATAGAATTGTTAATAATAAATATATGGCATTTACAATTAATTTTAAAATTATTTAATAGTATATAAAAAATATATTTATACTTACGTTCTATTTATATAAAACAGTTTATGTTATTAAATTTATAATAATTAAATATTTTAAAGATTGAAAATAAATATACGTTATTTACAGTTAATTTTAAAATTTTTAATAATATTTATATATATATATATATTTATACTTTAATTTAAAAATGTTTAAAATTTAGCAATACATATTTATACTTACTCTCTATTTATACAAATCAATTTAAACAAATATAATAGAGAATACAGAAAATTAGAACAAATATTATAAATATATTTAAAATGAAGTTAATAAGAATAATTCTAATAATTATTGAATAATTTAAAAATGTTTAATATTTAACAATACATATTTATACTTACCCACTATTTATACAAATCAATTTAAATAAATATAATAGAGAATACAGAAAATTAGAGCAAATATCATAAATATATTTAAAATGAAGTTAACAAGAATAATTTTAATAATTATTGAATAATTTAAAAATGTTTAATATTTAACAATGCAAATTTATACTTACTCCCTATTTATACAAATCAATTTAAACAAATATAATAGAGAATACAGAAAATTAGAGCAAATATCATAAATATATTTAAAATGAAGTTAACAAGAATAATTTCAATAATTATTAAATTTTTTTAGTTTTGTAGTTTTACTTACTCACTAATATGAAAAAAACATTCATAATATAAAATTAAAAATTTTTAGTTTTTTAAAGCATTAATATAATTATATCGAATGTAATTTTTTATTATATTATTAAATTCAATTAATAATTAAAACAGCAATTTACACGTATCACAACCTAAAGAAGTATTATAAAAATGTTATATAAATATAATATTTTTTTTATATTACTGAATAAAATATATCAATTCAACAATTATTATCATATAAAATTTATAAATTTAAAATATTGAAAGGTAGAAAATAATAATAAAATAAAATAAAATAAAATAAAATAAAATAAAATAAAATAAAATAAAATAAAATAAAATAAAATAAAATAAAATAAAATAGAATAAAATAAAATAAAATAAAATAAAATAAAATAAAATAAAATAAAATAAAATAAAATAAAATAAAATAAAATAAAATAAAATAAAATAAAATAAAATAAAATAAAATAAAATAAAATAAAATAAAATAAAATAAAATAAAATAAAATAAAATAAAATAAAATAAAATAAATAGTAGAATATTAAATATAAAGTACAGATTGAATAAAATAAAATAAAATAAAATAAATAGTAGAATATTAAATATAAAGTACAGATTGAATAAAATAAAATAAAATAAAATAAAATAAAATAAATAGTAGAATATTAAATATAAAGTACAGATTGAATAAAATAAAATAAAATAAAATAAATAGTAGAATATTAAATATAAAGTACAGATTGAATAAAATAAAATAAAATAAAATAAAATAAAATAAATAGTAGAATATTAAATATAAAGTACAGATTGAATAAAATAAAATAAAATAAAATAAATAGTAGAATATTAAATATAAAGTACAGATTGAATAAAATAAAATAAAATAAAATAAATAGTAGAATATTAAATATAAAGTACAGATTGAATAAAATAAAATAAAATAAAATAAATAGTAGAATATTAAATATAAAGTACAGATTGAATAAAATAAAATAAAATAAAATAAAATAAAATAAATAGTAGAATATTAAATATAAAGTACAGATTGAATAAAATAAAATAAAATAAAATAAAATAAAATAAAATAAAATAAAATGAAATAAATAGTAGAATATTAAATATTAAGTACAGATTGAATAAAATAAAATAAAATAAAAGCAATTTTAATAATATATATTTCAATTTTTTTTTTTTTTGTCGTTATTATTATTATTAAATATTTACTAACATATATAATAAATTATATAAAAAATAAATTAAAATAATAAATTTTGTTCTATCAATAATATATAAAAAATGATATTTACGGTATGCACACATTTCCAGCCCTATTCATAAATATTTCATTATTTATATTTTTATATATTTAAATTTTAGTAATATGGAAGAAAAAAAAACAATATTTTTAATATATATAAGGATATTAAATTTATTATAAAATATATATATATTCAATATACCTGCGGCACAAGCTAAAGAAGTATTATAAATTCGTTTTTTTTTTTTTTTTTTTTTTTCTTTTTTTTTTTTTTTTTTTTTTATAGTATTTTAGTATAAATTTATAAACTCAACAATTATTGACAAGTACACTTTATTAATTTAATTATTTCTAATATCTTTATTATTGATTTTTTAATTTTATTTATTTTAACAAAAAATGGCTTAAAAATTTTATTTCTAAACTAAAATTAAACCATTACTAATATGCTTCTATAATAATATATTATTCTTTCATACCATCAGTTATACCTAAATATTTGTTTTTTTATTTAAATAAAAAAAAACAGTAAAAATAAAAAAAAATATATATATATATGAAAATAATTAATAAATTAACATTAAATATTTATTATTTCAACACACAATAATTTTAATATTTATTTTATTTATTGAGATATATTGATATATTCTATTTATTTAACTCATATTTTTAAAAATAAAATTAAAAAAAAAAATAATAGTAATAAATAGTTTATTAGATTATTTTATATTTTTAAAAAAAATAATATAGGTGATATATTCGAAATTTCTATTTAATATAGTTTACCCTCAGCTTTTACAAAATTTGTTAAAAGTTCTTGAGATAAAATAATATATAATATGCTATATTTATAATAAGGAATTATAAATTAAATTTAAATAATTTTTTAATAATATTACATCTTATACAATTAAGTTATGTATTAAATATTATATTCTTTACGACTAAATTATGTATTAAATATTATTAATAATATTAATAATCATTAATATATGCTACATTACCTAAAATATTTCAATAACATTTTTAAAAAGTTTTATATTCTAGTATTAAACTAACTTTAAATAAAAATGAAAATAAAAAAAAAAAAAAAAACTTGAATCTTTGAAATAAATAAAAAGAAAAAAAACTTGAAAGTTCTCTTATTAATTAATTTTGAATTAAAAAAAAAAAAAAAAAAAATTTTAATTAACTATAAAAAAATTTTATATTAAATTTTAAAATTAATTAAAAAAAATTTATATTTAAAATTAAAAAAAAATAAAAATTTTAAATTAAACTTTTAAGATCTAATTAAAGTTTATTTTTTAAATTAATTTAATTTTTTTTAATTTTTTAATTATAATTTGTTTAATTAAAATTTCCACTTTTATTTTTTATAAAAAACAAAAAAGTGACTAATATAAATGATTTTTGTAAAAACTTTATACTCTATAAATCAGTAGAGTTAAACTTTTTTTGAATCTTTTTCAATTTTAAAACTAATAAATTGATATATATAATAGTAATTAATTATTTTAAAAAAAATTAGATATAATAATATAGAATGATTATTTTTTATTAATTATTGAATAAATTTATAATTAATATTTTTTTATTTTTTTTATCTTTTTTTTTTTTTTTATTTTTTTTTCAGTAGAATATTGTTATTATATTTGTATAATTCATTTATTTAAATAAAAATTTTTGAGCCAATAATTTGAAATTAATTTATGATTTTTTTTAATAATAAATGTTCAAAAAGAAATTTTTAGTTTAATTTCACTTCTATTTGCAGTGCATTTCACAATCGTGCATTTCACAATGTGGCGTATTTTTGTATGTGGCTTTTTTTTAATAATTAAATAAATAATAATTAAATAAATAATAAATATTCTTTTTTTTTTTTTTTTTATATATATATAATTTATTAATATTCAATTGTAAAAATAATTTTTTAAAATTCTTTTTTATTAGAATATATTATTATATCATTTGAAATAGTTATTTAATAATATTTAATTATAAAAAAATATATTATTATTTCTTTTGAAATAATAATTATTTATATATTTATTTATGATTGTGTGGAATATCTTAAAAATGTAAGGCTTTAATTTAAAAATTTTATTAAAAAATTTCATTAGTCACATTGCGAAATGCACTATCTCCATTGCATGCATATGCATATTAAATTTTATTAAAAATTTTAATTGAAAATAAAAAAAAAGCATAAAAATTGAAATTTGTGAAATCAATCTAGGAATAGAGCAAATTATCCATTGACAAAAAATATAAATATAATTTTTTATCTCTTAATAAAAAAAAAAAAAAAAAAAAAAAAAAAGTTAATTTAGAAGTATATAAGTAAGCTAAATATAAAATTTAAAATAAATATACAAGGCTTTCATTATTTTAAACAATAAAAATGAAAGTTTAAAAAATGAAAGTTTAAAAATGAAAGTTTATATAATTATTTCAAAAAATAATTTGATGTATCTATATCCATAACAAAGCATTAAATTAAAGAAGAAATAAGAAAAAATTTAATTCCCTTGGATATAAAACCTAAGGACATATTTAATGAAATTTAATAATAATAAATATACTTTATATGTCCTGATTATAGTATAATTAGATCTTAAATAATAAAATGTATATATAAACAATTATATCTAAATATAGTAATGTATGCTGAAATTCCTGATGAATCAGAATATTATAAAACAGTAGAAGGCGAGGGTTTTATGATATTCAAAAATTTTATTTTTTCTTTCATAATTATTTTATTATTAATAAATACATGAAATTTTAATATTAAACTATTTTTATTATTATTTAATATATGATAATATTATTCAAAAGTATTAAATCTAAATATATTCTGTTTGATATCCTATTCTAAAATTTATATTTAAAAGTATTGTTATTCTCTAACTGTTTAGTTTTATTTTTTATTCTTTTAATTTTATTATTATACAACATTTTTAATTTATAAATTAATTTACTAATTGAATAAACTTATTGATATTATTTAATATTCATTTTTATAAATTTGTAACTATTATACTAAAATATTGAAAACAATAATTTATTTTTGTAAAAAATTTTATAGATTATTTCAATTGTTAATTTAATATCTTTTAGGTGTTTAATTGAATTAAATTTCTTTAAAATATTATAATAATTATTTTTTGAAGGATTAATCATTTCTGTATTTAATAGCAAAAGGTGATAAATATATAGATTTACTGTTACCATTGTTGTTAGGTGTTCTTCACTTTTCGTTATGTGGTTATATCAAACTTTATTAATATTATTAAGATGAAGATTGAGCACTTAAGGCACGAAGTGCTTCAAGAACTTGGATACAATAATATTTTCTTTATATTTATAGACATATAAATATGATTTAGTCCACATGACATATTAGTGTGACATGGAATGTAATATATTAATATATATATTTATAATTCACAATAGTTAAACATTCCCCCCTCAAACCTAATTATTTCAAAGAATATAATTTGGTTTGCAAGTGTACATGTGAATTATGTCATTTTTCTAATATTAAATTTTTCCTAATATTTTTTTCTAATATCGATAAACTAAAAATTTTTTTACTATACTAAATTAATTTATTAATTTTTCATGAATTTAAAATATTTTCTCAATTTTACATGAAATGAAGTTATTTTTCAATTTTACAAGAAGTAAGATTATTTTTCGATTTTTCATGAACTATAATAATTTTTACAATTTTACATAAATAATATAATTTTTTAATATAATATTAATTATTTAGAAGTTAAAATTAATTTTTTTAAATATCATTTAATTTAATAATTTTCCCTCTAAACTAAGTATTTAGTATTATTACACGGTTAATAAGTATTAGATGAATTAAGTCATCTATGTATAAAATAATTATATGCTTTAAATATATCCTTTATATATGATGGAAACCTTTCTCTTGAAGGGTGATATTATACTATCCAAAATATGTGAATACCGAATATCTTCTTTATATATTAGGATTTACATCACTTTTAATTATAATCCTCTTTATAGATTAGTGCTAACTTTTATTTATATTTCGCTTTGTAGTTTTCACGATAACTATTAAATATTGCTTTATAGATTAACATTAACTACTAAAATGTCATTTTGTAGATAAACGTTAACTATTATATAAATTAGGTATTATAGTAAATTTTTTTGTTTGGGGGTATTTAAATTGAATTAATTTTAATATTTAATTATACTATTTTTACATTTAAAATCATAATTTTGAATTATAAAATTATTTTATATTTCGTTATGAATATTTCAAGATTTCATATTTATATTTTCTCTCTCTCTATATATATATAAATAAATTTTCTTTCATTTCAAGGTAAAATTAATTTTTTTTCAAAATAATTAATTTAGTTGGATCTCGTTTTAAATTAACATTTATTTTACAATTTTCATACCTATTTCCTATATTTATACTATATTCCCCCCTATAAAATCCAAATGTTATAATGTATTAAAATATTTTGAATTTCTTTCCAATAAGTATCTATAAATATATGTATTTCTTTTTCTATTTCTTATTCTATTATTATCCAGTTCCCCCCCCTCCCTCAAATCTAAATGTTTTTTAAAAATAAATGTTCAGATTTAAAAATGAAGATTAAACTAAATGTAATAAATGAAATTCATAAACTATTCTAGAATTAAATTGAAGTATTTGTTATGATTAAAAATTTTCATAAACTTAAAGCTCAGTTAATTGGAATTCTTACCAATAGGTCGGGCTATTATACGGTCGGGCTATTATACATTATAAGGTGAGAGTTAAAATGAGGAGTCTATCACCGCCTGTAATGTAAAATCAGAGTCGTAACATTTCGTAGTAGAATGTTTGAATAAAATAAAATAAATATATATGTGATGAATTAAAGTCATCATTATAGCAATGGAGCCTTTTCAAAGAAAGTGCTATATACTGTTGTGGATTGATTCCTTACGAGTATATGAAGGTATTATACTATCCCTTAAAATTAGTAGTATTTATGGTAAAACCTCATTTCAAGCTAAGTTATACCATGATATAAAATATTATTAAATATACCTATTTCACGCTAGGTATTCAATTAGTAAAATAGTTTTGAAGAATATGCTCATTTCATATGTGTATGTGTAATATGAATTCTCTAATGCATTAGTGGGGTAGGATAATTTTAACAAAATTGAGATAATTTCGATTGTTTACTGTAATTAGTGTGTATTTGAATTTTTTCATAGGGGAATCATGTTAATTTAAAAAAGTATTATAATTATTGCATATTTAAAGTTTTCCTAAATCATAAATTTATTTTCTTCTTCTCCTTTATATTATTGATAAATATTATATTTATTTCTCTATAATTGTTAAAAATTTATGATTGCTGTTAATTTATGCCATGAATAAATGTTAACGTATATAATAAAGCATTTATCTAAATCTTTTGATAATTATAAATTTCAAAATTGTTAATATTTAAATTTAGTTTATTTTTAATATAATTAATTTCTAATTGAGTGTTCTTAAATGTAAATAGTAGATATAATGAATGTTCATCTATCTTATTATTGTTTTTTCATATATTAAGTATTTAGATGCTTATTTTTCATAAGTTGATATATTGTTGAATATATATACAAGTTGATGAATAAAATAAACTATTGCTGTTATAATATAATAATACTGTTGGTTAACATTAATTATAAAATATAGTTAATTATAATGTGATGTTAATGGCAATAATGCTTCAAACGGCGCCTAAACCAACTAATAACCAAAACTTTTTATCGTTATTTTGTTCTTCGTTCATCGTTATTTTCTTCATAGTCATAATGTTGATCCTCATAAAATTGTTTATTTTCATTACCTCTTTCATTATTAATGTAATTATCATCTAATTCGTCAAAACATTAACTTTCATATTAATAATAATGATGTTCCGTATAATCATCAATACTATCGTAAAGATTACTTATTGTAAAGTTTTTCTCATAATTACTAATTGGTAGGTCATTACTTTCGAATACATTATCTAAAATAGCCTAAATTACAGGCTTACCAAAGCAAATAACTTCATATACCGCATACTAAAGGTTTCTCTTAAGTTTCTTGGATTATTTATAATGGAAACATTCATAGGCTTCATCCATTGAGTCTTCCATTTGATCTATCTCTTTATTAAATATCATATTGTTAACTGCCAAAGTATCTGTCTATCCTTTAATAATATTTAAAAGCAATAGATGTGAAAAGCGTTACTGCAATTACTTTTTCATTTTTTTTTTTTTTAGAGTAAAAACTTTGTCTTTCTTGAGGTTTATATAACCAACTGCATACATACATGTCTTAACGAAATCATGACAATTGTGACAAAAGAAATGATAATTATTACATTCTTCAGTAAAACATAAATTATCTTCAGATTCCGGATTATCCTTATATTAACCTGTTAATACTTATATATGTATCTGTTACAACATTATACTCGTTTCCAAGAAGATTATAGTTCCGGCCTGGCTCTAAGTTTTCATCTTATGTTCTTCGACGATAGCCATGGTTTTTAAAATATAAAAGTTCATCTCCTATTAATATACATGCCTTGCATTAAAAAGTTTGACACCTCTACTAATCTTCCTTTTTATTGAATTCAATTGAAATAGGTCATAAAGTCCATTCTTTATAATACAAATATAAATATAAAATAAAAAGAAAAACATTGATTTATGCTATAAAATTTATTATTAATTATAAATATAATTAATATATAGAAATCAAGTTACATGTTAAAAATATTATAAAATCGGGTTGCATTACTCCAAAAATTCATGTGATATATATAAATATGTGGCTTTGGCTATTTTGTGCTACATAATATTATTATATTGTATTATATTGTTACTTCAATTTTTAAATTAAGTGAATAATTAAATAAATCATATAATGGTTAGATTTTATGATTTTAATTCTTTTATTTAAATGTTATTAAAAATATAAATATTATTAATAAATAATTTTTTTTATTTAAATGTTATTAAAACTATAAATGTTATTAATAATAATTCTTTTATTTAAATGTTACTAATAAAATAATTATATAAAAATAAAAATGTTATTAAAAATTTAAATGCCGTTAATAATAATTCTTTTATTTAAAAGTTATTAAACAAAATAATAATAATAATTATAAAATTATTAATTATACATTGTATTTGAATATTTATTTAAACTGTATAAATTTAATAAGCTTTATAAAATAAATTTTTGAATGACAGAATTCTGATTATTTCGTTTGGTCATTCTTCATTTCTTAATTATTTATTATAATGTAGTTATTTATATTATATTATTTAAATCAGTTAAACAATCAAACCACAAATTAATAATATTATTTCTATCACATTTAGCATCAATTAGCTTGGTTTCAATATTTTTGTAGCGTTCAATTAAGACACTGATTTCATTAGCTTTATTTATCGCTCTTTTTTTTTATTTTCCAAATTCCTCTTATTATTCTTTGATAATCATAATATAATAAATGTTCAAGTTCATTTAATTTATCTATTAATTCATAAAAAGATGGTTTTGTTGGAAATAAATTATTTAAATAATTATTGAGTGATTCTGAGGCATTGTTTGTTATATATTCCATATTATTATAATAATTCCAAATTTTCATATCACAATCAATTAAATATGTTTTATAAAAATATTCTAAAAATTATAAAAATTGACAATAATTATTTTTTATGGATTTAATTTTAATTATAACATAAATATCAAATATGTATTCAGGATGTATAAATGGTAAATTTGAAATAGCTTTATAATAAATAAATATATTATTATCATTTTTTTACTTCATTATAGCATAATTTATTTTATTTTAATTTCTAGTGATTTGTTATAATGCCAAATGCAATATTTAATATTTGAATTAGGAAATATTGTTTTTGCTGCTTTAGATATACCCCTTTCAAAATTACAATGAAAATTTTTTGGTTCAATTATGATATTATTGATACATGTATTGGCTTTTTTTTTTTTAATTTTTCAAATAATATTTTATAAGTTTCTTGTTTTTTATTTTTTAATATTGTAAAAAAAGTAATGCGAAAACTATCTAATTCTTTAGCATAAGTTCTTGTAATAAATATTTAATAATTAAATATAGGGGCAATAAAAAATATACCATCAACAAATATTTCATCATTAAATAATTTTGCTTGAAAAAGGGATTGAAAAATTATTAAATTAGAATTTTTGAATATTATAAAATTTTAACCTCGCTTTGTTTAATAATATTCAGATTCACTAGGAATTTCAGCAAATGTTGTTACATTGGATGATAGTTTTTTTTTATTTAAATTTCTTGATATTTGGAATTTAATTGAATTATATTCTGGACATATAAGTCCCATTTCTTTAGAAATTTTATTATATAGGGGTTTTATTTTTATACCAAAAGGAATTGAACTTTTTTCAATTCCATCTTTAATTTTATGTTTCATTATAGATAGAGATACATCGTATTCTTGTTCAGGATAATTATGTGAACTCTCATATTTTAAGATTTCTTTCTTATCATTTAAAATAATAAAAGATTTACATTTATTTATTTTTTTATATTTGGTACATTTATATTATATTATTTTATTTTATTTTATTTTATTTTAGTTTATTTTAGTTTATTTTAGTTTATTTTATTCAATCTGTACTTTATATTTATATTTCAACTATTTATTTTATTGTATTTTATTCAATCTGTACTTTATATTTATATTTCAACTATTTATTTTATTGTATTTTATTCAATCTGTACTTTATATTTATATTTCAACTATTTATTTTATTGTATTTTATTCAATCTGTACTTTATATTTATATTTCTACTATTTATTTTATTTTATTTTATTTTATTTTATTTTATTTTATTTTATTTTATTTTATTTTATTTTATTTTATTTTATTTTATTTTATTTTATTTTATTTTATTTTATTTTATTTTATTTTATTTTATTTTATTTTATATACTTATTACATTTTATTAGAAAATAAGATTTATATCTTATTAAGTTAACTTTATTAATTATGAAGAGTTACATGTTTCTATATTGATTTTATATAGATTAAGGCTTATGTAAAATGGGAACAAATTACATGTATTTATATATCTTAAATGTGGCTTAACAATATTAGTAATAACTTAATACATGAATATTCTAAGAACTATTACATTAGTAATGTATTATTAATTATTAGTAATTTAACGATATTCACATATTCTAACATTCCCTCTTAAACCTAATTATTCAGTAATGAATAAATTGGTTTACTAGTAAATATGTGTATACAAAAATATTCTATTCTATAATATTATTCACTTGATATTATTAAACTATAAATTATTTCTTTTCTAACCTAACTTGACTTTTTCATAAATAAAATAATCTTACATCATATTAATTCTTTAATTCAATTTAAATATTGCTAAAATAATTTCTTTAATAGTTAATATGCTTGTAATCTAATTATTTCCCTCTAAAACTAATATTTAATATTAATACACCACTTATACTAGATGTACCTGAAACATCTCTTATCATTATGGTTTATCTACCATTTATATGATGGAAACCTTCCTCTTGAAGGGTGATATTATACCATCTCAATCTGTGAATACCTCTTGTTTATTAGGATTTACATCACTTTCAATCATAAACCGCTTTCTAGATAAGCGCTAACTCTTATATATTTTCGCTTTATAGCTTTAGCGATAACTATTACAACAAATCCTTAATTATATATATCGGTGTACTTTATAAATCATAATTTTTGGTTATTAAATATGATTGCATTCATAGTTAATTATATTATTCTAGCCATTTAAACTTATTAAGTAAACAATATAAATTGTCTTATAATTGATAATGATTCAACATTTCAATTAATTTCTTCTTGTAGGTTAATTTTTGTTAATTTTCACTATTAGACTAATGTATAATTTAGTCATTTAAGTATCTTGAGAAATATTAGTCTTATCATGTAAATTTCTATTTTCGTTTTCTTCTTTTTAATATTTTAAATCTTCTTCTCTATTAAATTACTTTTGGTTACTGAATGATATCCTAAAAATTTTTTTTTTTTTTTTCGTGTTAATTAACTTATAATTTATGTTTTCTCATATTCGTTTATGTTCTTAATTTAAATTTTTATATATGATCATTATCCCCCTCAAATCTAAAAATTTTAGAAGTAAATATTTAGATTTGAACATATATGAAAATTGTCAGTAAATAAATATTGCCAAATAAACAACATACTATACACAATAGTATACAGAAAATATGATGATATATGTAAATATCTTCAATTATTAGTATATGTACAATTGTAAACTATCAGTACGGTAAAAAAAAAAATATTTACCAATTGGTCGTTCAAAAAAAAATTACATAATATTTAAAGGTAATATGAGGAGTCTTACTACAATCACCGCTTCTGTAATAAGTCGGCATCACTAACATTCTAGGAATGTTATATCATCGTCATCATAATTTTAATGGAGCCCTTTCACAAAAGGTGTTATACCACAGTCGATGGAACCCTATCTAGTATATATAGGTCTTACACCATCCTTCATAATTCTTAATATCTATTATCAATATGTAAAACTTATTTCACGCTAAGTTAAACCATGATATATTATTTTAATAAAATTGAATATACCCATTTCACGCTAGGTATCCAATTAACTTCAAATTACATAATAAAATTGAAGAACATGCTTATTTCAAGTATAGCATTTCTTTCATAAATATGACGTCCTTCTATTAAAATTGTAGAATATGCTTATTTCACGCTAAGCATTTCTTTCATAAATGACGTCCTTCTTTTTAAAAATTATAGAATATGCTCATTTCACGCTAAGCATTTCTATTTAATTTATAAATATGTACTTATATTAATACTAATTAGTACTTTGTGACATCCTCCTTCGATAATCCGCTTTATAGTTAAGCAGTAACTATTAAATTATTCGGATATAAAAATTATAAATATATATTGAAATCTATACTTCTTAGTACAGCAATATTTTAAGTTAATTATAATATAATATTTAAGGGATAGATTAACTATATGTTCATCGTATTATTTATCTTTAACAAGTAGTCTGATATTTTTCTTCTATTTTTTTTTTTTTTTTTATAAGTCATTATTTCCTTCATGCATTTCACTATTTCTCATAGAATACCATTCTTTTTCAGATTTAATTTGTTCTCTAATAATACCTGCGATATATGACTAATAAACATATCAAGCGTAATGAACTATAAATCACCTTTCTTTAATTTACCATCACATTTATCCTCATCATTACAAAATATGAATTAAACCAATTTTGTGAACAATAACATAATGCTTCTCTTCATTTTGTTCAATTAAAGTATGTAACATAGCAGAATGATCAACAAGTGATAAATAAGTATCTGCATTTAATTCTGTAATATCATCTGAAATAACTAAATGAATTTCATCTTTATCTGGAGGTGGAATGAAAACTATCTAATTTTATATTTGGATTAACTAAAGTAGAATCACCATTTGCCCAAAAAGTCCATTCATTATTCATTTGTACTTAACCCATTAATAACATAATTTAAGAGATGTATAATTTTTGATAGTATATACTTGTCTATTATAATCAATAATCTTGTTATCTACGAAAAAGGAGTATTCATGAATATCAGCGTATTATAATGGAATGTTCGTACAAAAAATTTGGTTTTGCCTTATCGGTAAACATCACAACGGTAAATTTAGGCTTTTGGGATCATTTTTATCTTCAACATATTGGTATAAAACTTCCATTTAAACTTGAATATCAGGACATGTTTATTTATAAAGAGCAGTAGATGGTTTAATATAACAATAATGCTTATTTTCACAAAGATTTTTAATATCAGTTACTAGCTGACTATCACATTTATTTTCTTTCGTTATATTAAAAGTATATCAAAAAATTTATTACCATATTCACTTATTGAACAAGTTTCTTTATCACCTACTTTTCTTCCAAAAAAGACATCATGTATTTAATAGCATAACCTACTGGACAAGAAATTTTATTTCCTTCTATTGATTTTGTGGTACAAAAACTCTTACCCCACAAAGTTTTGAAGTTATAATTGGTAATTCTGCAATATATTTTGGTTCAATAGTTTCTTCATTTTCATTATCTGGTAAAATCATCGAAAATAAATTAAAAGAATTTTTATCTCTTTTCTCTCCATCATTAAATTCATAATACTTTACTATAAAGTTTATTATCTTTTGATGAACTATTATTTTCTTCTTCTTTATTTTCTTCTTTATTTTCTTCTTCTTTATTTTCTTCTTTATTTTCTTCGTCTTTATTTTCTTCTTCTTTCTTTTCTATCCTTCTAAATTTTAATTCTGGGCTTAAAATTTGAATATCAATTCATAAAGTTAAAATATTTCTAATAATCTATTTCGTTAAAAGAAAATTTTCTTTAATTTCAGATTTGGAATTATTTCAATTATTCTTATTTAATTTAATTTAAAATTTCAATTTCGAAATTTTAAAAATAGCTCTCCAAAAAAAAATTTCTTGACTTAAACTATATCCAGTTTTTAATACTATCCATATCATTATCCATATTGTTAATGAGAATATTTACTTTTAAAAAATATTCAATTGCCTTTTTATTTTCACTAGCTTTATGTAGTGTAATCCTTCAAAATTAATTAAACCCCTTGAGAAGAAATATTCTATATGGTTTTCAGCGGCACTTCAAATTTCCAAAATTTTGAATTTCAATTTTAGATCTTAAAATAGTTTCATATGATATAGCATAAAATTAAATCTTGATTTATAAGGGTTAGAATTTCAATAATTTTCTCCTTTTGATATAATAGTATTGCCTGGCACAGGATTCATCTTTCAGAGAATCCTCTTAAGGTCAATGAGAGTCAATGAGTGTCGATTAGACTCTTTAAGAGTCAATGAGACTCTTAATCTATTAGAAAATAAGATTTATATCTTATTAAGTTAACTTTATTAATTATGAAGAGTTACATGTTTCTATATTGATTTTATATAGATTAAGGCTTATGTAAAATGGGAACAAATTACATGTATTTATATATCTTAAATGTGGCTTAACAATATTAGTAATAACTTAATACATGAATATTCTAAGAACTATTACATTAGTAATGTATTATTAATTATTAGTAATTTAACTATATTCACATATTCTAACACATTCTTTCTTTATTTATTTATTTATACATTTATTTTTTTTTAAATATAATTGTACAAAAATTTTTTATGGCGTTAGCAAAATTTTACAAGCCATTAAAAATAAATGGCGTATTAAAAATTTGTATTTTAAAAATGGCGAAATGCATCACATTCTATAAAATCATTAGATTTAAATTTGATTTATGACATTAATTTATGTTTGAATAATAAAAACTATTTTATATTAATTAGGGTTTGAATATTTTATATCATAAGTTAACAATATAGTGATACTAAATAAAATTATTTTAAATTATATAATGTTAGAAAATAGTATATTTTAGTTTATAAATTTAATTAACATTTTAATTAATATTTTTATTTTATTACAACTTTTATTATAATTTTAAATATTAAATAGCTTATTATAAATAAATAGGATATATTATATAGTTTATGAATATATTTTTAAAAAAATTTTTATTTATATAAGCCTCTTTTATATAGTTAATATTAAAACATGTATTTAATGTATTAAAATATGTATGATCCATCAAATGTATTTTGTATGTATAAATAACATTAAATTATGTATTCTTAAAAAAATAAGCCTTTTGCTTCAAATAAATAAAGTTAATAAATAAAAAAATATTGAGATTTTTAACAGATTAAGAGTCTCATTTGACTCGATAAGTTTGTGTGGAAATTTAGAATACTTAGTTAATTAGGAAATTTAGTAATTAGTAATTTAGTAACTTAGTAACTTAGCAATTTAGCATTTAGCAATTTAGTAATTTAGTAATTTAGTAATTTAGTAATTTAGTAATTTAGTAATTTAGTAATTTAGCAACATAGTATAATTAGGATATTTAAGATTAACAACACTTAAATATACACATAAGTAAATAAGAAACACATAAGAATTAAGAAATTAGTATTTGAATGTTTCTTATATAATTTAGTAATTAGAATTTAGAAATAGTAATTAGCAATTTGTAATTAATAAACAAATTCATTAAATAATATAAGAAATATATTAATACATTTATAAAATGACCGGAACAACTAGAATAGTTCTTAATAGGATGGAATATGTCCTAACAGAAGATAACTACGATGAATGGTATGAAGACTTTATCCTCGAACTCCAAGGCGCTGGATTAAGTGAATACGTAGAAAAAAACATAGACGATATAGTAAAAGAAGTAGAGAAGAAATATACAACCAAAGATAAGAAGGGAAACGATATCTTATCTGAAGAAGGTGAAAACAAAATTAAGGAACATAAAATGAACAACTTCAAAGTTTTGAGTTTTTTAAGAAAATCTGTTGATGCAAAAATAAAATCTATTATTAGAAGTAAGGAAGAAGAAAAAAATTCAGCATACTTAATATTAAAGGTACTCAAGAAGAAATACCACGAAGAAGAATTCAATGAAATACCAAAACTCTACAGAAGATTAGAAAATATGAGGGCCGAAAATGATAAAGAAACTTTAGAATACATCGAAGAATTTTTAGAAATTACGCAAAAGCTAGGAAAATTAAATAATAAACTTAACAATAGGGAAAAATTAAACTACTTGTTTAAAGGGCTACCAGAGAAACAATTAAATTTCTTGGAAATAAGATACAGTATCTCAGAAGACGTCGATGAAATATTAGAAGATATGAAGAAGCAAATTAGAAATCGTAGAATCTTTATCTCAGGAAAAAATAAAGAAAAAGATGAAGAAATATCACAAATATCTAAAGGAAAAAATAAGAATAAAAATAAAGACAAAAGTAATAATTTCGAAAGTTGTGATGAAGATGATATCTGCGAGAAATTCAATAATAAAAGAAGTTATAAATAATAAGAAAAAGCGCTGTTATTTATGTGATAGTGAAAACCATTTAGTTTACAACTGCCCCTTTAACCCTAAGAATCCTCATAACAATATTAAACACATAGCAGAACAATTCCAAAAATTAAATATTTCAGTTGATGAGATAAATGACATTGAATTATGTTACGACAGTGATTCGGATAGCGATAATAGTATAGTTAAAATAAAAGAAATAAATTTAATTGAAACTGAAAATAGTATAATGGAAAAAAATTTAATTGAACCTGAAAATAGTATCAAAGAAATAAATTTATGTGAAATAAGCACCACTTTAGAAGAAGAAGAAGAAGAAGAAGATAATAATGATAATCAATATTTAGAATTTAAAACTATAGATGATACAAGAAAATTCAATTATGACACAAATTATTGTAATAACAGTAGTGAAAACAACAAATTTGAAAATAATAACACACCGAATAAAACAGAAAACACAAATATTTTTCAAAAAGAAAATAATAATAATTATGTTTTAAATAATTATTTTATTAATGGTATTTATAATAGCAATGAATATAATAACAGTAACTATAAGAATTTAGGTATGAATAATAATATACATAATAATGAAATAGCAAGTATGAATAAAAATAATATTTCGAATAATTACCAAAATTATGAAAATGAAAATCCTGTTACAACAGATAAATATATAATTGAATCATTTCAAGATAAAATAAACAAAACAAATTGTAAATTGAACAAATTATTGAAATGTTTGAGTGAAATTGAAGAAAAGAACAATAACATCCAGAAAATTATTAAAGAATAATTACAAACTATGAGATTTGATAATACTTATTATGAAAATTATAAAAAATATATGAAAACAATTAATTAATATAACAATATATTAAATGATATTTACTATAATCCAGGAAATGAAATTGAAAGAAGTGTAAACAAAAATAGTCTAGGCAAAAAAACTGGTGAAAATTATAAATATATGAAGAAAAATATGTTTTCAGAAAAAAATTTTTTTAATAATAATAATTTGTCAAAAATTGATCAAAAATCAAAAATTGATCAAAAATCAAAAATTAATACGAATGAGCAAAATTTGAAATTTAATTATAATGTACATGCGTTTGAATTTAAATCTGATTCGTTAGCTGAGAAAAATTTAGGTTGTACTACTACAGATAAATAAGAATTATTAGCAAATTAGTAAGAATATAAAAATTATAAAAAAATAACAAATTTTCTTAGTAAACAAAGATTTTACAATACTTTGTTTCGGGGAGAACGTTAGAAAATTAGTATTTTTAGTTTATAAATTTAATTAACATTTTAATTAATATTTTTATTTTATTACAACTTTTATTATAATTTTAAATATTAAATAGTTTATTATAAATAAATAGGATATATTATATTAATATATAATTTATATCGATTATGAATATAGTTTTAAAAAAATTTTTATTTTTATAAAGTTAATATGAAAATATGTATTTAATGTATTAAAATATGTATGATCCATCAAATGTATTTTGTATTCTTAAAAAAATAAGCCTTTTGCTTCAAATAAATAAAGTTAATAAATAAAAAAATATTGAGATTTTTAACATATAAAAACAAATTTATTTTATAACCTTTTATGTTATTAATTTAACATTTCTAAACAATTAACATTTTACTAAAGTATTTTAACATTTCTAAACAATTAACATTTTACTAAAGTATTTTAACATTTCTAAACAATTAACATTTTACTAAAGTATTTTAACATTTCTAAACAATTAACATTTTACAAGTTATTTTTATACTTTTATTAACATTTTACAAGTTATTTTTACAAGTTATTTTTATACTTTTATTAACATTTTACAAGTTATTTTTATACTTTTATTAACATTTTACAAGTTATTTTTATACTTTTATTAACATTTTACAAGTTATTTTTATACTTTTATTAATATAATTTTTTTACTATTTAACTATTTAATAATTTTATACTTAATATTCTATATAACTTTAATATATTTATTTTAATTTATTAGTACTGGAAGTTTCATTCTATATCATTAGTGAATGTATTATTAATAGTCATTAAGAATTAATATTTTATGGAATATTTTTAACTTTATGATAGTTTATTATAAATATTTTTTTATTAATAAATTTATTATAAATAAATTTTATTATTCACAGATTTTATTAAAATGGAATATTTTTAACTTTATGATAGTTTATTATAAATATTTTTTTATTAATAAATTTATTATAAATAAATTTTATCATTCACAGATTTTATTAAAAAAAATAAATCTTTTATTATGAATATAAAACAAAATATTATAATAAATATCTTAAAAAACGCTTATACACAAAATTAGTTTTTTTAAAATTTTATTTTATTTTATTTATTATTGTACTATAAGGATTGATAGAGAATTAATATTTAACAATTATTTTATATATAATAAAAAATGAAGTTTTATTATTAAATAAAGAATTAAAATAAAAAACACAGCAAAAAAAAAAAATTTTTATTTATATTTATAATTTTTTTTTTTTTCAAAAGAATAAAGTTATCCAAATATAAAAAAAAAATAAAAAGTTTCAAAAAAGTTCTTAAAAATCTAAGAATTTAGTAAAAAAAAAAAGTAGGAAAATAGTAACATTAAGAATATAGGAAATTCACTAAAAGGTCAATTGAAATGTAATTTCGTTATTGTCAAATTTATTTTAAATTCGTTTTTTTATTATTAAAAATTGTTATAAATATTGATTTAAAAATATTAAAATTAAAATTAAATATTTAGAAATAAATAAATTAAAATTAAAATTAAATATTAGAAATAAATAAATTAAAATTAAAATTAAATGGGGGAGGAGCATTTCGCAAAATTTCATTTCGGAAAAGTTTCATTTCGCAAAATTTTTAATAAATAAATAAATTAATAATAAAATAAATAAATAATATATATAATTTAAATAAAAAACTAAATAAATAAAAATAAATATATAAAACTATAATAAATAAATAAATTTTAAAATTAAATTTTTAAAAAAAAAATATACATATATATATGGACATATATATAATAAATATACATTATATAATAATAAATATTCATTAGAATTAACGCTTTAAAAAAATAAAATATTTTATCATATGTTTTAAACGTTTTATAATTTTTTAAAATATATATAAGAATTTTATATATATAAAAAAAATAAGTATTAATAATTTAAAAGATGTAAAGGATAATAATTTAAAATATAATTGTTGAATTTAAAATATAATTATTAAAAAAAAATATTAAAAAATAATATTTAAATAATTAATTGATCATTTTACACCTTTTAAGTCCTTGCGCAGTATTTTAAAAATCTTTAATTGCTAATAAATTTTTTTAATAAAAGAAATATTTATAAATAATTCAGTAAAAAAAAAAAAAAAAAAAAAAAAAAAAAGATGAGGACATCATAAAAAAGGGAGTTAAAAGTAGCACAAAATTAGGATGATTTTAGGTGGTATCTATTTTTTTTATTTTATATTTTATATTTTATATTTTATATTTTATATTTTATATTTTATATTTTATATTTTATATTTTATATTTTATATTTTTTATTTTATATTTTTTATATTTTTTATATTTTTTATATTTTTTATTTTTTATTTTATATTTTATATTTTATATTTATTTTTTATTTTATATTTTTATTTTATATTTTATATTTTATATTTATTTTATATTTTATATTTTATATTTTATATTTTATATTTTTTATTTTATATTTTATATTTTATATTTTTTTTTTATATTTTATATTTTATATTTTATATTTTATATTTATTTTATATTTTATATTTTATATTTTATATTTTATATTTTTATTTTATATTTTTTATATTTTTTATATTTTATATTTTTTTTATATTTTATATTTTTATATTTTATATTTTTTTTATATTTTATATTTTTATATTTTATACTTTATATTTTATATTTTATATTTTTTTTTTATATTTTATATTTTATATTTTATATTTTATATTTTATATTTATTTTATATTTTATATTTTTTATTTTATATTTTTTTATTTTATATTTTTATATTTTATATTTTATATTTTTATATTTTATATTTTATATTTTTTTTTTTATTTTATATTTTTTATTTTATATTTTTTTATTTTATATTTTTATATTTTATATTTTATATTTTTTATTTTATATTTTTTATATTTTTTATATTTTTTATATTTTTTATTTTATATTTTATATTTTATATTTTATATTTTATATTTTTTATTTTATATTTTATATTTTATATTTTTTTTTTATTTTATATTTTATATTTTATATTTTATATTTTATATTTTTTATTTTATTTTATATTTTTATATTTTATACTTTATATTTTATATTTTATATTTTTTTTTTATATTTTATATTTTATATTTTTTTTTTATTTTATATTTTATATTTTATATTTTTATTTTATATTTTATATTTTATATTTTATATTTTATATTTTTTATTTTATATTTTTTATATTTTTTATATTTTTTATATTTTTTATTTTTTATTTTATATTTTATATTTTATATTTATTTTATATTTTATATTTTATATTTTATAATTCTTTTTTTTTTTTATTTTTTATTTTATATTTTTATATTTTATATTTTATATTTTATATTTTATATTTTATATTTTATATTTTATATTTTATATTTTATATTTTATATTTTTTTTTTATTTTATATTTTATATTTTATATTTTATATTTTATATTTTATATTTTATATTTTATATTTTATATTTTATATTTATTTTATATTTTATATTTTATATTTTTATATTTTATATTTTTTTTATATTTTATATTTTTATATTTTATATTTTATATTTTATATTTTATATTTTTTTTTTATATTTTATATTTTATATTTTATATTTTATATTTATTTTATATTTTATATTTTATATTTTATATTTTATATTTTATATTTTATATTTTATATTTTATATTTTATATTTTATATTTTATATTTTATATTTTATATTTTATATTTTATATTTTATATTTTATATTTTTTTTTTTATTTTTTATTTTATATTTTATATTTTTTATATTTTATATTTTATATTTTATATTTTATATTTTATATTTTATATTTTATATTTTATATTTTATATTTTATATTTTTATTTTTTTATTTTTTTTTTTTTATTTTTTATTTTATATTTTTTATTTTATATTTTATATTTTATATTTTATAATTCTTTTTTTTTTTTATTTTTTATTTTATATTTTTTATTTTATATTTTATATTTTATATTTTATAATTCTTTTTTTTTTTTATTTTTTTATTATTTATTTATTTATTTTATTATTTATTTATCTATTTATTAAAATTTTGCGAAATGAAACTTTTCCGAAATGAAATTTTTGCGAAATGAACTTTTGCGAAATGACACAAAAAATTTTGCGAAATGAAACTTTTCCGAAATGAATTTTTGCGAAATGACACACACTCAAATTAAATATTAGAAATAAATAAATTAAAATTATTGGTAATTTAATTGACATATTAGAAATTATTTTTATAAATTTGAAATTTAATTTATTCGCAATTTTTTTTATGTAAATTAGAAATAGTTTGATCAAGTGATATTATCAAGCCTCAATATGTATTACTTTATTATTTTATAAATAAATAAATAATAAATAAATAAATAAATATTAAATCAATATATTAAATAAATAAATAAATAAATAAATAAATAAATAAATTTGATATAATATATTATTTTTTGAATATTCATTAAAACTATCAATATAATTGATATAATTGTTTACCACTACACACATGGAAAAACTATTTCATTTTAATCTATACTATATTTTGATTATTTTTTGAATATATTTTCTGCTTCTTTAAACTAATAATTAAATAAATAAATAAAAGCAAATATAATAAGTAACTCTGAAATATTCCATTGTAAAAGTAGATTAATTATATAGAAGAAAGATAGATTAACAATATTAATTCACATCCATTTATATGCATTATAAAATTGTTATATATATATTTTTTTTTAATCTGAAAATTTAAAAATAAATTTATAAATTAAATTTTAAAAAAAATAGTTATATAAATTTAAATTTTAAATGGTAATCATAAAGAGTAATTTTTAAATTTAGGAATAATTTAATAAAAATTATTGTATTAATTGAAAGTTTTAATTAATAATATTTTTTTTTTTTTTTTTTTTTTTTTTTTTTTTTTTTTTTTATAGCTGTTTTACTATTGCTGTATTATATAATGAAATATTTATGAATTATAGTTTTTTATATTTGTACATATAATAAGCAGTTCAAAAGAGCAGAAAATAAATTCAGTAAATAATCAAATAATAAAATTAAACGCCATAGTTCTTACTTTAAGTAGTGGCTGCGCTACATTTTTTTCTCAAAAATATGTTGTATTTTTTAGTAATTCTTTAAAGATTATTTTTTATGATAAGATTCTCTTTATAAAATTTTATATGTACCTGGTTTAATATATGAAAACTTTCCTTATGACGTCCCAATTATATCAGGTATTAAAGAAGGTATTTCAAGTTTAATTTTAGTGGGTTATAATATCGGAATTGTACGTAATATAAGTGAAAAGAAAAAAATGCCAGCAATCGAAGAGGCAAAATTTTTTTTTATCACAGAAGAAATTCAAAAAAAAAAAAAAAAAATAGTTTCAATGGAATATATTATTTCAGGAATAACAAATTTATACGATGATTAGCTCTGTCCTCAAATAAGAAATTGTGATATTTATAGAAATTCTCAAGCAATACTAATACGACAAAATGAACTAAATATTAATGATTACTTTGAAAAAATTACAAAATATTTCTTTGATTATGGGTCAAAAATAGAAAATATCTATTCTATTCATTTATCATAATTTTTGATATTTTATTGAATGCTTCAACACTAATAAAGCCATATGAAGTGATAAATAATATTATTAATGAAGGAAAGTATTATCAAATATGTGATAAAGGAAATAATAAATTGATTAAAATATTAGTTATATTATCATTAGTTATTTTATTATTTATTTTTATTGAATGGAATATTATAAAAATAAGAATTGATGAAAGATTTATATTAGGATCAATATATTTGAATATAATGACTATTTCTATTTATTTAATTTTTAATTCTTTCAAAATTAATAGTTATATTTCTTATTATATAATTCAAGAAGTATTTATTCTTCTTATGGCTTTCTCCAATTTTGTTGTATTATATCTTGCAAGAATATTTTTGAATGAATTTAATAAAGAAAATGAAATGGATATATTATTTGAAAAGCTCAGAACTTCAAATTCTACAAAGTCTAAAACATATGTTAGTAATCAAAATAGTAGTTAAACTATTAATAAGTAACAGTTTAAGAAATATTTAATTAGAACTACAAAAAAAAAAAAAAAAAAAAAAAAAAAGATCTTTATTAATATTAAAATTTTATAATTATTAATTATTTTTAATAATTAAATAATGATCTAACCTTTATACTCTAAAAGCACTTTTATTAATAGAAAGAGTATAGATGTGAGAGTAAATAAATAAATAAATATATAAATAAATATATAAATAAATAAATAAATAAATAACAAGATAGTCAGATAAAAAAGCATAATTATTATTATTATTATTATTATTATTATTATTATTATTAAAATAATACTCTAAATATAAAAATTACCAATTGATTAATCTTTTATAAAGAAAAAAAAAAAAAAAAAAGATAACATCTTTTTTACAAACAAATTTAAATATTAATATTTTCAAAAAGGCATAATTATTATTATTATTATTATTATTAAAATAATACTCTAAATATAAAAATTACCAATTGATTAATCTTTTATAAAAAAAAAAAAAAAAAAAAAAGTATAAAAATTACAAATTGATTAATCTTGTATAAAAAAAAAAAAAAAAAAAAAAAAAAGATAACATCTTTTTTACAAACAAATTTAAATATTAATATTTTCCATAATTTTATTAATTATAATTTTATTATTTAATTATAGTTTATAGTTTAAAAAATAAAAATTAAAACTAAAACTAAAATAAAAATAAAAATTAAAAAAAACTTAAAATTAAAATTTATCATTAAATAAAAAAAAAAAATATTTTTAAAGTTTTTTTTTTTTTTTATATTTTTTCCTTTACTGTTATTTTATAGCTTTTTTTTAAAACTAAAATAAAAATAAAAATTAAAAAAAAAATTAAAATTAAAATTTATCTTTAAATAAAAAAAAAAATATTTTTAAAGTTTTTTTTTTTTTTTTTATATTTTTTCCTTTACTGTCATTTTATAGCTTTTTTTTTTTTTTTAAAGATTTTAATGAAGTTATATAAATTGTAATGAAATATATAATAATGATATTTATTATTATTTGTTTATTTATTTATTTAGTTAGTAGCTCAACGGAACAGGAAATAAATTCAAAAAATGATCAAATTATAGAATTAAATGCTGCAGTTTATACTCTAAGTTCTGGCAGTGGTACCTTCAATTATTACGTTGATAGTTTTAATGAATACTCAAAAAATAACAATTTAAATATTACAATAAAATTAGAAATGATGACAGAATTAAATTCTGACTTTTCTTTAAATAATGAAAACGATAGAACACAGTATTTATTAAACAAAAAACATTCCAAATACGATATATTTTTCTTTGATAATATGTATACATCACAAAATGCACCATATTTATTAAAATTAGATCAATATTTGCCAAAAGAACATATTGATATGTATAATAAACATATTCTTTCTCAAATAGGATATCATGAAGGACATTTAGTTGCACTGGTAAAAAAAAAATTTTAAATTTATAAATAGTGAAGTAATATAAAAGAGCAAAGTATTAATGAAAATAGAATAGAATAAAATAAAATAAATAGTGAAGTAATATAAAAGAGCAAAGTATTAATGAAAATAGAATAGAATAAAATAAAATAAATAGTGAAGTAATATAAAAGAGCAAAGTATTAATGAAAATAGAATAGAATAAAATAAAATAAATAGTGAAGTAATATAAAAGAGCAAAGTATTAATGAAAATAGAATAGAATAAAATAAAATAAATAGTGAAGTAATATAAAAGAGCAAAGTATTAATAAAAATAAAATAAAATAAAATAAAATAAAATAAAATAAAATAAAATAAAATAAAATAAAATAAATAGTAGAATATTAAATATAAAGTACAGATTGAATAAAATAAAATAAAATAAAATAAAATAAAATAAAATAAAATAAAATAAATAGTAGAATATTAAATATAAAGTACAGATTGAATAAAATAAAATAAAATAAAATAAAATAAAATAAAATAAAATAAAATAAAATAAAATAAAATAAAATAAAATAAAATAAAATAAATAGTAGAATATTAAATATAAAGTACAGATTGAATAAAATAAAATAAAATAAAATAAAATAAAATAAAATAAAATAAAATAAAATAAAATAAAATAAAATAAAATAAATAGTAGAATATTAAATATAAAGTACAGATTGAATAAAATAAAATAAAATAAAATAAAATAAAATAAAATAAAATAAAATAAAATAAAATAAAATAAAATAAAATAAAATAAATAGTAGAATATTAAATATAAAGTACAGATTGAATAAAATAAAATAAAATAAAATAAAATAAAATAAAATAAAATAAAATAAAATAAATAGTAGAATATTAAATATAAAGTACAGATTGAATAAAATAAAATAAAATAAAATAAAATAAAATAAAATAAAATAAAATAAAATAAAATAAATAGTAGAATATTAAATATAAAGTACAGATTGAATAAAATAAAATAAAATAAAATAAAATAAAATAAAATAAAATAAAATAAATAGTAGAATATTAAATATAAAGTACAGATTGAATAAAATAAAATAAAATAAAATAAAATAAAATAAAATAAAATAAAATAAATAGTAGAATATTAAATATAAAGTACAGATTGAATAAAATAAAATAAAATAAAATAAAATAAAATAAAATAAAATAAATAGTAGAATATTAAATATAAAGTACAGATTGAATAAAATAAAATAAAATAAAATAAAATAAAATAAAATAAAATAAAATAAATAGTAGAATATTAAATATAAAGTACAGATTGAATAAAATAAAATAAAATAAAATAAAATAAAATAAAATAAAATAAAATAAAATAAATAGTTGAAATATAAATATAAAGTACAGATTGAATAAAATAAAATAAAATAAAATAAAATAAAATAAAATAAAATAAATAGTTGAAATATAAATATAAAGTACAGATTGAATAAAATAAAATAAAATAAAATAAAATAAAATAAAATAAAATAAAATAAAAAATTTTTCCTGTTATTCTAAAAAATATTCCTTTTATGCAATTGTATATCATATTATATTATCTATAATATTTAATATTTTATACTAGCCTGCTACAATTGATTACTCTGCGTTATTTTCAAATAAAGCACTTTTAAAAAAATATAATAAACCTATACCTAAGACTTGGAATGAATTAATTGAAACGGGTAAATATATTCTTGAAAAAGAAAGAGCTGAAGAAAATACAGATATAATAGGATATAATGGTTTATTTGGTAAAATTAAATATCATTATTATATATTTTTTCTCCAATTTAATATATATTATTTATTGATTTGTATTTTTATATGTTTTTAAAAATAGATGAATATGATGGACCATATTCATTTATTGAATTTATATATTCTTGTAGAGAATCAGTGGATTCACCTTTTCCTGATTTAAATAGTCAAACAACACTTAATGCTTTAGAATTATTAAAAAAAATGAAAAAAGAAATTTCTTCAGGTATCTAATAAACATTTAAATAATTAAATTATAAAAAGATACATTTAAAATATATAAAATAAGACCTATATGATATTTTAATTAATATAAAATATATAATATTAATTTTAAATATATAATTTACTTTTTTTTTTTTTTTTTTTTTATATATTTACATTAATACTTTTTTTTATAATAAAAGATAAAATATTTGAAAGTGATTCTTTATATAACATTTTTGATAATAAAACTTTATTTATGAAATATTATTATATACCGGGTTTAATATATGAAAACTTTCCTTATGATGTCACGATTATGCCAGGTATTAAAGAAGGTATTTCAGGTACAGTTTTAGTGGGTTATAATATTGGTATTGTAAATAATATAAGTGAAAAGAAAAAAAAGTCAGCAATCGAAGCAGTAAAATATTTTACCTCAAGAGAAATGCAAAAAAAATTAGTTTCGATGGAATATATTATTTCAGGAATATCAGATTTATACGATGATGAGCTCTGTTCTCAAATAAGATTTTGTGATGTTTATAAAAATTCTCAAGCAATACAAGCACGACAAAATAAACTAAAAAATAATGATTACTTTGAAAAAATTACAAAATATTTCTATGAATTTTTATTTGGAGATGAAACAGCTGGAGATATATTAGTAAAAATTGAAGATTTATCTAAAATATATACTCTTTCTATTAGTACAAAGGATTCATACGTAGGAATCATTATATTTATTGTATATATATGCTCTTTGGTATTAGTAATATCCTCTCTAGTATTAATATATTTAGAAAAAATAAGAAATAATTATACTTCATTTTTGCCTAGATCCGATTGGTTTATGATTATTATTGGAATTGTAATGATTTTATGTGGTGGTCTTACTGAATTTGGAAACATAAGTATTTTTAAATGTCATTTAAATTTTATTTTAATATCTTTAGGGTTGTTAATTATTTACATTCCAATTCTTCAAAAATTAATTATTACCTTCCCCAATGATAAAAATAAATATTCGTTATGGTTCAAAAACAATAAATATCTATTCTATTCATTTATCATAATTTTTGATATTTTGTTGAATGCTTTAACACTAATAAAGCCATATGAAGTGATAATTATTAATGAAGGAAAACGTTATCAAATATGTGATAAAAAAAATAATATATTGCTTAAAATATTAATTTTTATAATTATAGGTTACAAAGTTATATTAGCATTAGTTATTTTATTACTTATTTTTATTGAATGGAATCTTGTAAAAATAAGAATGGATGAAAGATTTATATTAGGATCAATATATTTGAATATAATGACAATTTCTATTTATTTAATTTTTAATTCTTTCAAAATTAGTAGTTATATTTCATATTATATAATTCAAGAAGTATTAATTCTTCTTTTGGCATTCACCAATTTTATTATATTATACTTTGTAAGAATACTTTTGAATAAATTTAATAAAAAAGATGAAATGGATATATTATTTGAAAGGTTCAGAGCTTCAAAATCTTCAATGTCTAAAACATATGTTAGTAATCAAAATAGTACTTATACTAATAAAAGTACTTCAACAAGTGTACTTTCAAAAATACTTACTTATCATAAACAAGAATTCACTATAAATGATAGCGACATTTGTAGTAAAATGGAAAATAATAATTAAATGAAATAATTATTAAATATATACATATGATATTAAATTTTTAAAATTAATATCATATAGTTAAGTCAACTTATTGAAAATAATTTTAATAAATAAATAACTGTTAATTTTATTTTAATATATATATATAATATTTAATATTATTATTTTTACAATTTATGTATTTTGAAAATTTAAAAACAACTAAACAATTAAATAAATAAATAAATAAATAAATAATAAATAAATAAATAATAAATAAATAAATAATAAATAAATAAATAATAAATAAATAAATAAATAATAAATAAATAAATAAATAATAAATAAATAAATAAATAATAAATAAATAAATAAATAATAAATAAATAAATAAATAATAAATAAATAAATAATAAATAAATAAATAAATAAATAAATAAATAAATAAATAAATAAATAAATAAAAAGGAAATAAAAATCTTTAATAGAAATAATTATTAATATATAAATAAATAAACAAATAAAATAAATAAATTTAAATAAATATTTATTAATTAAATATTTAAAATATAACTAGTTATATACAAAACATAAAAATATAAATATATTCATAAGTTTATGTAAATGTTACACATTTATGTAATTATAAATGATATAAAACAAATATGTGTAGCAACATATTTGTATATTTAATAATAATTATTAAATATTATATTTATATCTCTTTTGTCAATAATAATATTTGAAATAATTTCTTATTCATATATTATTCAATATTTATATATATTATTCATTATAATATGAAATATATTAAATATATTAAATTAAATAGTTAATTTCTTCTAAATATATATAATAAGAATATTATTATATATATAACTTAACTATTCATATTTATTTTAAAATTTATATTAAAAATACATAATACTTCTATATATTATATGATATAAAACGTAAATAAAAACTTTAATTATTAATAAATTATTTTATTAATAATTACATAAAAATAAATTAATAAATCATTTGCAAATTCGTGATATAAATAAAACGTGATCGAAAATAACGTGATAAAATTAAAAATTATGTAAAGACATAAAATTATGAAAGAACATAAAAATTAATGTAAACATAAAATTTATGTAATAAATTTTATGTTATGTTAAAATTGAAATAATTTATAAATTTCTTTTTATTATTTTTATTATTTTTATATTTAATATTTTATTTTATTATATTTTTAATTATTTTAATAATTATTATTTTATATTAATATTTTATTAATTATAATAAATTTATATTTTTATTAATATTTTATGAATATTTTATATTTTATTTTATACTTTTATATTAAATACTTTAAATACTTAATAGTTACTCTAAGAGAATTAATTAATTAATTAAATAGTTTATTATGAATTTCAAATATAAAAACAAGAATAATTCTTTATAATTATTCTTTGCAGCACAATTCTATGCCAAATTTATATTATAATTATTTTATATTTTCAAGATAAATATTAAATACATGTATTAATTAATTTTATAATTATTTTTAAATAAATAAATAAATTTTATAATTAAATAACAATTTTATAAAACTTCTCCCAACAAGAGAACTTGAACCAAAGGCGTACTTTATCATATAATATATAATATAATGAAATAGTTTTAGTTATTTTAATTATAATTAAATATATATAGTTGATATTATTTATTATATTCATATTTATTATATAATTATATTCTTATATATTTAACTTTATTATTCTTATTTTCATTTTAAGAATTATATAGTTATATTTATTATATTTATTATTTTAATATATATTTATTATATATTATACTATACTCCGATATAATATATTTTAAATGTATATTTATTATTATTAATATATATTTAAATTATTATAAAGATTTCTAATAACTACTCTTCTTGATTGTAGTTTAGAGAAGACCCTTGGTTAATTGGGTTTTATAAATTAAAATATATTAATAAAGGTTAATTAAATATAACGATACTATTAAAAATTAGTGGCACATAAAAGTCCCGCATATCATAAATTTATACACGTGTATATAAGAAATTAATGTAAATCATATGATTATATAATAATATTTTATTATATATATTTTATTATTCATGTATTATTAAATTGAGAGCTCTTTATTAAATTAAAAATTAAATAAAAATTATTAATTAAAACTAAATAAATAATTGTGCTAGCCGATAGATTAAGAGTCTCATAAAAGGGACCTTAATTAATAAATTAAATTATTAAATTCGTGTTATTTAAAATAATAATTAAAATTAAAAATTAAAAATAAAATGACTAAGAAAATAAATGTATATTAAAGGGACCATGTAATTATATCATTTGGTTCCATGAAATAAAACTAGAAATTATGGAGACGGGTCTAATACAATTTCTAGGTGAACAAGACCCAATGGATGGAATTGAGGTATTTAATGCTACTAATACAGAAGAACAAAAGGAAATTATAAAACAAAACGCCAAAATTGGTAAATTAATTTTAAACTCTGTTTGTGATGAAATTAAAGCTGAATTAACAGACATAGATTCAGCTCAACTGATGCTTAAGAGACTAAGTAGGCATAAAGTAAAAGGAAAAAATATGGCCTACTGGATAAATGAATTGGATTCAATAAAAACTAATAAGGAAGAAGGAATTTATGATGTAATTAAAAGACTAGAAGCTACCTTTGAATATATGGAAGGAGAAAAATATTTTCTAAAGGAAGATGACAAAATGAAATACCTCCATAATGCAATACCAAAATCCTATATAAGAAGATTTACATATAAAGAAAAAGATACATTTGAAACAATAGCCAAAAAGATTAAAAGTGATTTGAATAAAACTTCTCTTTATGAAGGGTGGAAATCTAAAGAAAAATATGACCAAGATGATCCAATGGAGATAGACATGGTCGGAAAATTTAAAAATAATAACACAGATAATAATACTAAATATAATAATAATAAAATAAAATATAATAATTATAATAATAAATTTAAAAGTAATAACAATTACAATAATAAATATAACAATAATAATAATTATAATAGTAAATATAATAATAACAAAAGACGTAACGGTATTTATAATTATAAAAATAACGGCTACTATACAAGGAAACAATGTGACATATGCGATAAATATGGCCACACTACAAAAGAATGTTGGTTTAATCCAAGAAACCAAAATAGCAGATATAAAGATATTTTTGATGTAATAGATAAAAATTATAGAAATAAAAATAATTATAATAATAATTATAATAATAATAACAGAAATAATAATAATCTTAACCCAAAAGGAGCTCACTACATTGGACACATGGAAAAATTTGATATTAATGAAGAATATAACAATAATATTGATTATGAGGACTTAAGAGAATTGTTACAGAAACCAAATAATAATAATGAACGATCTCCTAAAAGATCTGCTTTCTATATGAGTAATATTAAAGAAACTACTAATGAAAGTAAAAATAATAATATTAATAATGAAAAAGACTTACCGTGTAATACTGAAAAAACAAAAGAAGTAAAATTTTTATTGAATATTAATAATAATGAAGAAACATCATGGTTATATGATTCTGGAGCTGGCGAACACTTAACTAATGACAAAGAAATCTTAAATAATTATACTGAAGAAAAAACTGAATTAAGATGTGCAAATAATACAATATGCACATTTGAGGGATATGGGAATATAAAATTCAAGATAAATAATCATACAATATACTTAAATAAAGTATTATACTCTAAAGATGTCACCAAAAATATTATAAGTGGCATTGAACTAGCTAAAACCGGTGTTAAAACATTAACAGAATCTGTTGATGGTGAATGGTGAAGAAGTTAAAATAGTTTTTATGGACAAAAATTATAAACCATTTGCTACCTTCTATGCCGATGAACACAACGAAGTTCAAGTAACAGGAAATTTCGAAATTAAAAATTGTGAAAACAAAAATATTTCATCCATAAATAGATTATCAGAAGAAGAAAAAAAGATTTGGCATCGCAGAATGGGTCACTACTGCTTCGAAGACTTATCCAAATATTTAAAATTACACAACATTAAATTAAATACGTGTGATGACTGCAACATTGCAAAAATGAAGCGTCTTCCACATAATAAACAACCCCCAGAGTAAAAAGGATTTTAGAAGCTATTCATTCTGATATTATTGGCCCCATAAATGACTCAATTACAAATAAAAGATTCATCATTACATTTATTGATGAATTCTCAAGAAAAAGTTGGTTATTTCTGATTAGGAGTAAATCCGAGGCTCCGGATATTATTATAAATTTCTTAAAACAGTTAAATAATATAATAGATAATTATAAAATTAGGTATTTCAAATCAGATAACGGAAGAGAATACGACAACAAAAAGGTTAAAAATTTTTGTAAAGATAATGGTATAGAAAAGATATATTCACCACCTTACAACCCTGAAAATAATGGATTAGCAGAAAGGTATAATCAAACTATTATTTCTTCAACCAAAACAATTTTATTTTGGTCCAAACTCAGTGACAATTTCTGGGATTTTGCAATCCAATACTCCAACTATATCTACAACAAAATCCCACATTCAGGAATTGGTAATAAAATTCCAGATGAAGTATTTTATAACAAAAAAGCCAATATTAACCACATAAAAGTTTTTGGTTGTGTCACTTATTACAAAAATTTCGAACAAAATAAACAAAAGTTCCAACCAAATTCTAATAAAGGTATATTTTTAGGTTTTAGTGAAAAAAGTAATAGCTATATTATTATGGACTTTGAAGATTTTAAAATTCATCATGTCAGGGAGATCTACTGCAAAGAGGATGAACCAGCTAATATTTCCATAGCAAACAAAGGAAGCAACTCTGACCTTTATCCTAGCTTTTTTGAATTTAATTTTAATTTTAATAAATCATACCAAAATAATAAAAATGATAAAAATTTTTATGAAGATTCAGATCCAAATATAAATGAAAATAACACGACCAATAATGAAAATATTAGCGTAAAAATTAATAAACCCGAATCTACCATGATTGAAATTAATAAAAATAAAAATTCCAAAAATAAAAACGCGTCTAATAATCAAGAAATGCAAAATACAAATGAAGACTCTCACAAAAACGATGAAAATAATAATTTTTTGTACCAAAAAAGTGAAAAAAATTTTATTAATAAAAATTTGAACGATTTTGAACAAAAAATTTCAAATAATTCAAATAATAATAATTCAAATGATATTCAAATTTCCAATATATTACAATCAACTGATAATATATTACAAAATGAATCAAATAGTTTATTAGATTCAAATGATAAAATATCAAATAATAATAACAATTTAGGTTATAATAATTCCAATATTAATAAAAATTTAATTTCAAACAATAGTAATGATAGTAACACAAACGAAATTTTTTATGACATTCATGATGAAAATGACAACATATTAGATTATAATGACTCTATTGATATTAATAAAATTGATAATATTGCCTCATCTAGTAATAATAATAGTAATAATTATGAAAATAAACAAAAGAATGAAAGTAAACAAAACGAAAATAATAAACAAAGTGGACTTTTAGATAATAATAATGTTTGTGAAACGTCAAATTTAAATAATAATGACAATAATCAAAATAATTTTTCCACTAACAAAAATAATTTACTTAATAATAAATTAAATTTTGAAAGCAATAATTATAATAATAATTTAAGAAAAAGTGTTAAAACTCTTGTTATTGATAATACTATTAATAATGAAAATATTCAATTATCTCATAATAATCCATTTTTCCTTTCTCAATTTAAAAATAATAAATCTAATTCAAAATTATCCATAGTTGAAAAATTATTTAAAAATAATTTAAAAAACAAAAATAAAGATATTGCTCATGTCGAAAATATTTATATTAATTCTAATAATAATTTAAATAAAAGAAAAATTGATTATTTTTATAATAATGTTTACTCTAAAAATTATTTTAACCCCCCTAAATATAGAAATATAGACAATTTTAAATATATAGCTTCTATTTCTTCAGATGTTCCATTTTCTTTTACTCAAGCAATTAAAAGTCCTGATAGAGACGAATGAATAGATGCTATAAATGAAGAATTAAATAATTTATACAACAACAATATTATGACTTTAGTTCATTTTGTCCCCCATGATAAAACATTAATTTCTACGAAATGGGTATTTTCAAATAAAAAAGATAGCAATAACAATATTGTTAAACGTAAAGCTCGCTTAGTAGCTCGTGGTTTTAAACAAAAAGAAGGTATTGATTATGAACTTACTTATTCTCCTACTTTAAATATTGATTGTTTGAAGCTTATTTTTGCTTTAGCTGCTAAATTTTCTTGGAACATTTATCAACTTGATATAAAAGCTGCGTATCTCAATGCGGAATTGGACAAAGAAATATATACTACAATTCCTCCTGGAGATACGAACTTTGGGAGGGGATATTGGAGACTAAACAAAGCATTGTATGGTTTAAAGCAATCCTGAAGACAATGGAATAAAAAATTCTAAAACAAATGGTCATATTCAACTAATTTCTGAAGAATGTATTTATTGTAAAATTAAAAATAATAAAAAAAAATAATAAATTAATTAGTATTATTGGTCTATATGTAGATGATATTATAGTTACTGGTACAGATGAAGAAATTGAAAATGTTACAAAAATTATTAAAAACAATTTTAAAGTATCTAAATCTGAACCCATAAATTTTATTCTTGGTATAAAGGTTGAAAACAATAATAAAGAATATACTATTTCACAAATTAATTTTATTGATAATATATTAGAAAGATTTAGATTAGAATATACAAGAAATGTATACATTCTATGCGTTGGTGACAATATCAAATCTGAAAATAATAAACCATTCAATAAAACCATTTATAAAAGTGCTATCGGTATACTTATTTATTTATCAAGATGTAGCCGTCCAGATATAGCTTTCGCTGTTAATAAAGCTTCAAGAAATTCAGAAGAACCAACTGTATCAGATTGGAAAAAGGTAATACATATTTTACAATATTTAAATACAACCAAAAATTACAAAATAAAATATGATGGTAAAGGTGAAATTTTAGGTTATACTGATGCTGATTTTGCAGGTGATATTAAAGATAGGAAGTCTACTTCAGGCCATATTATTTTATTTGGAAATAGTCCAATATGCTGGTACTCAAAGAAACAATCAATAGTAGCATCATCTACTTGTGAAGCAGAATACATAAGTACATCCGAATGCATCAAAAAAGTTTTATCAATTAGAAATATTTTAGAAGAATTAATAAGATTTAATGGATCAATTAAAATTTTTACAGACAATTTAGCCAGCAAAATTAATATTGAAAATGGAAATGTAAATTCAAAATTAGAACACATTCAAATTAAATTTCATATTGATAGAGATTACATAGAAAAGAAATTCGTAAAATTATTATATATTGATACAAATAATATGTTAGCTGATATCTTAACCAAAAATTCAAATGGTAATAAAATAACTAACTTCGCAAATAAAGTTTTTATTAAATAAAAACTTATTTGAGGGGGGAGTATTAACATATAAATAAATAAACAAATAAAATAAATAAATTTAAAAAAATATTTATTAATTAAATATTTAAAATATAACTAGTTATATACAAAACATAAAAATATAAATATATTCATAAGTTTATGTAAATGTTACACATTTATGTAATCACAAATTTATACACGTGTATATAAGAAATTAATGTAAATCATATGATTATATGATTAATAAGCGGGATTTTTATGTGCAATAATTTATAAGCAGTGGGTTTTAAATAATGGTAGTTTAGTAAATTTTATTAATAAAATTATAATATTCGTACAATTAAAATAATAATTCTAATTCCTAAAAATTTACAAGAGAATTCTCTATTTCTAATATAAATAATTTAATTTATAAGAAATAGGTAATATATTAATTATATATTATAATATATTGAACTATATAATTTTTATATGAAATAAAGTATTATAATTATTATGATTATAATAATACATATTGAAATAAAATAAAATAAAATAATTATTATCAAAAAGATATAAATTTAATATTTAATAATTATTATTAAATATACAAATATGTTACTACACATATTTGTTTTATATCAGAAATGCCCTTGCTAAAAATTAAACTATATATTTTTTTTTAAAAGAAAATATAAGGTTTAATTAATATAAATAATAATTTTTAAAATTTTATTTTCTTTTGTATCTATAATTCCTAATTGTTCGTTTGGTATCAACGCGATTGTTACTATAAATAATAATATCCTTTAACGCGATCTCAGGTTTGGGCATCATTAATTTATTAATATTTATTTTATTTTTACCAATATTTTGAATACCAATAGGTGGAATTTTAATATTCTTTTTAATTTTAATTTTTATTTCCTTATCACTATCTATATTTATAATTTTACTAAAATCAATCTGGGAATTTTTATTATTAACTGAATACTTTTTATTTATACATTGCTCGTTATTATTATTATTTGGAATAATTTGAATATTGTTTATTTTTGAATTTTTATTATCAATAATTTTTGATTCTTTAGTCAAACTACTGTTAATATTATCAACTTGTACAGATTCTTTAATATTTATTTCTTCATTTACATTTTTATTACAATTTTTCTTATAAATTATATTTTTAGAATTCTCAATAATATCATTATTATCTTTATTCTTTTTACTATTTAAATTATTATCTTCATTATTATCAATAGTTTTAATTTTTATTGTTATAATATTATTAATTTCTATATTATTATTTTGAATTTTCTTAATATCATCATTACCATTGGAATTATTTTTATTTTCTTCTTTAGTAATTATACTATTATTATTTGTTTCACATTTTCCATTATTAGCATTTCCTATTTTATTATTTCCTCTGAAATTATCCATTTTTAACCCGTTTAATTTATTTTGTTCTACATTTACTGTTTTATCCAACGCGTCATTTTTATTATTGTTAATATTATTATTTGTAACCAAATTAGATATACTATTATTGACAATATTATTGATTGAATTATTATTAATTACATTTTCATTAATATTATTAATATTGTTACTATCTTTATTTTTGTCATTTCCTGTATAATTATTGCCTTTAATACTATTATTAATTGTTGAATTATTATTTAAATTTGGTATTAAAATTTTCCTTTTTCTTAAATTGTAAAAATTATTATTACTGTTATTATAATTTTCATTGCTAATACTTAAATTATTGTTATTATCATTATTCATATTAAATCTTCTATAATTCCTAAAATTTCTCTGATTACTATTTCCACTCCATGTGTTAAATATATTATCATTATAATTCCTATAATTACTATAAACAATGTATCCATTGTAGTTGTTGGAAGAACTGTTAATAGATATTCTATTATTTCCTTTATTCAATGAATTACTAAAGTTATTAATATATGTATCCCTTGGTTGTATATTAGATGAATAATTTTTATAATTATTTAAACTTTTTTTATTTTTCCAGTGATATTCTTGTAATATATTTTCATAATTGTTATTCCTTTGGTTTTCCCTCCAATATCTTTTTTTTATGAGAACAACACATTCATCTAAAGTAAGAGTTCTATTTACCTCTCTTACTTTTTCCATAATTACCTTTACGATGTCTTCTTCAGCAGCCATAATTATGTAACTAAATTTATCTTCATCGGTAGTAATACCTTCCTTCTTAAACCAATCATTAATTTTAAACTTCCAAATTTCAGCGTTTCTATTAGATCCAGTAATTCTTGGAAGGGACCCAGTGTCTACCCGATGGCCAGTAAAATTGTTATTTCTCATTGTTAACAATTAATTAATTAATTAATAATAATAATAATAATGTTTCTTTATTAAAATTATATATTTTAAAAATTTATAAATAATTCTTTTTTTTTTTTTTTTTTTTATTTTAATGAATAATGATTAAATCTCCAAATATTAATATATTTTTAAAACAATTTATTTTATCTATAATAAAATGAATGAAATAACTTATATTGTATAACTCTCTCTTCACCTAAGATAAAATAACTATAAACAACCAAAAAAAAAATTATATCCTAAATTATTTCTTAAATAATATATTAATCCTAAATAAAATATTAATCCTAAATGAAAAGAAAGTGTAACGAATTTATAAATAATTAATAAAATCACAAAACACCACTACTTATAAATTACTTTTTACACAGCACATCCCCGATATCTCCACCAATTTTTGATAAGCGGGACTTTTATGTGCAATAATTTATAAGCAGTGGGTTTTAAATAATGGTAGTTTAGTAAATTTTATTAATAAAATTATAATATTCGTACAATTAAAATAATAATTCTAATTCCTAAAAATTTACAAGAGAATTCTCTATTTCTAATATAAATAATTTAATTTATAAGAAATAGGTAATATATTAATTATATATTATAATATATTGAACTATATAATTTTTATATGAAATAAAGTATTATAATTATTATAATTATAATAATACATATTGAAATAAAATAAAATAAAATAATTATCAAAAAGATATAAATTTAATATTTAATAATTATTATTAAATATACAAATATGTTACTACACATATTTGTTTTATATCATAATAATATTTTATTATATATATTTTATTATTCATGTATTATTAAATTGAGAGCTCTTTATTAAATTAAAAATTAAATAAAAATTATTAATTAAAACTAAATAAATACTTGTGCTAGCCGATAATAATACATTTTTATTATTTCTATAGAAGAAATATATCTATATTGTTTCTTTCGAATTTCTAAATCAAAGATGGAGTCCTTAGAGGGAAGACTATCTTATACTCGTGGTAACGAGGTTGATAGTTGTTTTTTCCTTAACAATTTTTAATATGCATTGATAGAATCTCTCTTGAAACCTATTCATTATTAAACTAATGACCTTTTTGCATTTCTTCTCTTGTATTTTTCTTTTTTTATTTTTATTCATGTAGTAATTTAGGTCATCATGTAGGAATCGAAATGTATGAATGTATGATACTATAGCATTTCCTATTATATTTACTTTATTATTCCTGTAGCCATAGTATTGTGTTGTAAGCCTGTAACATAGTATTGCGCTATAAGGAAGTAATTCCACCTACTTATTGTGTTTTATAATGTTCAAATGGATAGATATTTTTATATCTTTGCTTTATATTAATTAATAGGTAACCTCCTTTTTTTTTTAAATTTTTATTATATTTATAAACAAATAGATTAATAGTTACTATTGTATTAGTGAATTACTATGACAAACATATTATACACCTCATTTCGACAAAAGCTAGCATACTCAATTTAGTTTTTAGAATTTTCCTTGCATCAGCTAAAAAAAAAAAAATAATGATTTTCTATATCTTTTTAGTTAGATTTTTTTAGTATTAATATTAGTATTAGTTTCAGAATTTACCGAGCCTATGGATCAACTAATTCTTCCCAATGTTCAGAGTCACTATATTAGACATGGTCTTTCGTTGTTATAGCATTGATATTTCATCTACGATACATATATATGCACATGGTATTCTATCTTTTACCGTTTCAACATTCTGGAGTGTTTTAGAGAATAAATTCGAGGAATACTTTGTCCGTATCCTAGCTATTAAAAGATTTCCTTCATGCAACAAAAATATTTACTTTATCTTAGAAGTTTATTCTGATAGCGTCAAATTTGACAGTTTTTAGGGAGAAGTTCTACAATTTATTTCGTGAAATGCACTGTAGAAAAAGGCTGTTGTAGCAGAAAAAATCATAAAATATCTTTCACCAATGAACGGAGGAAACTACTTACCAATGTGATAGATCATTCATCTAGCAAAAACTAATGATCATATTATCAACATTAGCCTTTCAGACTATGATCCTAGTGATAATAAAACCTCGTTCTGTCTCTTCTGGAATACTAATGAAATAGAAAAAGGATAGTATTGAATATTTCGAATATTTCATTTCTTTATTTAAACCTAAATTTATTTGCTTTCAAGAAATAGGCAATGGATTTAGAATTAGAAGTAATTACCCCTGTAGAGAGTGAACTTATCAAATTATAGCTGTTTCTTCAAGAGAAAAGAAATCAATGTTCCTAATATGAAAGGGCAATATATTTGGTTGTCATAAATCCTGTCAAGCAGCCTTTGAAAATATCATTTATAAATATATTATCTCTATCACAACATACAACATTGGAAATACTAAATGTTCTATTGGCAATGTTTACATTCCTGTCAGGAAACATCACCTTGAATGGATCTCAGCATAGGATGAAGTGAATTATTGGCTTTCCGAGCATCAGTCTCACTCTTCTATCCTTGATAATTATAACACCACTACAACTAAACTCAGTTCTTATCTTTCTTAAGTCTGCTGATAATTCTTAGTCTGTTATGCCTATTAATGGTTCTAATATTTCATGGTCAAATGGCTACAAATCTTCTGATATAGACCATGCTGCAATGGTAGTACTGAATCATTCTTACATTGGGTTTTGGCTTGTCCAGCTTTTAAAAAGACTTGGTAATACAGTTAAAATTCTTATATTTTTTTTTGTAAAGTTTCATAATACCTCTCCAATCCTAATTTTAATCGTCAAGATAAAATTAGACTTATTGGAGCAGCAAGATCATCCCTAGAGCTATAGAAAATCGATATATTCATAACTTAAATAATCAACCTTTATCTTTGTTTATAGTGTTGGAAATTCAAACAGTATTTTACTTCCTTCTTGGTAGAAAATTAATGCTAAATTGGTATACAAATACAATCAATCAAACCATATTATTTATATCAATCTATATGCTAAAACATAGTTTGATGTATTTGAATGCCAAAAACTACCAAAACTAATCATAAAACTATATCAAATTAGCAATCTTACAACACTATGGTTTTATACTAAAAATAGCTTAAATTGGCATTCAAATACATTTTAAGATTGGCCGATTAATTAATAATATGTTAACGATATAGTTTTTATACAATATTTATGCTAAAACCTAATTGAATTTGAATGCATACATAAGTCATAGGTGTTTTTTAGTATTGTTATTTGAGGAATGTTTGTGAGTTAGTTTTAGTATCAAAAGGCATTCAAATTCAGTATTAATAATCATAGTTTATATATGTATGTGAACTATCAATCGCAATATATCAACATATGCATCAAACTACCCAACCGTATCAATATATCATGTTATCATATTAGTTTTATCGCTGATTATGCATATGTTGATATCTATTGATGATGATATATATGTTAGTTATGCAAAATCTAGCTAGTTTGAACAATAACATCTTTACAACATTACCTTATATGATTAAAATGGCTTCGACCGACATCTATAACATATATTAATTTCAACTCATTTGGACCACTAGAACCCGAGATATTGATCTTTAAAGAATTTAAGTACCATTTAATTATTTAAATGGTACTTAAATTAGTAATTAATGATTTATATAGATAAAATCTTTAACTTGGAATATTATATTACTAAATTTTAAAAACAAATATTAATAATTAAATTATACAGAATTAATAATTAGTAATAATATTAATATTTTAAATAATTAGATAAATTATTATAATATAAATTAATTTAATAATTTCTAAAAGATTCTAAGGAATTATTTATAGTTCTAAAGATTTCCAAAAGAGACTTTTAATTAGTTTTAACATCTTAAATCATTTTATTTTTTATTTCATTGTATTATTAAATTATTTTATTACTAAATTGTTTTTATTAATAATTATATAATTATTTTATTAAAAGATTCTTATAAATATTATTTTTTTAATATTTTATATAGTTTATATACATGTATGAATATATTAAGATTAAATGTATTAATTAAGTAACCTTAAATTTAATTAATTAATTAATTAATTATAACAATAATAATTCTTAGTATTTAAATTTATTATTAAAACATTAAATATTTTAATATTCTTATTACAACATTCTAGTCCTCCATAGTAAGTTCCTTTGCTCTTCAAGCTGCATTTGATATGGAATAAATAATATAAGGCCTTGTACATATACTTAGATATAATAAATTTCCATTTATATTTCTAAATTTTGTTTCATCTACTTTTACATTTCTAAGATCTTCATTTTCAATTGGATTCATGTTTCAAAGAGGAATGCAATTTTTCATATTAAACATAATAATTAATTCATCTACACATCTATGCTGATGTAAAAAGTAACCATTTTTATGTTTTATAAATTTTATTCCTATTCTATTATATAAACATTACTTATATAATTTTGAATTTTTCTAAATTAACAGTTTTACACAATCTGTTGTTTTCTTTGTTCCTGATATTAAAATATCCTCTATATATATTACTAACATGTTTAAAAGTTTGCCTTCATTAAATTTTATGTACAAACAAGGTTCACTTATAAGTCTATTATATCTGATTTTTGTTAGATAGCCGTTTAATTTGCCATTCCACTTGACACCACTTTATTTCAATTCATATATTGGCTTCTTTAATTTCCAAAATTTCTTATCATAATCTTCATGTTCTTTGGGTGGTTTCATGTATAGATCTTCATTTAGTTCGGTTTTTAAATAGACTGCGGTTTTATCTATCTGATTTATTTCAAATTTGTTCTGAGTAGCTATTGATATGAAGATTCATATTGAATACTGTTTTAAGGTGGGATGCAAAGATTTCTTTATAATCGATGCCGTACTCTTCTGTAAATCCCTTTGCCATTAATCTTGATTTTCTTTTGATTATTTCCCCTAGTGAGTTGCGTTTGAATTTAAAAATCCACCTTGATGATATTAAATTTGCATTCTTAGGTATTATTTCAATTGTTTCATATACCCTTAAATTTCTCATATTGTTGAGTTCATTATCGACTGACCTTAACCATCCATTTTTATTAATTAAATTAAGGATATAGTCATCATTATTTGGTTTGGGTAGTTCTTTTAATAATTTCTGTTTTTTATTACATAAATTTACCTTGAAGTTTTCATCTCTATTTCTTTTTCCTAAATATATAGAATATTCTATGTTGAACAGTTCATTATTCATTAAGTTATTGATATTTGTTGTTGATTGATGTTATCATAATTGTTACTTGAGTTGTAACTAACTATATATGAATTATTGTGATCGTTTTTATTGATGTCAGTGATCATATTTTTGTCAGTAATCATATTGTTGTTATGATTATTATTATTATTTGTTTTATTATTATTACCATTGGTGTTATTGCTATTATTAGTATTATTATTATTATTGGTGTTATTGGTATTGTTGTTATTATTATTAACGTTATTATCTTGAGATTCTATTTTGTTATTATGATCTTTATGGTTACTATTAGTAATATTTCTGATGTTGTTATCTTGTTTCTTCTTTTGCTATATATTCTTTTATTTTTTATTTGATTGTTTTTTTTTGGAATATTATTTTTATTATTTTGAATATTATTATTTAATATTTTTATATTTTTGATTTATTATTATTATATTGAATATTCTAATTATTATTATTAATATTATTGAAGTTTGTGTCATGGTTTATGTCATACGTGTTATCGTGAAAATAAGTATTATCATTCCTCTTGATTATATTATTAGGAATAAAATTTGAAATATCATTATCACAATGGGTAAATGTGAATTACCTGGTGTAAATTCAAAAAATTTAACATTTCTTGATATTATAAATATGATATTTATTAAATCAAGAATTTTATATGCTATGGGGTTATCAACATATCCCAAGAATATACCAGGGGATGAATTATTTTGAAATTTAGTACAGAATAATTTAGGAATGTAATAAAAAACTTTACATCTGAAGACGTGCATGTTTGAGTAATCAACTTTGTTATTAGTAAGGAGTTCATATGGAATTTTATTGATTATGCCTTTATGAGAGATTCGGTTATGAATGTAGTTGAAAGTGGATATGGGATCTTCTCAAAATCGTAAATTCAATTAGGCATCATTTAATATTGATTTTGCAGAATTGATTATTGTACCGTTAAATCATTCAATCCTACTATTTTGTTGTGGATAGTAGGGAACAGTGAATTGATATTTTATTCCCAAGTTAATACAAAATTGTTTAAAATTTTTGTTGTTAAATTTAGTATCATTATCTGTGTGAAAATGTTAAATTCTTTTATTATTAAATTGGTTTTTTTATTTTTTTAGGCCAATTAAAGAAGTGATAAAAAGTTTCGTATTTACTTTTAATAAATAGAGAACATCCAAATCTTGAATTTTCATCCAATATAATTAAAAAATATTTATTACTATAGATATAATTTTGGATTGGACCTATAAGGTCCATATATATATGTTGAAATGTGTTTTTTGCTCTGCTGTATGATGATTTCTTCTTTTATTTTTATTTTTATCATTTTTTCTTTTTTACAGTCATAAAAGAAATGACCCCATTTGCCATAGTAATTCCATCTTCCATTTTTTGTTTTAAGTAGATGCTTTTGTTATAGAGTGTTTTTTCTTGTTTGTATTAATGCTTTTATTATTTTCCACTGAAAATTTATTTTGATTATTATTATTATTATTTATGGATTCCTTTAAAGTTTGATGAGATTGATTTCAGTCAATAGATCTTCTTGGTTGTATTTTAAATCTTCAAGTTTATTTTTAAGTTCCAATTTACATGTAGTAATATTAATCTTTTTAATAAAAGATTTTTTTAGGAATTCTCCACAATTCGAACGTTGTTTTGTTTTCTCCTTATACAATGTTTTGGGTCTTTTCTTCAAGACTATTTAATATGATTTATTTTGTTGTAATGTCATTATTAATATCGACTACATTGGTGTTTTTTTGTCCTACATCAATGTGTCAATTCATTTTCATCATACTGGATATATCATCTTGTATGTCTTCTTTCCTCAACTTTTTAACCTTTTATTTAGTGATATAACCGACTATGTAGTTAATTGATAGCAGATAAAGGATTTTGGTTCTTCATCTATTATAATTTTCGGTATTTAATTCAACTACTCTGTTGAAATTTTCAGAATAGATAAATTTAATTGTTGGCCTGATGTCGATGGGTTCCTCAGTAGTAATCCCTTGATTTCTATTAGTTCTTATTGTATTAGCCATTGCTAATAGTTTTGAACAAAATAATTTATTTTGTTAGTAATTTATTAAGATTTTATATTGAGAAAATTTTAAAACAAAATTGAAGAGGGATATGCTTAGTATTTAAATGTTTATTTATAAGTTTTCAATATATTAATAGAAACTTTATTTTATTTTCATTAAATGAATATGAAATATAATATATATTGTTTAATATTTCCGTTGGAACTTATAAGAAACTTTAATAATACATATTTTTTATAATTGATTAAGTTATATTTATTGATTAGTATAAAATGGTTGTAAAAATAATATATTTAATAAATATGATTGGTTTCTATTTTTATCTTTTATCTTTAATAAAATATTTTTCATTATGTCATTTGATATTGATTTAAACATTGATATTATTGTCATTTTATGTTTGAAAAAATATTTATATCTTAATTTATATATATTAATACTGATTTGTTATTATATTTATTTATTCTTGAATGATAATTTTAATTTATTAGTTGAATATATGGTATAAAGATTTATGTTTCTTTTATTAATATTTATATATATATATATATATATTTTTGCAATTAATAATTACAAACTATTGATTTATTATTATTTTATCTTATTTTATTTTTTTAATTTATAATATATATTTTAATTTAAGAATTAATTAATACTTTAATACTTTATTTCATTATTTTCAGTTTAATATATTAACTAATATTATTTTTTTTTTAATTTATAATATATATTTTAATTTAAGAACTAATTATTATTTTATTTCATTATTTTCAATTTAATATTCTAACGATTATTATTTCTCTATAGTTGAAAAACTATACTAATTTTTATTTATTACTTAACAGTACTATTTTCAGTTCAAATTTATTATTTGACTGACCATATTATTTTTCAGTTCAAGTTGTAATTGGCTGACTATATTATTTTTCGGTTTAACTATTAAGTGACAGATTTTTATTTATATATTTAAATATTATATACAAATTTGTAATTATTATGTATTTTTATTATTATTTTTTAATATTGCTTATGATGACTTGTGAAATTTTGAATTGTATTAAATCCCTCATAAATTTATTTTAAAATATTTCTGATAATATGCTTTAATGTTATTTATAATGCTAAAAATCAAACAATCAACCCAAAAACTAAGCATGTAGATATTATGGTTCATTACATTAGAGAAATATTCAAAAAAAATAAAATCATTCTTAAATATGTAAAATCGGAAAATAATCTTGCTGATGGATTTACATATATTTAAAGGAACACTAATGAATAAACTCAGAAATTCTTTATTAACCGAAATTGATGATTTATACTTTAATTAAAATAATATAAATAAAAATATATATAACATTTAACAAAAGTCATATTTTAGGAGGAATGTTAGAATATAAATATTTAATTAATACTTTAGTATATCTTACCAAATCAGAATATTATCATATTTACATAAAATATATGAAAGAAATAAAATGTACTTTTGATAATTATAATGTAGACTTATATAATTATAAAAATAAAGATAAATAAAATTAAATATTAAATATTATATATAAAATATGTAAATTAAAATATATCTAGTTTTCTTACTATTTTTTTTTTTTGGTGTTCAACAGAAAATACTATATTAATAATATTAAATTATGTAATAAACAAAATATAGAATACATTATAAAATGCAGAATGCATTATAAAATATAAAAGAGCTTTTTAATTTTATAGTTTAATAAATAACTAAAACTAATAAATTTTAATATTTAGATGAATGATTAAATAGGTTATTATTTTTTAAATGTATAAAAAACTATTTATCTAAATAATTTTTTATAGTAAATTAAATAAATATTTATTATTTTATATAAACTATTAATATATTTATATATACAAATTTAATATAATTTAAATAAAATTTATATTAATTATAACTTAAATAAGAAAATATAATTATTTGTAAAAAAAAAAATTATAGATTCTTACTTTTTGCTAAAAAATAAAAATAAAAACAAAAATACAATTAACTTAACTATTTCCAAATAATTAAGTAAAATATTACTTTATTTTATTTCTAGATTTTTAACTTTAACAACTTTTGCAATTAAACTTTTTATTTACAAAATTTTTGGTATTACAACCACTAGATTATAAAATTTTAGAACTATCGAAACAATAATGGATTTCAAAGAATTAAAAAAGCAAGTTAGGAATATTACTAAAATTGGAAAATACAAATCATGATGTTCAAGGACGAGCTACTGACATTGGTTTATAGATCAAACTACAAGAGGTTCAGGATCCCAATACTATATTTTATAAATATTTACTTACTTCCCACGATAATGCTGAACAATTTATGGAATACTTACAAGAAACTCAAGAAGAAGAAGAATCAGACAGTGCCACTGATAGTGAGGATAATGATGATTCTTTTGAGGAAGCCGATATTGAGGATAGAGAAAAAGAACGACCTTGTCCTTCTTTTGAAAAAATTGTTTCTTCCTTGAGTGTATTTTATAAAATATCTGAGGACTAGAACTCCCGATTAAGAGAAATTCATTCTCTCCAAATAAGCAAAAGATTTCAACATAAGATATAGATCCTTATATTCAAAACATAATAAAAAAAGAAGACAATTGGAATATTGGACTATAAGGATTCTCTTAGACTTAATTACGAAGCCTAGAAACGTGTGTCCTTAAAGGGAGATATTATAACTTTAGAAAAAGCGTATTTGCTAGCAGAAAAAGGGGATCGTTTGTCAATCAAGGGTCAGAGGATTCAAAGAAAAATAATGTAAGTAATTGGCCAAGACAAACTTTCACTGAAACAAATAGTAAGTCAATTCTGAGTGAAGAAAATCATTTTCAGAAAGTTAGAGGACATGTTTTTACTGTAAGATACCAAGACATTTTCAATCTGAAAGTATAAAATTAAATAAAAAAATCATTGATGATAATAAAAAGAATATTTTTAATTCTAAACCTTTAAATTAATAAATGGGAGAAGAAACACTCCCAGTAAAATATTAACTGCTTCTACAGAAAGTCTTTCCCCTAATGAGTCTATCATTAATGCCATCAAAAGAAAAACAGAAGATGAGAACCCCAATAAAGGAACTAGGATAAAATTTAAAGATTTAGGAACACATGGTGCTCCTATCAACGCTCTTGCCGTGAAAAATGCAAAAGGCAAAAGCTCAAGACTACCAAACTGAAGAAGCCTTTCATCATCTACATCCCTCTTTTTTATGGAAAAAAATCCCAATATTAGAAGAGAGAAAGAAAAAAATATGGCTGTCAAGGAAAGAGAAATATGAACAACAATTACAAACAAAATAGATGAAAGTAAGAAATTAAATGATAAAAACAATGTTACTTATTCATCTACTTTTGATAATAATATAAATATAAGGAATAGAGGTAATATGAATAGAAGTAATATGAATAAGAAAGAAACGTTGAATAAAGGGACTAGGAATAAGAAAAATGAAATCAAGGAATTAAATACTAACTTATTACCTGATTCTAACAATAATAATGATAAATATATTAAACACTCATCAAATCTAAAAAAATTCAGCATTAGAGATGATTAAATTCGATTATATGCAATATTACTTTAGTACAACTCTTGGATATCGGTCCCAAAATTAGGAGTGAGCTTTCTAAAATATTAAAATTAGAAAAGAAAAGAATAGCTAGTGCTACCTCAAATTTAAATTCATCTATGACTCTGGTTAATATTTGGCACAACTATGAATCCCATTCAAAAGAATTAAAAGAAAATGAGTTGGCAATGGCAGAGGCTGCTTATCGTCACTTGCAGTAACATTAATGAAATTATCAGTGAGTTTCTAGCCAAATTAAAGAATTATAAAAAATTGGAATCTGTAGATTGTGACACTAATAGAAATTTATTAGTTCAACTACTTAAAACAAATGGTCTCTTAACTATTTCATTAAATTTTAGAGTAATTGAAAAATTCAGATACTTTTTATGACAAGTTAATTGGATTAAAGGTTCAAGCTGATTATAGATTAATCCCACACAAAAAATTCTTAGTCCATTCGTTAGAAGAAGGCTCTTATGATACCTTAGCAGTTTTAAATCAGAACATCCCTGAGGAAAAATTTATATGTTTCATTAAAAAAGTAAATGATGATTAGTTTATCAAAAATGGTAAATCAACAGTGTATGCAGTTAATAGCATTATGAAGTTTTCTAAAAATCCTCCAGACCTTCTGCCCAGTTATTCATACTATTCTCCCCCTAACAACCTTTCTCCAATTGAATATATTCATCGTGCAGAGTTCGTCAATAATCTTGATGAATAATTCGCTTATGATCTAGTGTTAATGTTGGAAATAATCTGGAAGCCTTTAACATTAGCTAATAATATAATTATATTTAATTTTATGATTAAATTATTAGGATCGGTGTAAGAAATTACTTATGAAATTAATTTAAATAGTTTATTAACTACTTATAATTAAATATTAAAAATAATGCTTAACTTAAAATAAGAGTTTATTATAGAAAAATTATAATAAACAATAACTAATAAAATGCTATTAAGTAGACCTTTAATAAAAATATGTTTCAAAAAATATTTTATTAATTATTATTAACAAATATAAATATAACGAATCCTAGAGTAATACAGATTGGAATTCTTAAATTTAAAATTATTATAAAACTCGAATAACATCTAACCTACTCAATAACAAATTAATATATTAAAATTTGAAATTAAAATCACAATAAAAAAATTTATTTTAATAAATTCTAAAACTCGAAATTATACTTTAATTCTTTTTTAATTTTTAAAATAATAAAATATTAATGTTAATTGATTTCTTTGTTTAATTAAAAGTAAATAAATTGTAAACAATTTTCTCTTTCTTTATTATTTTGAATTCTCTCTTTATAATAATTCTTGTATTAATAGTTTATTGGTTTATTTATTTTTATAAATATAATTATTCTTAATTGTTATATTATTAAAAATTGTAAATACTTTAAATAATTGTATAAATATAAATATTTTTAAATATTTTATAAAATTAATTTCTCGTTGTTATCAATTAATAAATATTTAAAGATAATAACCAAAATTTTAATAAAATTTATTAATAAAATTTATAAAAATTATCAAAACCTATTTAATTAATAGTGATATTTTATAAATAATATTCACTAGAATATTTAATTTATTATAAAAACATAAATTGAAATAAAAATTATAAAAAATAATTTAATTAAAACTTTATAACGAAATAATATTTCTAAGTTATTTTTTTTTCTAAATTTGATCTAATATTATCACTTTTAGTATAAATACTAATTTAAGATAATAAAAGAAATAGATCAGGATGATAAAAAATGAAATTTTAAATTAGAAATTATTATAAAAATTAAATTTTAGATTATTTTAGATTATTAAAATCAAATTATAAATTATTAGATATTTTAAATTAATAAATTATATAATAAGAAATAAATATAAAAAAATAATTGTTTATAAATAGATAATTTAATAATGTTTATTATTAATACTTTAATTTAAAATATTTATATAAAAAGAGATAGAAAAATATAATTTAAATAAATGTTCCTAATTAACCGTTAAAATTAGCTTTGGATATCAAATAAAGATATTTTAATAATTTCATAATTAAATTATATAAAAGAAAATATATATTAAATAAATAAATTTAATAAAAGAATCATTTAAATAATAAAGCATAATTTTATTTTGTTTTTAATAAACTAATAAATAGATTAAATATATCATTAATTTTGATACAAGAATATATCATTTTCTATGTCTAAATAGAATTAAGATATATTCCTAATTGTATCAAAGAGTGTTAGAAATTGAAATAAAAATTCTTTTATTTAAATTTCTAAACTACAATTTTATATAAATATGATTTTTATTAATTAAAATTGAGAAATTTTAATATTGGATTATAAATAAAAAAATGAGTTTATTAAAAGAAAATTTAGAAGAATTTAATTTATTTTTATTAAAAAAAATAAATAAAAATTATTTTAAAATAAAAAATTAATTTATTGTTATTATTATTTTAATTTATAAAATTTTTTTGTTATTATTATTTTTATTATGATAATAACTCTTAATTTCTTAAAAAGAACTTAAGAGTTTCTATTTATAATTTTTCGTAATTTCAAATTAAATATTGTCTAATCTTAACAAATTTCTTATTTAGGAAAAGATTAAAAGAAAAATCTAAATAAGTTTGGATTAATATTCTAATCGTATTAATCATCGGATCATTTAAGTAAAACCGATACCAATCAGTATTCGGGAAAACCTTAAAGATTGATTTTCTAGTTATTTCTATAAATAATTAGTTTTTTAATAATAAACAATTTTAATTAAATGTCCAAAATGATAAATAAAAAATTAAAATTGAATAGATTTGTCTAAATTTAGAAATAAAATTTTCGTTATGAATAATTTTAAATAATTTTTGATTATATCTAATAATATTTTCTAAACCTTTGAAATAAACTATAAATAAAACAAAAATCAAAACTAAATTAAATCCTTATTAAAATAAAAATGAATTAAATTACAGAAATTCTTCAATAATTAAAATGATCAAATATATAAAAAACATTAATTCTGTATAATTTTCTCTCTAAAGACAATATCAAGAAGAAGCTACCGCCGGGAACGCCCTTCGTGATACAACCTCCAAATTTAATTTTTATAGTTTAATTTGATAAATGTTATTTTTTTAACAATATAAATAATATTAAAAATAATTTAAAATAATAGTAAAAAGTTAAAAATAAAATAGTTAGAATAGTTTTTTTTAAAGAATATAATAAAGATAAATAAAATGCATTAAAAAAATAGTATAAAAAGAAGAATAAATTTCTTTCTTTTTAATACTTGGAACAAATAATTTTAATTTTAAATTTTAATAAAGAATATTTTAAAAATTAATTTTTTTGTTTCCAAATTTGTTTTTATCTTTGTGTTAATATTTATTTTTTGAATTGAATATCTTAGTGTTTCAACCCAGCCCATATCATAAAAATTTGGTGGAGAATCCGGGCGCCTGAAACACATTACAAGATGAAAAGAAACTTTAAAATAAATATTAAAAATATTATTTTTTTTATTTAAATTTATTTTTTTTTTTTGTTTAAGTTAATCTAAAATTTATAAAACTTTTCGATAATTTTGATTTTTTTTGGAAAAATTATTAAATTTTTTTTCACTTAGTTACATAAATTTTATCATAAAGAAAAATAATATTTTTTTGTGAAACATATATCGTAAATTATATTTGTTATAATAAAACATTTATTTCTACTTATAATAATAATAAAAAATATATATATTATTTATATAATAATAATAGTTTATAAAAATAATAATAATAATCATAGTAATTAAAAAAAAATAAAAAAAATAATAATAATATTATAATAATTCAAAAAAAAAATTACATTTTAGAAGAACATTTCCGCTCATTTCTTATTTGTTATTAAAATAATTGCTTCCCTCAAGAGAGTTTGTTCTATCTGAAAAGTCTACCAAGAGGACTTTTCAAGATATTGAAAAACTTGGAATAATTAGTTTTATTCAACAATAATAAATAAGTTTTATAATTATTAATTTTAAGATTTTATTTTTTTAATATTAGAATACTAAATTCATTCAGTACCTACCATCAGGGAGAGCAGCTGTTAGATGAAAAACTCTATAGCTAAAGGCTCATCGATTGGGATAGGTGAATTAAGTAATTCCGTATTATTAATTAAATAAAAAATTATTATTATTAATTATTTCTAAAATCAGGAAGGTTTTCCGGGAACATATAATATATGGTAGTTTATTAGTGGCTTGATTAAATTCAGGTATAATAAATTATTAAAATAACTTATTATTAGAGAGTAGATAAGAGCGTTTATTTGTTTAAACGGGGGAGTAGAGCGCTATTTAATAAGGTTTCAATATCAGACCTTTAATTGAAAAATCCATATAGTCCTTGTTTCAATAGGCAGGAACAGTTAAAGGTTACTTTGAACTGACAATTAAATAGTGGAGGTCGAAAGACGCAGAATAAATGCTTGCGGGAATCGAAAATAATAATAAAGTATAACATATATTTAATTGCTCTTATTAAAATATATACAAAAAAAAAATACTAATTTATGATAATAATTCTACTAATAAGCCTTTTCTATCGCTTAAAATTATTCTTCATTTTGGAATTTGTTCAAAAAAATATTTCTTCTAAAATATTTATCTTCCCTTTGAATAAGATTTATGATATAAAACAAATATGTGTAGTAACATATTTGTATATTTAATAATAATTATTAAATATTAAATTTATATCTTTTTGATAATAATTATTTTATTTTATTTTATTTCAATATGTGTTTAATATGTATTATTATAATTATAATAATTATAATACTTTATTTCATATAAAATTTATATAGTTCAATATATTAGAATATATAATTAATATATTACCTATTTCTTATAAATAGATTAGATTATTTATATTAGAAATAGAGAAATCTCTTGTAAATTTTTAGGAATTAGAATTATTATTTTAATTGTACGAATATTATAATTTTATTAATAAAATTACTAAACTACCATTATTTAAAACCCACTGCTTATAAATTATTGCACATAAAAGTCCCGTATATCATTTACTTTATCATTTTTTTTATTAAAATCTTTATAAAAAAAAAAAAAGAAAAAGAAAATTAAAAAATAAATTTCTCTATCATTTTTTTTGGTAAAATACATATATAAATATATAAAAAAAATTTTCTGTAAAACTCCATTATAAATAATATTAAATAAAAAAAAATTATTTAATTTTCATTGTTCTAGTTAAGTATTTTCTTTAAGAATTTCATAGAAATTTTTAATAATTAAATTGAATTTTTTATTTTATTTTATCCTTTCTTCTATTAGTTTCTAATTTAACAGAGAAAATCAGTTTTAAACGATTTTTCTAAGATTCTAAAATTTTTGAAAATCATACAAATTGTTTTTCCGTAAAAAGTATAAATATGAATAAAATTTTCACCAAGAAATATTTTTTAAATTCGTGCTTTTATTAATTAATCAGTAAATAATAAGTAATTTGATATATTACAAAATTAATTAATTAATTAATAATTACTGTAATAAATTTTATTTTAATAAATTAATAAAACAATTTTTTTTATAAAACGTTTTTAGCTTATTAATTTTCAGTGCTGCTTATTGTTTTACTTATAAGTGGACCACCACTTTTCAATAACTATATAACTAATAATAAAGTAAACAAAAAAATATAATAAAATTTAATGTACGAAAATTAAGTAAAGATTTTATTTGATTAGCTAGAAATTGCTAACTGTTTATAGATATATAACGTTACCAAAAGATTATCATTGGATAGGCGTTATGTTGTTACATTGATACAAGAATTGAAGATTTTTATAATAAGATAATATATTCTAACAATTGAAGAAAATTTTAAATATTATTCCATTATTCTAATTTAAAATCTAAATCTTAAATAATTTAAACTAAACTAAAATAACTCAAAATGAGATCTAACCTAATCTAAATAATTTAACTATTAAACTATAATTACTAACATTAAATATCAAATACTAAAAATCTTTAAACATTTAATATAACACTTAAATTATTTTTAATTTAACTTTATTTAATATTGTTAAAATTTAATTTATTAATAAATGAAAAATAAAGAAGACAAACACTCGAACGTACAAAACTCAATTAAACAATTGGGTTTATGAAATAATAATTTTATTAATAAATATTAAAATAATATATCTTCATTAAACATTGTAAATTTTTTATAAGACTTAAAAATCAATAAATCAAGAAAAGAAAAAAATTTTTTTTTTGGTTTAAATTAAGATATTACTAAATAAATACATTTTACATTGATATTTGTACTACATATTATTTATTTATTTTTTAATATTAAATGTATTTATTTTTTCACATTCCCCCTAATTATTAATTTTTATTTATATTTGTATAATAAACTATTTCTAAAATTTTGCATTTTATATTTATTTAAAAATTTTGTCAGACCATCTGCTTTATTATTCTTTGATTCTATGTATTCAAGTTCCACTTTTCTTTCCCTTATTAATTCTCTGATTTTATGATATTTAATGTCAATGTGTTTTGATCTTTGGTTTATTGTATTATTTTCAGGGTTATATATTGCTGTTTGATTATCAATGTAAATTTTTATACATTCTCTTTGATCCTTTATTTCTCCTAAAATGTTTCTATATCATAAAACTTGTTTCGCACATTCACATAGTCCATAATATTCAGGTTCTGCGGTGGAGGTAGCTACACACTTTTGGAGCTTTGAGTACCAACTAGTTGGACCTGAACCCATAAAATAAATAAAACCTGTCGTAGACCTTCTCGTTTCCTTATTATTAGCATAATCTGAATCGACATACGTTTTTAGACATTTTTCTCCATTAAATAAAATATAGTAATATTTTGCTCCTTTTAAATATCTGAATATTTGTATTACGTTTTTCCAATCTTTTACCTTTGGTTCTTTGCAATGTTGAGCTACTTTGTTCTCAGAAAACATAATATCCGGTCTTGTACAGATAGCCAGATATATTAAACTTCCTACGGCGGACCTATACATTGTTGGATCAAATAATTCTTCATCATCTTCTTTATCAGATAAACTTGGTTCGGTAGTTCCTATTTCTTTACAATCTTTTAGTCCAAATTTTTCAAGTATGTCTTCCAAATATCTTTCTTGATGTAAAAGGTAACCATTAGGAATCCTTTCTATTTTTATACCTATAATAAAATTTGCTTTACCAATATCAGTTACAGAGTATTTTTCTTTAATTAGTCTTACTGTTTTATTAATTTCATCATCTTTACCTGTAATTAATAAAACATCTACGTATACTCCTACAACACACACAAGTTTATTATCTTTTTCTTAATAAAAATACACGGTTCACTGACTAATTCATAGAATCCCAAATGTTTTAAAGTAGTACTAATATTATTATTCCATTCTCTTGCTGCCTGTTTTAATCCATATAAAGCCTTTTGTAACTTAAAATATCCTTTTCCAAAATTTGGATCTCCTTCAGGTATCTTCATAAAAATGTCTTCCTTCAAATCGGCATATAGATAAGCTGCCTTTATATCCATTTGGTGAATGTTAAAATCATTCTGCAGCAATAGATATTATTATTCTTAATGAATCCTGTTTTAGTGTTGGTTGAAAAGTTTCTTTATAATCTTCTCCATATTCTTGGGTATAGCCTCTTGCTACTAGACTTGCTTTATATTTATCGATTTTTCCTTCACTATCTCTTTTAATTTTGAAAACCCATCTGGAATCGATTATATTAGCTCCTTCAGGAACCTTTTCAATCTTTTTGAATATTTTCCTTTCTTTCATATTATTTAATTCGTTTTCTATAGCACTTATCCATTTATCTTTGTCTTTTCTTTTAAAAATTTCCATATATGAATTTGGATCTCTGACTTGGTTAATTGTTGTTAAATATTCCCTTTTTCTTTTATTACTGTTCTCTTGTATTTCTCCTCTATAGTCATTTACGTTAATTCCTTCCACATTTTCCTCTACATTTGTATTTATACTAGCATTTTTATTTAAACTTTTAACTTTTCTTTTTCCTTTATGCATTATTGTTTCATATTCTCTACTTTATTTTTGTTAAAATTTAGCGATTCATTATTATTTTAAACTTTTCAAAATTTTTATTATTGTCCATTTTTGATTCATTAATTTAATTTTTTGAATTAATTAAATTATTTTTTAATTTATACGATTTTAATACATTTTTATCTTTTGAAAATTTTTTATTGTCTTTATTTTTAAAAGTTAAATGTAAATTGGATTTTTGATTATTTTCTGAATAATTATTTTTTATATTAATTTTATATTTACTTATAACTTCTACATGATTCTTTTTAGGATTTTTATCGAACTTTACAGGATTTTGTCAGGATTTTTAGGATTTTCAGGATTTTTGTTTTCAATAATTTTGTTTTAAGGATAAATTTGATTCATTAGGTTTGTGTTATTTTTCGTATTATTTGTTTTTATTTTTATTTCCTTTGAATTCTTATTTTTTAATTTTGAATTGCTTGAGAGATTTTCGGCATTAATTTTATTTGGATTAATTTCTAAATTAATTTTTTGACTAATTTCTTTATTATTATTATTATTATTATTATTATTATTTGGAATAATATTTTTAACAATTTGTTTATTGTTATTTTCAAAAATTTCTTTGTTTACATTTAAATAAGAACACTCTTCATTGGGATTATTTTCACTCAAAGTATTTTCAACTAAATTTTTATTTAAATTATTTTCAATTAAAATATCTTTATTTGAATTATCTTCAATTATAATGTTTTCTTTTAAATTAAACGCGTCATTTTCATTGTTTTTGTTTATAATGGTAATTTTTTCTTTATTATGGTCATCTAATTCTAATATCTCTTTACCTTTATCTTTGTTTTTATTTAAAATAGATACTTTTTCGTCGTTAATACCTTCTCTCTCACTTTTATTAAAATAAATATCTTCGTTTACATTTCTATTTGGAATAATTTCACTATTATTATTGATTAATTTATTCCTTTCATTAATAATATTTATATTATTTTTAATATTGCTTTCTTCGTTATAGTTCTGTTTACTTGTTGAACTTTTTTCCAATTTTTCTTTCTGTTTTGCTTCACCTAACGAAAGCGTGTTCGTTTTTGTATTACCGTGTTTTATCAACGTGTTTATGTTCTCAAGTTTCTCTTCCATTAATTTAAATTTATTCTCAAAATGCTCTTTTTCTTTTTGACTTAATGAAAGACTTTCTTCTTCTTTATCTTTATTGATATCATTGTTTGAATTATTTGGAATATCTTGCATGTCTAAATTGACAATATCTTCTTTTACTGTTCGTTCACTGTTATTATCTCTTTGACTCCTGTTCTCTTCATTGTTCTCTTCTTGAGGATCTTCTTCTATTTCTTTATTTTCTTGAATAATATTAGTTATGTCATTCCTGTTGTAATAATTTCTTTCTTCTAAGTTATTCATTAATGTGCCTTCATCTTGCGTTTCAGTTTCTTCATTTTCATATCTCCTTGCTTCAGATACATAATCAAAATTAAAGTTACCTGGCTGATCTTCAAGAAATTCTACCACACGTTTCACATATATTTTCATTTTATCAATATCGAATCCCTGTTGAGTCTTCGTCGTATCCCAGAAAGATTCCTTTTCTTGAATTACTCCTAAAATTTTCTGGATTTACTTCATAATAGTAAACTTTACAGCCAAATACATGTAATTTACTATTGTCAACTTTCTTTTCGTAGAATACTTCGAATGGGATTTTGTTATTATTTCCATGATGCTACACCCTATTATGCACATAATTAGCCGTCTTTAAAGCATCTTCCCAAAATCTTCTACATAATTGACTATCTATTAACATTGCGGTAGCAATTTGGATAAGTACTCCGTTTAGTCTTTCTGCTCTACCGTTTTGTTGAGGATTTCCTGGTACAGTGAATTGTTGTGTGATTCCGTATTTGTTGCATATTTCTTTAAAATTATTTGAAGTGAATTCTGTTCCATTATCACTTCTTAAATATATTATATTTGAATTTGTTTTATTTTTAATTTTGATATACCATGTTTCAAATACTTGGTATACTTCCGACTTCTTCTTTACTGTAAGAACACAACCATATCTACTATAATCATCTAAAATAGTCACGAAATAGCAGTTGCCGTAAATTAATGGTGGGTCCGGTCCAACAAGATCTATATGTACTAATTCAAGAATTTTTCTTGAATTATTCTGCGCTTTACCATATGGTTCATTATTCATTTTTGCTTGCATACAGATCTCACATTTATCTATTTTGTTTCCATAAGTCAGGTGCCCAATTCTTCGGTACCATAGAATATCATTTTCTTTAGTGTTGACGTTATTGCATAGTATATTATTACTTATAATATATACTTCAAAAACATCATTATCACTAGCTTTAATTTTTGAAATTGTATTAAAATACTTATCTAGGATATACGCATATGCGTCATCGTATTCCTTTATAAAAACTATTACATATTCATCCCTTGCTAGTTTACTAATCGAAATTAAATTTCTTTTAATATCCGGAACATATAATACTTTCTTTAGCTTTAATAATTCTTTGTTCATATTTCCTTGTATCTCTCTAATGTGTGTTGAATTGGTTGTATTCCCATTTGCATAATTTATTTCTTCCACGTGTTCCTCTTCATTCATTAGTATATTTTTGTTTTGAGTCATATGATTAGATGCACCTGAATCTAGAGTCCACCAACTACATTCTACATGATTTTTAGTTACGTTATTATTAAATACATTATTGCATTGTTTTGTATTGCCACTACATGGATTTTCAAAAGAAGTGTTATAATCCAGAACAAATAAATCATTAAGATTTAATTTATCATTGTCTGTTTCTGTTATTGTCATATCGGCCTGTTTTTTGTTTACCTTGCTTCCCTTGTTTCTTGGAGAATTCTTGTGACATCTTCCTTTTAATCTTGCAATCTCTTTCAAAATGACCAAATCTGTGGCAAAAGAAACATTCATTCAATATTAGAATTAGTTTTTCTGCCTTCTCCATTACCTTTTTCATAATTTCTTTTTGGATATCTTCTAAAGTCTTGATTTCCTCCTTTTCCTTTCTTCGACTTTCTTGAGTCGTTCTACAAGCCCTAATGTATATTCTTTACAGCTTTTCCAGTCTTTTTGATCAAAAATATTTACACTTTGATATTCTTCTGGTAAATAGTTAAATAATAGTAATTTCTTTTCCTCATCTGTAACTACAACATTCATATATTCTATCATATTAATATTCTTACTTAATTTTGTTAAAAATCTTGAAAAGCTTGTTTTGGGTTGTATCTTAAAGCATTAATTTCATCGATTAGTTGATTTCTTCTAGTCACATCATCTCCAATATGAATTTTTTGTAACGTTTGCCAAATTTAATAACCTGTAAGAGATGGATCTTGAATATCTTGTTGTGTTTTTGGTCCCAATATGCTTCTTATTAAACTTTTTAAACTGGCATCTGTTTTTAAATCCTCTTTTGTCACTGATTCTCCATATTTCATTTTGTACTCATATGGTGCAATTAAATCACTTGTACTTTCTGTTCCACTAACTATGGGAACTTTTGGAGTATGATCTATATCGACCCATTCTTCGAGATCATAGTATTGGAAGATACCTCTCATGAATAGTTGCCAGGTTATGATGTTATTACTGTCTAATTCATATATAACTTTTCCTATTAGGACAGAGGGATCAAATCTTTTGATTTGAGGAATATTATTATTCATAGTAGTAATGGTACTAGAAGCAGCATTTTCTGTTGATCGTTTTAAAGTATTTTTATTCATTTTGAATCTTAAATATTTTAATTTTTTTTTTATTTATTTATTTAAAAATTGAAATTGAATGATTTTTCAACGAAATAAAATTATAATGAGTCACTGAGACTATTAATCTGTTAATATTTAATTTATTAATAAATGAAAAATAAAGAAGACAAACACTCGAACGTACAAAACTCAATTAAACAATTGGTTCATAAAATAATAATTTTATTAATAAATATTAAAATAATATATCTACATTAAATAATGTAAATTTTTTATAAGACTTAAAAATCAATAAATCAATAAAAGAAAATTTTTTTTTCTGTCTAAAATAAAATATTAATAATTACTAAATAAATACATTTTACATTGATATTTGTACTACATATTGTTTATTTATTTTTTAATTTTAAATGTATTTATTATTTCACAAATATAAACTATTTTTTTATTATTTAAATTGTTTTAATTTTATTATTAAAACTAATTTTATTTAATTTTAACTACCTAAAATTTATTATTTAAACTCGAAAATACAAAAGAATAATATAAAAAAGTTGTAAGAAAAAGAGAGAGAGAACTAAAGTATTGTACTACTTCGTTTTTTTTATACAACTAAAATAGTTATTTTATTGGATTAGATTTAATGAAAATTTAATAATAAAATTTTAATAATATTTTAATAGTTTATTAAAATTTTATTATTAAAGTATTACAATATTAAATAAAAATAATAATTAATACATTTATCAAATTTATTATAACTAATTTTGTAACTATTTTAATGTTTTAATATTTATTATTTAAATTAATTAATATCTAATCTTTAATTTTTAATAATTCTATTTTAATTATTTATTTGTTCCGTAATATAATGTAATCCCTAAGTTCAGACTTCGTCCCTTGAAGTCTCAATTTCACATAATTGATATGGAACAATATTTTTTAGTTGAACATTTCTGTCGACAATTTCGTTTGTTACTGGATCACAAAATGTTACCGTGTTGAATTGTTTCATAGCGATTTTCATAGAACTTAAAAAGAAAGGATAGAGTTTTCTTCTATTTATAAACTTAATAATCACTAAATCTCCGGGTTTATATTCAGCTTTAAGTCTTTTCATTTGTTTTCTTCTGTCTTCCCATATTTTGTTAACAGTTTGAATATTGTTGATTGCTTCTTTTATCTATTTGTAGTGTATTGTAAATCTTCTTATTAAAAATTCTTCATTATTTTCAAAATTTTCCTTTTTATCTAAATTCAATACTAATTCAAATGGTTAGAGATCACGTCTACTATATAATAGTACAATACTAGAAAATTTTGATGCTTCATTTTTACTTTAAGTAACACCCATAAAACATTTCATCCCATTGAGAAGTATTTTTATTGCAAAGAAGTCTTAAATATTTTCCAATTTCTTTGTTGCGGTTTTCAACTTCACCATTTGATTCTGAATGATAGGTTACTACAAAATGAACATAAACACCATATAAATCGAGAAATGCTTTTGCTTTATCAGATTTAAACTAAGATCCATTGTCAATTACAATTAATTCAGGAATAAGGTGACGAGAAAAAACTTTGGATAAAAACCTTATAATATCATCAGATTCTTTAAAGCTTGATAAAAGATTATTTTCACTCATTTCAGAAGTTATTGTTGCAACTAACTTATCATTTTTTGTTTTTTAATCTTAATAATGCGTCAGCGATAACATTTCTTCCCTGGTTCGTATAAAACTTTAACATTAAGCATTGATAAAAGTAAAACCCATCTAGTTTGTCTTGAGTTGTTTGTTTCTTTATTTTTAAATAATCCTACTAAAGGTTTGTGATCAGTGTAAAGAAATGTCGTATATTTGTTTCCAGAGATATATGATTTAAATTTTTTAATGCAGTAAGTAGAGGCTGTACCTTCCAGATCTGTAATAACATAATTTCTTTCCGCAGGTTTTAAAGAGCGACTTATGAAGTGAATTGGTTTTTTATTGTTATTTTTTATACTTTTGAAGGAAAACACCACCAATTCTATAATATGAAGCATCAGTTCTAATAATAAATTGTTTTTCGAAATTATAGTAAGAATTGAAGCTGAAACTAATTTATTTTCAATTCATTAAAATTTTCTTTCATTTTATTTTTAAATCCATTTGGTATTTCATTAACAATGACTTCCATTATTTTATCCTTTTCCTTAATTTCTTCATTAAATTGTTTATTTATATTTTTATTTACTTATCAAATTTTACTGTATTTCTTTATTCTTTTTGTATTGTATTATTTTTCCTATTATTATCTTCTTTTATAAAGCAATATAAATAGGAATTATTATTAATATCAGATTTTGTTTCATCATATATTACAATAATTCAGCATCGTTATCATTATTAATAATATTTCCATCATTGCCTTTACACAGTTTATTAATATATTCCAAAGAATCATCTTCTTTCATTAGACATAGATTTTTGTTAAGAGGATTAATGAATAAGTTGGTTTTTTTAAGTACTGTAGCCAATTAATACATCAAACAAATTTTGATCATTATCAATATCTCTGAAGATATCATGAATAAACAATTTACCAATTTTAACATTTAGTAAATAAAATTCAATGTAAACGTTTTCTTTAAATAATACTTTCTTAATGTTATTCTTAACAAAACCTATAGGTTTAATTTTGTTTAATTTATTTAAGAAATTTTTAGTGATAATGTTAATACTAGTACCAATCCCATCTAAAAATACTAAACCTTTAATATCATTAATAAAGCATTTAAAAGTTGCTACGTCTTCTCTATGCATAGTGGATAATACAATTTCTTCTTACTTGTTCTAAGAGTCCATAGTGCGAATGGTAAATATTCATCCAGTTCACTTTCGTTTTCAACGAAGAGTCTCAGAATTTTCTCTACTTTTTTTATTACGGTTTTTAATCATACCATTTGATTCTGGATGATGTGGAGATACAAAGTGGACCCATGATCTATTATTATTTTAGTAATATCTGCTTCGAATGAACTTCCGTTATCGGTAACAATTATTTCTGGAGGACTATGTCTTGATCCGTAATAAATATTGTTGGAGCTTCCTAAAGAGCTATACTTTGGACTTTAGAAGGAACAGTTTTAATCCATTAAGAGTAAGAACATGTCCTAAAACTTCGATTGATTCTTGGAAAAATTTACATTTTTGTAGATTGAGAGAGAGTTTATATTTAGAGAATATTTAAAACACTAATTTTGATAATTTAAATGTTCTTCAATTGAAATGGAATACACAACTCTGTCATTAATATAAGCAAATAAACATCTTCCAATGAGGGGTAAAAGGATCAGGTTCATCTTCCTTTGAAAGATAGCAGGAGCATTAGTTAAACCGAATGGCATAACAACAAAATTAGAGTTCTCAAATTTTGTTGTAAAGGAAGTTCTTTCAATGTCTTTGTAAAGATTTAATAAATCTTTAATAAATTAAATAGTTTAATTTTTCATACCAATAATCTATTTAATGTATATGAAATTTTTTAATATAAAATTTATTGAAATAAAATTTAATTATTTTTTTTAAATTGAAAATATTTTTTAATTAGTTTATTTAGCTTAGTTTAGTTTTAAATAGTTAAATATTAATTTAGGAATAATCTTAAATAATTAATATTAATAATAGTTTTTCAATTTTAAATATATAATTAAAATTATTATAAGTATTAAAATAATAAATAAAATAAATAGTTTAAAAAATTAATTTAATTAAAAAATCTTTTGTTTATAAATAAATAGCTTTATATATATTATTAAATTACATCATATATTAATAATGTAATAAGAAAAAATATAAATAGATGTAATTTTTCTCAATTAAATCGATATATTAGTTATTAACTATTTTACAGTTAATAAAATAAGAGAAATTTATAATTAATAAAAGAATTTATTAATAAAAGAAATTACTTATTTTTATTTGTTTAAATTGTAGTGTTTATATTGTTATATTCTGTTTTAATTGACAGATTTATTACAGTCTTTAGGATTCATTGGGATTTGATGGTATCCGGAATATAAATCAAGAGTTGAAAATATTTTAGCACCTTTAACTGAAGATACAAGTTTGTCGATGAAGGAAAGTGTATATGAATATTTAATAGTAATTTCATTGAGTTTTCTAATCTATGCATAATCTCCATTTCCAATTTTTCTTACAGACTAATAAAACAGGAAATGACCAAGGGGAATGTGAAGGAATAATTAAATCTTTATTAAGTAACGAAATAATTTCTTCCTTTAATATGTCCTAATGCTCTTTTGATAATTTATAGGGTTTTAATTTAATTGGTTTTTGTTAGAAATAAAATTTATACTAAAAATATATCATTTGCCTATGTTAATAATTTAATATTATTCAATAGATAATAGTCATGTTGTTTTATAAATTGTATAAATAAGTTTCTAAAATATAAATACTCTTTGAGAATATCTATTTTTTATATATATATCTTTAATAAAATATATTCATATAGACAATTTTACGTATTTCTTATTAAGTGTTATTTTTATGCTCTAAAAAGTATTAATGTATGTGATGACAAGGATTTAATAGAAGAAATAAAAAATTCGTTGGAAAGAGAAAAATATAAACCATAAAAAGACATATCTTTATCTATTTTCATTGCAAATATGGAATTAAGATTCAAAGAACTTATTGTGTTAAAAGCTCCATTGAGTGAACAAGAAAAGATCGATTATTTTTATAATAGTATACCAGATGATCTGGCCTTAATACCAAATGTCATTAAATTTCAGGAACTTTTAATAAATTCTCTGAACTGCTAATTAGAACCAATCAAAGATTCATAAAATTCACTAAAAGGAGGTCAAAAAAAAAATTTATTAACAATCTAATAACCTTGGTAATTCATCTTTCGAAAACGAAAATACTTCTGGTATATATTCCCAATTGTTTGAAGAATTCGAATATAATATAGAATCAAATTTTTATAAATTATATAATAGTAATAATTTTTAAATATAATAAAAAGAATTTCAAAAGTAAAAACTATTAGAATAAACCAAGAAAACAAGAAAAAAATTCAGTAGAATGTTGGAATTGTGGAAAAAAAAGGGTCACTATATTCTGAATGTAGATACAAAAAGAATAATGTGAAGATTTAATAATCTTTAATACATTAAATAGTTTAAATTTTATACAATTAATTTATTTAATGTATATGAAATTTTAATTTATTTAATATATATGAATTATTTTATTAATATAAAATTTATTGAAATAAAATTTATTAATTATTTTTTAAATTGAAAATATTTTTTTATTTAGTTAACTTAGTTTAGTTTTAAATAGTTAAATATTAATTTAGGAATAATCTTAAATAGTTAATATTTATAAAAATAGTTTTTCAATATTAAATATATAATTAAAATTATTATAAGTATTAAAAGAATAAATAAAATAAATTATATAAGTAAATACCTTAATAAATAAGCAGGTCAGAAAATCAATAAAATATTAGTTAAAATTTAAGTATACAAATAAATTAATCAAGTTGGAAGAATTGGATCTCATATTTCAAAATTTAAATCTTGAGGATCAAATGGAACAACAACTTAATCCAGCTCCTCAACTGAATATTATCAACGACCCTCCCTTATTCTCGGGAACTGCGAAAGACCTCGATGGATTTTTGAAAAGGATAGAGTTAGCTATCGAGGCAAATCCACGAAGGTTTCCCGATGATAGAAGGAAGGTCATGTTCGTTATCTCATATTTTACTGGGAGAGCACTTAACTGGGCTTCTTGCTTACGGAGGAATAATAACTAAGTTCTTAGAAACTATGAGAACTTCATTAATGAACTAAGAAGAAACTTTGGCGACCCTGACGTTGATGCTGCTGTCGCTAATGGGAAACTTAACAATATTCGTCAGTTCAAGTATGGCCACGTTATGGAATACATCACTGCATTCCAGAAGATAAGCCAATACTCGAACTTTAATGAGTCCGCAAAAATCTTTATGTATATTAAAGGACTCCATCCCAAGATGAGAGAACGCTTAGCTCTCGTAAATCCAAATCTCAACAACTTAGAGCAGCTATTTAGGGAATCTGTGAATATAGAAAGTCTTACCAAGAGAAATGACATCCAAGAATATTACTTAACTCATCAAGACTGTAGAAATTATAATCAAGACAATTCAATGGATGTGGATCTTTATCGCATTAAAAAAGGTCAAAAAGTCACAAAATATTTTCCATCACACAATAAGAACTACATTGAAAACGAATCAAATATTGAAGAAAGAAGAAAGAAGAGACTATGTTTTAAATGTGGTGAAGCTGGACACATGCAATTTAATTGTCCAAATAGAATAAAACCAAAAAACTTCAAAATGATTAATAAAGTTCCAAATGAAGATCCCTCTTCTTCTGCCACTTCTATATCTACCTCTTCTTCTGTTAGGAGAATTAAGAAAGTTGAAAAGTATGATAATATCTACAAAGTTTTGGATATTGTTGAAAATGAGAATATAAATTTTAAAGGAAAGACTAACATACTTGATTTTTATATTAAAACAAATGAATCCGATGAGGTTAAAGCAAAGGTTCTCATTGATTCCGGATCTGATATTAACTGTATACATCCAGAATTTGTTAGAGTGAATAACATTAAACTTATGAATATTGATAACTCCTTTAAAGTTGCTGGTTTGGGTTATGGTTTATCTACTGTGAAGAAAATCACTGAGAAATGTATTCTTCGTTTTAAGAATCATTATGAAATAATTCAATTACACTCTCTTCGTATCCCTGATGTAGATATCATTTTAGGACTCCCTTGGATTGAAAAACATTGCCCTATTAACTACCATGATTCAAAGAAAATCTCTTTCAGTTCAGGATACTGTGCTCGACACTGTAATGTAGGAAAAAGAAATAGAAAAAATAAAAATAAAAAGAAGTTAACAAAATTTCTACTAAAGGAAAGGAACCATATGAAGAACTTTCCTTAATAAAGGAAAAAATTAATCCTAAGCGTAAGTATTCCTTTGAATCTGATTCCGATATGGATTCTAATGAAGAAATTACGATTAGAGGTCGTCGTACTCGTATTAAAACTTGTAGTGAAAAAGAAGAACTTAATGATTTAAAAAATTTTTGTATAATAAACTATGATAGTGATGTAAATGATAGTTTTATGTTTGATAATGATGATGAAATTTATGAATTTAGTGATAGTAATAATATTAATTTATATGAATTAAATAAAATTTGTAAAATTGATGTTTTATGTAATAATGTAACAAAAAATTGTAATCATAATGATAATTTAAATAAAGATGAAAATAAAAAGTATATTTCTAAAAAGTTTTCTGTAAAAAATTTGTGTTGTATCTGTAATTGTTTAAAAATTAGTAATTTTGAAAATAAATTAAATCAAAAAATTATAGGAATACCTCCTATTCATAAAAATTATGCAGAAGTATTCAATGAAAGAAATTGTAACGTACTCCCTCCACATCGTAAGTATGATTGTGAAATAAGATTAAAGGATAATTCAAATTTATTTTATGGTCTTATTTATCCATTAACAGAATTAGAAAGAAACGAATTGAAGAAATACATTAAAGAAAATTTAGAAAAAGGTTTCATTAGGAAATCGACATCTCCTGCTGGAGCACCTATATTGTTTGTTAAAAAGAAGGATGGTTCATTGAGATTATGTGTTGACTATAGAAAATTAAATGAGATGACCATCCGTAATTCCTATCCTCTTTCTTTAATTAGTGAATTACTAGATAGAGTTAAAGGTGCAAAATTCTTTACTAAGTTGGATTTAAAATCTGCTTATAACTTAGAATAAAAGAAGGTGACGAGTATAAGACAGTATTTCGTACTCGTTATGGACATTTTGAATATTTGGTTATGCCTTTTGGATTAAAAAATGCTCCTGCAACCTTTCAACATTTTATAAATAATGTTCTTTGTGATTACTTAGATGATTTTGTTATTTCGTATATTGATGATATTTTAATTTATTCAAAAAGTTTAGAAGAACATCATATTCATGTCAAGAAAGTTTTAAAGAAACTATTAGAAAATAACTTATATGTCAAACTCGAAAAATGTGAGTTTGATGTCTCTGAAACAGCTTTTCTTGGTTATATTTTATCGAAAGATGGTTTAAAGGTTGATCCCAATAAATTAAAGCCATTCTTGATTGGCCTGTTCCAACCACAGTTAAGGAAGTTCAATCTTTTATTGGTTTATGCAATTATTATAGGATTTTTATTAGAGATTTTGCTAAAATCGCCCGTCCTTTGCATAAACTTACAAGAAAAAATGTATCTTTAAACTGGGGTCCTGATCAACAGAAGGCATTTGATAAATTAAAAGAATTTTTCACTTCTGCTCCTATTTTGAGAAACCCTGATAGTAATAAGCCTTTTGTTGTTGAAACTGATGCTTCTAATTTTGCTGTTGGTGCGATTCTTTCTCAAGAATTCGATGGTCAATTACACCCCATAGCTTATATCTCGTCTAGCTTAATCAAATCAGAAACGAATTATCCAATTTACGATAAAGAACTTCTTGCAATTAAAGTTGCTCTTGAGGAATGGCGTCACTATTTAGAAGGTGCTCGTCATCCTTTTACAACTTATACCGATCATAAAAATTTGACTTTTCCTAGAAATCCTGAAATGCTCTCGCAACGTCAAATCCATTGGTATGAATTTCTTTCTCGTTTCGATTTTAATTTAGTTTATCGTGCTGGTAAGAAGTCTGGAAAACCTTATATCTTATCTAGAAGAAGTGATTATCTTTTTAATTTCCCTCAGACTGTTTCTTGTCGTGTTATTAACTGTAATGCTTCTGATGATTGCTTATGTAATTCAATTTTAAATTCACTTAAAGATGATGAATTGTATAACAAAATTAAAACTTTTCTTTCTAGTAATAATAAAGATACTGCTCCTATTAGAAATATTGATAAATGTGTAATTGATCATGAAGGATTTCTTCTCTATGATGATTTAATCTATGTTCCGGAAAATATTCGTACAAGAATTCTAGAAATGCACCATGATTCGGTAACAGCTGGTCACTTTGGTGTAAATAAAACTTCAGATTTAATTTACAGAAACTTTAGGTGGCCAAAGTTACGACATGATGTTAAGAAATTTATTAAGTCTTGTGAAACTTGTTGTCGTGCTAAAGTTCCAAGGCATAAGCCGTATGGTTTGTTATCCCCATTATCCACACCAAATAGAGCTTGGGCTGATATTTCAATGGATTTCATTGTTGAATTGCCAAAATCCAAAGATATAACTACTATTATGGTGGTTGTTGATCGTTTAACAAAGATGGCACATTTTATTCCCCTTCGTTGTCTTCCTACTACTTCAATTGCCGCTGATGCTTTTATTAATTCTATTATTAAATTGCATGGTTTCTCTGATTCCATTATTTCTGATAGAGGTACCCAATTCACCTCTGAATTTTGGAATAGATTATGTGACTTACTTTGTATCAAGCATTCGTCTTCAAACCATCAACTTCAAACCATCCGCAGATTGATGGTCAAACAGAGAGGGTGAATGCGATATTGGAACAATATCTTCGTTGTTATATAAATGAACGACAAACAAATTGGGTTGATTTATTACCTTTCGCTGAATTCGCTTATAACAATACCTTACAACAATCAATCAGCCAATCCCCATTTTTTGCTAACTATGGATTCAATCCTAGATTTAGTCTAGAAATTCCATCTAATGAAAGACCTCATAGAGCTGATCAAAGAGTTAAAGATATTAATGAAAATATTAAATTTCTGAAAAAAAACTTAGATAAAGCTAAAGAAACTTTCAAAAAATATGAGGATCAAAAAAAGATTACCCTCACCTGATTTCCAGGTTGGTAACAAAGTTTGGTTACTTAAAGGAAGTACTACTAAGAATGTTAAGAAGAAACTTGTTAATCAAATGTTTGGTCCTTTTGAAATTGTTGAGAAAATTAGTTCACTTGCTTATAAACTTAAACACCCAAGTAATATGTGTTGTCATCCTGTTTTTCATTTATCATTACTTGAACCTTATCATAAAATGAATTTGAAAACAGAAATAAAAGAAAAAGGAAGAATATTAATTTGACCACTGATACTTTTGATAAAGTTCCATAAAAGATTGTTGATATGAGAAAATATAGAGGAAAGAATCGTTTTCTTGTATCTTGGAAAGGACTTAATTCTGATGAGGATACTTGAATTGATGAAGATCATATTTATAACAAACAATTGATTCAGGAATATTATAGTCGAACCAAAAATAATAGGTCAAACATAGAAGAAGATACTTTGAGTGATAATGAAATCTACGTTAGACATAGATATCAACCATTTGTAATTGATCTACCTGCAAATGGACTAAATCGTATTTCTCGCAGGAGATCGACTTAAAGGGCGAGATTGTAAAGATTTAATAAATCTTTAATACATTAAATAGTTTAAATTTTCGAACAATTAATTTATTTAATGTATATGAAATTTTAATTTATTTAATGTATATGAATTATTTTTTAATATAAAATTTATTGAAATAAAATTTAATTATTTTTAAATTGAAAATATTTTTTAATTAGTTTAGTTAATTTAGTTTAGTTTTAAATAGTTAAATATTAATTTAGGAATAATCTTAAATAGTTAATATTTATAAAAATAGTTTTTCAATATTAAATATATAATTAAAATTATTATAAGTATTAAAATAATAAATAAAATAAAGAGTTTAAAAAATTAATTTTAGTTTTAGTAAATTAATAAATAATAAAAATTAGTTTTATATATATTATTAAATAACATCATATATTAATAATGTAATAAGAAAAAATATAAATACATGTAGTTTTTCTCAATTAAATCGATGTATTAGTTATTAACTATTTTACAGTTAATAACAAAAAGAAATTTATAATTAATAAAAAGAATTTATTAATAAAAGAATTTACTTTTTTGTTTACATTGTAAAGTTTTTTTATTGTTATAATCTGTTTTAATTGACGGATTCATTACAAATAATAAAGATAACTACAAAAAATATAATTACAATGATGAAAATAAAGGGAAGTATTTCACTAAATAAAGAAGAAAACAAATATGAACATATGAACTACTTTTTCGAAGATTATAATGATTCATATATTGAATCAAATAGTAATTCATCAATACTTCCTTTTAATAATAAAGATTATTATATCAATATTACAAATTCAAAGAGTGTAAAATAAATTAAAGTGATGGTACTAATCTTAAAATTTTTCCATGGACGTTGGATTCTGCAGTACATACCATATGACAGGAAACTTGGATCTACTAGACAATAAAAATTTTTCTATGAAAAAATCTTTTTCTTTAATGGTGATTACGTAAATTCAAAGTACGTAGGTGAATTTAATGATATATATTAATGATAATTAAATTTAATTACAAAATGTTCTTTTTATTCCTGAATTCAAAAAAAAATTTGATGTCAGTTGATTGTTTAACAAATAGTCACTTTAAAACGATATTTTTCAATAATAACAACAAAAATCATGTATCAATCTATAATAAAAATAATAATAGTATATGTACTGTTTGCTCAAATGCCACCAAAACAAACACTATTTGGACTTTAAAAAAAAAAGATCATTTTTGACATCAATGACGACATATGTAATTCTATTGCTGATGATGATAGTTAGAGTTTATATATGTGGCATATACGCCTTGACCATTTCAGTATAAACAGTTTAGGAAAAGTATTATCAAAAGTTAAAACCATGGAACAATGCCAAAGATGAGTGAAAACTAAATTAAAAAGTTTTCCGTTTAAAAGCAACAATAATAGAGCAAAACAGGCTTTTGAGTTAGTACGTATGGATACAGTTGCAATCAACGATGAATCTCTTCATGGTAATATGTATTTTTTATCAATACTGAATGACTATTCTGGTTTTGGTTGGATTCTTTTCCTTAGTTCTAAAGTGAATTTTTTAGCAAATTTATTTCTTGGTATAAAAGTATTAAAAATAATATTAATACAACAATTAAACATATAAGAACAGATAATGGTACCGAATTTACAAACAATACTTTTGAAAATTTTTGTAATAGCAAAGGCATGATTCATGAATTTACTATTCCTTATTCACTACAGCAAAATGATTGAATCGAGTGATTACATGGTAATCTACTTCCTAATGCCGGTGAGATTTTTGAAGAAACTAAACTTAATTATGTTTTTTTGGGAAGATGTTGATAAATCCTATTAACTTTATTCATAATCGTATCCCCCATAGTGGTTTTAATAATTCTATTCCTTTTGAATTATTATAAAGTAAAAAGTCGATTTTTTAAAATTTTATTTTTTTGGTTGTAAGGTTTTCTTTAATATTCCTAGATAATTTCATAAAAATTATTAAATTCTGCTCTTCCAGGTATTTTCCTTGGTTATGATTCAAATCATTCTATTTATCGTATTTATTATATTTATAACAATTAGATTATTCTCTCTTTTTCCGTGATATTCTTTGAAAATATGCCTAGTAATTGTGCTTCGGGATTTTTTTTAAATATATGGTATAGATTATGAAGAAACTTTTTCGTCAACGTAAAAACAAGATTCCCTCAAAATATTCACAAATCTTTCCTTCTATTATAATTTTGAGATGTACCAATTAGATATAATGAGGCATATCTTAATGACGAAGTAGATGAAGACTGGTATATGGAAATTCCTGATGGTATTAAAAATCCAGTAGGTTTTTGGAGATTAAACAAAGCAATATAAGGTTTAAAACAAGCTTGTAGACTTTGGAATAATAAAATGAATAATATATTATTATAATAAATTTTAAGATCAAAAAGTGAACCATGTGTTTATTGTAAATAAAGTCATAAAGATAATATTATATGTATATTAATATTACATGGAAAAGACATAATTATATAAGGAAAGAAAAACGAAATTAATCTTGTTAAATCAGAAATTAATAAAGTATTTGATTTAAGTGATATTAAACCAGTAGATTTTATAATAGGAATAAAATTCATCAAAACAAAAAGTGGATATATAATTCACAATATTTAAATAAAATTCTAGAAATTTTTGAAATTGAAAAATATAATGAAATATCGAGTTTATCATATATACAAAATGAAAAATTAAGGAAAAGAAAAATTTATCCAATAAGGTATATGCAAGCCGTATGAAGTCTGCTATATCTAGTGATGGGAACTGGGCCAGATATTTTGTTTGGTAAAGCTTCCAGAAAAAAAAGAACCTTACCTATGAAAATTGGCTAAATGTTTAAAAATTTTGATACTTAGAAAGTATAAAAAATTATGATTAAAGTTTACTAACAATATAGATTAAAATGTTTATGTAGATGCAGATTTAAGTGGTGATGAAGAGAGAAAATGATCAACAACTGAATTTATAATCAATGTGGACAATACACCAATTTCATGGTACTCCAGATTTCTACATTGTATATCAATATCTACCACGGAAAGTGAATATTACAGCATCAATGAATACCCATTGAAATGTATTAGGTTGAGAAATATCTTTGAAAAATTAAACATAAATGCAAGGTCAATTAAAATAAAAATAGACAATAAAGCAGCCATCTACAAAAGTGAAAATTAAACGATAAATTCTAAATCAAGACATATTAGTTAAAGATATAACAAAGTAAGAGAATTAGAGAACGAATAAAAAATTAAATTAGAATACATTAAATCTGAAAATAATTTAGCCGATGTTTGACTAAATATGCAAATGGACCTCTACTTAAGAAATTTAGAAGAATGATTCTTTGGAAATAAAGAAAAAAATAATTAAACTTACCAGGGAGTGTTAGAAATTAAGCTTAATATTCTCCATTTTTAATATAATATAGTTAATTAATAATAACTTATTTTTATAATATTTCTAATACAAAATAATTTAATAAAAAAAATTTAATATTAGAAAATAAGAAAATAAATAAAATGAAAATAAATGAATAAAAAGAAAAAGAGTGTAATAATAAATTAGTAAATAAGTAAAAGAAATTATTTTATAAGAATTATATATATTATATATATCCATCATCTCCAAATAAAACAAAGTCAATCTTTAAATACGTATTGATTTAGTATCAACTTTTGAACCTTCCATATATGGTAATAAATATTTTCTTTATATTTTAGATGATTTTTCTTGTTTTAGATGGGTTCTTTTTTCAAAATCAAAGGCTAATGTTTATATGATATCTATTTTATGGTATAATTGTATCAAAAATGTATTTAGTAAAATATTAAATATTATCAAAAATACAATAAGACAGAATTTGTAAATATTAGTTTTGAATTATTATTTAGCAAAGAAAGAATTATTCATCAAAATAACGTTCCTTTTAATCTCCAACAAAATGGTAAAGTAGAGAGACTCAGTGGTACACTTATGTAATTTAAAAATTGTTAGAAGTCGCAAAGCCTTAGTAAAAACACTTGGGAGCGGCTTTTTCAACAGGCAATTATATTCATAATAGAATACATCACTAAGAAAATAATAATAAAGTTCCCTTTGAAGTTCTTTATGAAGAAAAAGTAGTCTTTAGCAAATTTAGAATATTTAGTTGCATTTCTTTCTTCTTTGTTTCAAAATAGTTTAGGAGAAATTTTCATAATACTACACTTCCTGATATTTTTCTTGATTATGACAAAGTAAATTCTATAGAATGAAAAGTTCTCGATTTAAATAATTATAAAGTTTTATTCTCTAGAGAAATATAATTTTTGAAGATACACCAGAAAATAATCGCAAACTAAATTCTATTCTCTAATATTTAAAATTTTATCCTTAATTAATTCTACAAGAAGAAGTAATGAAATTCAAAGTGAATATAATAAAAATATTGAAATAAAGAATTTTACGAAGCGTAAAAGAAAAAAAGAGGAAAACAAATAATTGATGACATAACTGTTAAAAAAAAAGAAAGATAATTATACCAAAAAACGAGGAAGACCAAAGAAAAATCCAAAAACATAAGATATATATAAGACTACAAAGCATGATGCGTTAGTAGAAATAAACAAAGAGAAATCAGAAGAACCATTATATTACAAAAATATATTTGACAGAAAAAACAAAAAGGTGTGGATCAAAGCCATAATGGAAGAGTTAGAGAACATGAGTAAATGAATATGTATACGCCTGTTGATGAAATACCAAACCGCGCCAACGTTATTTCATCTAGATGGGTATTCAAATTCAAAATAGATGAAGAAGGAAAATATCAAAAAGGAAAGTAAGGCCCGTTGCTTGTGGATTTATACAGTATTATGGAATAGATTTCAAGCATTTTCACTCCTCTCAAACATGACATATTATGAATGATATCTGAAATTGCCACCAAGAACAGTTACTATATTAAAAGCTTATCGTTACGTCAAATTAAACAGAAATATATATATTTATTTACCAGAAGGCGAAGATATTAAAAGGAAACTTTATTATAACTTAATAAAAGCCTTATTTGATTAAGATAAACTAGACGCGTGTGGAATGGCACTTTAAATTTCACATAATTAAACTTCATTTACTAGATTGTGAGCCCTTTTATATATTAAGAAAGATAATAATAATATTGTTAGCTCTATACGTGGATGATATAGATGATATACTTATTACTGGTAATGATAATGCAATATACAAAATCAAAATTTTATTAAAAAAAATGATCAAGATTGTATCTTTGGTGTAAAATTTGTCAAAAATGAATGTGGGTATATAATTCACCAAAAGAGATGTTTAAATAGAATTTTTAAGAAGTTTAATATAAATAGATATTCACTATATTCAAATACAAGATCTATCTATAATGAATGAAGAGCATAGAAAAAAATCATTCAATTTTACCAAGAATAGACAAGCGATGGGTAATTTACTATATTTGGCTTTTTATACAAGAACAAATATTCTAATTCAGTCAGTAAAGCTCTAGAAAATTCAACGATCTAAATTGCGAAAACTAATTTAATGTCTTAAAAACAGTCAGGTATTATATTAAATATAAACCAAATTAACGAATAAAATTTACAAAAAATAATGTTTATGATTTTAAAGCTTATGTAGATTCTGATTTATGAGTTGACAAGGAAACTAGAAGATTAACTACTCGATTCTTAATAAATATAAATTTCGCTCCAACATGTTGATATTCCAAATTATAAAGTACTCATGTACTATTAACAACCAAAAGTAAATATTGTATCAGTGAATATTCTCATCATTGATTACGATATATTAATTTTTTTAATGAATTAAAAATTAATATGAAGTATAACTACCAACTTTATTTTTTTAAGTGCAAATTTTGATTTTATTAAATATTTTATGTAGTTATCAATATTATATATATAATAAATTAATTAATATTTATAATATAGTTAATTTTTGAGTCAGAGTTTTAATCTGTTAATTTACTTTTGGTTGTAAATAAAATTATGTTATTTTTAGTTTTAAGTAAATAAAAGTTTTATAATTATTTGAAAAATTGATGAATTCCAAAAAATTTATAACCTAACTACATTAATAATTAATTATAGATGGTAGTTTTGCATTATATATTATAAATAGCGATATTATTCAGTAATTATAGATATCCTCATTTTTAATGTATTTTTAAGTGCACTATTTTATTTTCCTGGTGTACTGATTTGTATTGTGTACCTGACATTTATTTATATATATATTGTTATATTTGACTATGTTTAATGAAATTTTTGATTCATTCCTTTATAAACACGTGTTTATCTATCATTTTTATATAATTTCAATTTAAAAATAATGAGTGGAAAATCTATATTTATTATTAATATAGCATTATAAATATTGTGTATTTGTAAAAGTAATGATGAAATATATGAATAGTTTTATTCCTCTCAAATAGAAAATGTATATGTTGGTGCATTATTGTCATTTTCGAAACAACTTTGACAATCACCAAAGTAGTTATCAATATGGATTTTTTGTTCTTTATGCAGTCCATACCTACTTATTCCTTCTGGTTTTTTTTGTTCAGCTGCAATACATAACAATATGAATTAAAGTTTCATTTTGAATTTATTAACTTCAAGTTTTATTTAAAATACTTTTTTTATTTGTTATTTTTAAATAAAAAAATAAATAAAAAAATTCTTTGTATCAAATACATGGTTAAACGATGCCATATCCAATTATATCATCATGGTAATGTAATGTATCTTGAAACATATAGCAATTCTCAGCTAATTCTAATAATTCTAATAAAAATAATAATATTTCTAATAAATTTAATAATATTTCTAATAAAAATAATATTTCTAATAATAATTCTGAATTAAATTCTTTTAATACTAATAAAAATTCTAATATTTTAATTAATAATAATTCTAATAAATTAAACTATAATTCTAATACTAATTTAATTAATGATTCTGATTCTAACAAAATTTCCGATAATAATAATTCTATAAAAATGAATACTAATGAAGACAGTTTATTAATTAATTCTAATAATAATGAAAATTTTTTTAATAATAATTCTAATGATTTTAATAATAAAATTTTAATTGATAATAAATTTAATAATATTAAAAATTCTAATAATGATACTTTAAATAATTATTCTAATTCTAATCAAAAGTTAAATAACTTAAATTATTCTACTGATGATTTTAACCCTAATGATTTTAATAATTTTAATAAAAATTTAATTAATCCAAAAGAATTAAAAGTTGGGACCAATAAAAAGAAAGTCCTATTTAATATTAAAGATCCTCCTGATACATGTGATCATGATGAAGATACTAATAATAATAATAAAAATGAAAAGATAGAAAAACATATATTATTAGCTAATAAATATTTTATTGAACCTTATAATTTATCTAAAGATTTAGCAAATACTAAATGTGATATTACATACGCTCAATTATTAGATATTTCTCCCAAAGCACGAGCTGATTTAATTAAAAATTTAAAATTAGAAAAATTAAAAATTTCTAGTACTATGAATATAGAGGATAATTTTGTCTATAATTATGAATATGATGAAATTAAAAATAATAACAATTTCAAAGAAGACGACTTAGGTATTGTTCTAGCCTCTGTCGATAATATTGAAAATAAATTGCTCATAGATTCCGGTAGCAATTTAAATCTTATTTCAGTTGATTATTTTAATTCTTTACCTGGCCAATACGAAACTGTTGGTATTTGCCATGGTCGTATTTGCGAAGCTTTAGGTGATGATACAGTCACTGACGCCATAGTTATTCGTCTTAATGTTCTTATTAATACTTATTCTTTTTATGCTAACTTTTGTGTTATTGATCATAATACTAATTATTTTGATTTGCTAATTGGTCTTAAAACTATAGCTGATAATTATTTATTTATTCATCCTATGGCAAAAACTTTATGTCGTTTTACTTCCTATGATTCTTTTGATATTATTACACCTTTATTAGAAAATCAGGAAGCCGAATTAATTAGTTGTTTTGTTAAATATATTAATCCTAGTAAATTAATTAATACTTTAAATTATAATGATAATATTAATATTAATAAATTTAATAATTTTACTACGGATACGGGAAATAAGCAAATTATTGAGCCTGAGCCACAAATTATTGAAAATGCGCCACAAGAAGAAAATCTTTCACCTATTGAATATATTCAATCTCAAAATTTTCAATCAAAAATCGAAGGTCCTTTTAAACCAAATATCTAAAAACTTTTAATGGATTTCATTGATATCGTTGCCACTTCGTCTGAGCAACTTTCTCCCTCAAAACTAAAACCTCATCATATCCAGTTATTTCAAAATGCTGTTCCTTTTAAGAGTGGATTTTATAAACTTAATAGGCTTAAATCGGATGCATTGAAAGCTGAACTTGTTAAACTTATTAATAAAGGCTTAATTGTTCCTTCTTATTCTGCTTGGTCTTCACCAATTGTTCTTGTCATGAAAAAGAATGGTAAATGGAGACTTTGCACTGATTACAGGAAATTAAACGCAATGACTGTTCCTGATTCTTATTCACTTCCAAATATTGATGAAATTTTTAGTTCATTAGATGGTGCTATAATATTCTCCACTCTGGATTTATTTTCGGGGTATCATCAAATACGTATGGCGGAAGATAGTATTAATCTTACAAGTTTTACTACCAAATATGGAAATTTCATATACAAGGTTATGCCATTCGGTCTAACTGGTGCTCCAGCCACATTTCAGAGAGAAATGAATCGTATTCTTTTCGATTTATTAGGTAAATGTGTTTTTGTTTTTCTCGATGATATTCTCATATTTTCAAATTCTTTTGAAGAACATCTTGTACACCTTAAACAAGTTTTTAAAATCTTTCGTAAATATGAAGTTAAAATCAACATTGAAAAATGTTGCTTCTTCAAGGAGGAGGTAGAACTACTCGGTCATGTCGTATCTAATAATGGCCTCAAAACCATAAATTCAAAAGTCAATGCTATAGCTAAATGGTTGAAACCTGAAAATATCTCAGAACTTAGATCTTTCTTAGGTTCTGTTGGTTATTATAGAAAATTTATTAATAATTTTGCTATGATTGCTGCGCCACTCTATAAATTATTACGAAAGGATGTTCCTTATATATGGGACAATACACATCAAGATAGTTTTAATAAGTTAAAAGAAGCACTAATCTCTGCTCCAATTTTACGTTATCCAAATTTTAATAAACAATTTATTATCAGGACAGACGCATGTAAACTAGGTATTGGAGGTGTATTGCTTCAAAAGGACTAAAACGATAATAAAGAATATCCAATACATTTCATAAGCAGAACATTAAACAAAGCTGAATTTTATTACAGTATTACGGACCTGGAAGGTACTGCAGTATATTACTGTGCAAGTGAGTTCAAATACTACATATCAGGTAATAAGCATGAAACTTTGTTATATACAGATCATAAGCCACTAATTGGATTATTTAAAACTAAAGAACCTGATAATATACGCCACATCCGATGGTGTATAACAATCAGTATGCTAAGAATAAAAATTAATGATAACAAAATGGACATTAAAAATAATCCTAATAAAGAAAATAAGAAATTAAAAGAGTCAAATACGCCACATATTAATATATTAAATAATAAAAAAATTTCAAGTTTAAAAATTAAAAAAATTTAAAATTTAAAAATTTCAAATTTCAAAAATGGAGGGAAAAATGGTGGTATATAGACAATTTGAAATTTTCAAAAATTTCTAATCTTTTTACTGACAATATGGATTTCAATAAATTACAATATGATCCTAATATATGGCTCAATATAAATTTCAATAAATTAAAATTAAATCAGAGTAAATTAAAAAAATTTTTAATTCAATTACTTCAATTAAAAAGAAATATAATTGAATATTATTCTAATATATTAGCAAATATAAATTCCTATATATTACAATATAACCAAGGTAATTCTTCTATGTACGAAAAACATAATTTTAATGATCTATGTCAATTAAAAAGACAAATAAATCAATTGAAAAATAATACAATAAAATATATTGATAATATACTAGACCATAAAAGTGAAGAATATAATAATAATACTTATAAAATATATTCCATTAATACTATTAATTCTAATAATGTTAATAATAATAATAATATTGAAGAAAATGGAAATAATAATGAAACTATTAATGAAGAAAATTCAAATATTACTGAATTTATGCAAAAATTCATTAATGATCATATAATAACTATTGATGGTAATAAATATTTGAAAGCAGAGGAAAATTTAAGAAAAATTATTACCACGAATGAAGAAAAATTCAATCTTATATGGAAAGCCCATGCCATCGGTCATGAAGGTTTTGATAAAACATATTAACGATTAAGAAAATCTTTCTACTGGAAAGGAATGACAGTAGATATAAAAAGATTTATTGCAAAATGCGAAAGTTGTCAATTAAACAAAAGAAACGAAATCCCTGAACCTACCAAAAAATTTGCAACACAAGTAGAAGCTCCTTTTACGCATTTGGGTTTAGATATAATTGGACCACTACCAGAAACCAGTAGTGAAAATCAATATATTATTGTTATAGTAGATTACTTTACAAATTGGGTAGAAGCACAACCGCTATCTACCATTACTTCATGTGACGTAGTCAACTTTTTGTCTCAAATTTTTGCAAAATTTGGTACACCAAATACAATTACAACTGATAATGGTGTACAATTTAATTCAGATTTTACAAAAATATTTTTGGATTTGTATGACGTATACATTAAATTTACTGTAACGTATCATCCTGAATCTAATGGTCTAACTGAAAATCGTAATAGAGAAATAGGAAAATTATTACGTCTATTAGCAAGTAAAGAAAAAGAATGGGATCTTGTCCTACCTTTTGCTTTATGGGCTTTAAGAACTTCGAAAAATTCAGTTACTAAATATTCAAGTCTCGAGTTACTTTATGGAAGAAGAGATTAACAACCATTTGAATTAGCTTCATCTCTTCCAACTTCGAATGTACAAGGAAGTAAAGAAGAATTATTAATTGAAAAATTTATTAATCATAATAAATGGGTTATAGACGCATGTAATAATATAAAGAAGAATAATAAATATTGGGAAACTCGAAGAGAAGAAATTACTAGTATGAATAAACAAAACGAAATTAAAATAGGAGATTTAGTGAAAGTTCGAAATTTTTCTAGATATAAACTTGATCCTTATTTTGTAGGTCCATTTGAAGTTACAGGAAAATAATTTAATACCGTAAAATTAGTGGACCCAAATACAAAATTACCTTTAGAAAGACCAGTACATATTAAAAATATAATAAAATTTAATTCAACAACTATACCATAGTTGTAACTAAAGAAGGGACGAATGATATAAAACGTAAATAAAAACTTTAATTATTAATAAATTATTTAATTAATAATTACATAAAAATAAATTAATAAATCATTTGCAAATTCGTGACATAAATAAAACGTGATCGAAAATAACGTGATAAAATTAAAATTATGTAAAGACATAAAATTATGAAAGAACATAAAAATTAATGTAAACATAAAATTTATTACACAAATTTTATGTTATGTTAAAATTGAAATAATTTATAAATTTCTTTTTATTATTTTTATTATTTTTATATTTAATATTTTATTTTATTATATTTTTAATTATTTTAATAATTATTATTTTATATTAATATTTTATATTTTATTAATTATAATAAATTTATATTTTTATTATTATTTTTATGAATATTTTATTTTAATATTTTATATTATTACTTTATACTTTTATAATAAATACTTTAAATATTTAATAGTTACTCTAAGAGAATTAATTAAATAGTTTATTATGAATTTCAAATATAAAAACAAGAATAATTCTTTATAATTATTCTTTGCAGCACAGTTTTATGCCAAAATTATATTATAATTATTTTATATTTTCGAATAATAATTAAATTCATGTATTAATTAATTTTATAATTATTTTTAAATAATAAATAAATAAAATTTTATAATTAAATAACAACTTTATAAACCTTCTCCCAACAAGAGAACTTGAACCTATAGGCGTACTTTATCATTTTCTAATACATTAATTTAATACATTTGTATTGATTTTCTTTGTTTACTTTTTTAATAAAATTTACTTAATATCTTGAAAATTCTTTATCATTTAATACATATTTATTTCTTAGATATAATTAATAGTTAATTAAAATTAAATGTATTGAAATTATGGCTTAACCATTATGTACAATGTATAATATACATATTGTATCAGCATAAGATATTCATGTAACATTTAATGAAATATATAAATTAATTTATAATTAATAACAAATAAAAATAATAATAAATAAAGTAGTTTCAAGATTACATTCAATTAATAATAGATTAAGTGTCTAAGTGACTTTACTAAAAATTGAGTGTTTAGCAAATATACCTCGTATTAATATAAAAAAAATATTTAAATAAAAAATATTTAACGTTACAAAAATTGAAATGACAGATAAAGGAAAAGGAGGCCAAGTAGCCACTAAGACTATTCTTAATAGGGGCAACTTCAGGCTATGGAGCCAAGAAATGAAACTGTTATTGAACTACCATAGACTTAGAAAATATATTACGAAAGAAGCCTTCAAATACGTAAGGAGCTACGAGATACCAAAAGGTGAAGAAACCAAATATAAAAAAAGTTGAAGATTCTAGTGGTACTTCATAAAGAAGGAAGTATCAGATGAACAAATAGACTCAGACAATGAAATAAAATTCTACTTAAACAATAGTATTTCAAAAGAAATAAAGCAGAGTCTTAATTTTGACACCCGAACTGCATACCAGATTTACAAAATTATAGAGGAATAAATGTCAAAGGAAAAGAAGAACGAATTATTGAAATTAAGGACCAATTAAGGAACATTACTTATGACCCAGAAAACGATATTAATTTATTTAATCCGAATTATATGTTATTTGATGAGTTAGAGGACCTAGACCATCGCTTAACTAAAGAAAAGAAATTTAATTATTTATATATAGCTATTTCTACGCAGATATCAATGGAAATAGGTCTAATGTCATTCAAAGGAAAATGGGAAGACGCTTCTCAATATTTAAATACAATGGTGCCTGAATTAAAATATTTAAAGGAATTAAAGGAATTAAAGGCAAAACGCTTTGTAAATAAAAGTAAAGAAATTAAGAATTCAGTCACTCTTAGTACTGAAATTAATAGAAAAAGAAATAATAGACAAATAAAATGCTATATTTGTAACAAACTAGAACATAAAGCAAAGGACTGTTGTCACAACCCTAAGAATAAAAATAAGAAAGGAAATAAAAGGGAACAAGAAAATAGCCTAGAAGAAAAAAGTAAACAAATAAAAAACAGTGATAACGAATGTAATTTCACAGATACACTATTTGAGGATTATAACACCAACAACCAAGCAGAATCCAATTACTGTACAAAACCGAGGTATAGATGTAGAAATTATTAATCAACAAACAAAGCAAAATCTCAGCTACTATGTTTCATCTCCTGAGAAGAACACTTCCAATAAAGTTAACAAACAAATAACTTGTTGGACATTAGACTCAGGAACATCATATCACATGAGGAATCAACTCGAAAATCTACATAATATAAAAGAATGTTATAAAGTAATAGAGTTCGCAAATGGAGGTAACGTAATAGCAACTCATATAGGAACATACGTAGGTTTTGTAAACAAGAACAAAACTACATTAAAGAATGTATTATACATTTCCGTATTCAAAAGAAGTTCAATGTCTATTGACAACCTTAGTGAAAATAGATATAAAATGGTCTTTTATAGATATAATAATAAAAACCTTGCATCAGTTTATGGACCCGATAGGAATAAATTGTTCACTACTAGTTCAAATTCATCAAGAGTTTACAAAATATGGACATTCAAGAGCATACTTAGGTTTAGTAAAAACAAGAAAGAAAATAACATAAAGTGTGATAATATAATATTATCATTAAATGATGAAAACTTTGACCTTTAGCATAGACGCTTAGGTTATTGATGATACTGTGTCAGCTCTAGATCCATCTATGTACAAAAAACAAGTACTTTCTAACAATATTAGACGATTATACAAGGTACGGTTGAGTTTTCTTCATGAAAACAAAGGGAGAAGTCTTCATTAATTTCAAAAGGTGGTATAGAAAAATTAGAAACATCTTTGGAAAAAACATTAAATATTTAAGATCTGACAACGGAACCGAGTTTACTAACAATCATTTTAGAAGATTTTGCCAAGACAACGGGATAATACAACAATTCTCTATCCCATACAATCCACAACAAAATGGAAGAGCAGAAAGGTTTCAAGAAACATTAATCTATAATGCTTAAGGATGGAAAACTAAATCACAAGTTCTGGGAAGATGCTCTAAGGACAGCAAACTATATACATAACCGTTTACCACATCGTGGAAACAAAAATAGTGTGCCCTTTGAACTACTTTATAATGAAAAGGTAGATTATAGCAAGTTTAGAGTCTTTGGATATCAAACATTTAAGGAGAAAATTTAACGGAAACTCTCTACCTGGAATATTTTTGGGTTATAATGATATAAATCCAACATCATATATTATATATGATATAAATAATAATAAAGTTATTATATTAAGGACAGTGGAGTTTTTCGAAGATATTCCGGGAGATACTCCAGCACCTTCATCAACTTCTGAAATAGTGGACTTCGAAATAGAAGAAGAACAACAAGAACACTTAACTCAGGATTATAATGAGAATAAAAATAATAATAAGAAAGGTGACCTTGAAGAAAATAATATAAATCAAAATAATATAAATCAAAATAATATAAATCAAAATAATATAAATCAAAATAATTTAAATCAAAATAATTTAAATCAAAATAATTTCAATAATTTGCCACCGACCAATATAATTGACCCAAATAAATTTTATCAAAATTATTTTAATTATAATAAATAATTGCCTTTATATAATAATTTACCCTTTGTAAATTATTTTAATCCGCTCATTTACAAAGCAGGATTTCAGAATTTAAATAATTTTAATAATTTAAAATATTTGAACAAATATAATAATTGTAAAGATTTAATAAATCTTTAATACATTAAATAGTTTAATTTTTCGTACAATTAATTTATTTAATGTATATGAATTTTTTTAATATAAAATTTATTGAAATAAAATTTAATTATTTTTTAAATTGAAATATTTTTTAATTAGTTTATTTAGCTTAGTTTAGTTTTAAATAGTTAAATATTAATTTAGAAATAATCTTAAATAGTTAATATTAATAAAAATAGTTTTTCAATATTAAATATATAATTAAAATTATTAAATTATTAAAATAATAAATAAAATAAATAGTTTAAAAAAATTAATTTTAGTTTTAGTAAATTAATAAATAATAAAATTATTAATTAAAAAATCTTTTGTTTATAAATAAATAGCTTTATACATATTATTAAATAACATAATATATTAATAATGTAATAAGAAAAAATATTAATAGATGTAATTTTTCTCAATTAAATCGATGTTTTAGTTATTAACTATTTTACAGTTAATAACAAAGAGAAATATATAATTAATAAAAGAATTTATTAATATAAGAAATTTCTTATTTTTTTTTTGTTTAAATTCTAGTGTTTTTATTGTTATAGTCTGTTTTAATTGACGGATTTATTACAATAATTATATTCAAAATGAGAATTATAGCCATCCTCAAAATGAATATAATGGTCAATTGTATTTGAATAGAAATAATTCAAATTTTAAGTTTAATTAAAATAATAATTTAAATGATCAGATAAACAATCCATTTAATACGTTTTTAAATTTAAAGTCAAATATAAGTCAAAATAATAACATAAACGGTGAGCAATTAAAAGGTATTTATACGAATAATAGTAATAATAATGATAATGATAATAATAAAAATAATAATATAATTGATCAAAATGACAATAATAATTTAAAAGAAAATAAACAAAATTTAAATAATTTAAATGAAAATAATATAAATTATAATTCATCTGATGTAAATAGCAATGAAGGTAAGGATTTAAATTCTATAGAGAATGTTATAAACAGTAATATTAATAAAATTAATAAGAGCAGTAATAAGCTTTCAAATAACTTAAATTTAAATTGTGGAAACAATTTAACAAATAATTTAAATGAAAACAAAAACAATTTAAAATTAAATATAAATAAACAAAAAATTAAAAATGTAAACAATAATAAAAATAATAATAACAATAAGACTATTAAAGATAATAACGGAGTTAATGTTCATTTAAATGATAATGACATTAAAAAAAATTATATTAATACTTACAACAATTTAAATAAACATAACAACAATAATATAAATAAAATAAACAATAATAATTCATACAAAAAACGAGAAAGAGAACTACAAATTGAAGAATCAAAAAATTAAAAAATAAAATCATTCAATATAAAAGGCATTTTAGAAAGAAACTTATCTTTATTAACAGTAAACAATTTACAAGAGCCATACAATTATAACGACATTTACAATAAAAATGATAAAAATGAATGGCTTAAAGCATTGAATGACGAATTACTAAATATGAAAAATCTAAATGTTTATGAATTCGTCAAAACAATCCCAAAAAATACAAATTTAATATCAACAAAATGTGTATTCAGATATAAACTCAATTCTGAAAATACCATTAACAAGAGAAAAGCAAGACTAGTTGCAAGGGGAATTACGCAAAAACAAGGTATAGATTATGACAAAACGTTTTACCCCACACTATAGTCAGAATCACTAAGACTTGTTGTTGCATTAGCCGTTCAACACAATTTTAATATCTATCAAATAGACATCAAGACTGCATATTTAAATGCAGAACTGGACGAAGACATCTACATGGAGGTTCCGGAAGGCGCAGAAAGCTACAGGAAAGGATACTGGAAACTGAAGAAAGATTTATACCGATTGAAACAGTCTGGAAGATTATGGAATGAAACTCTAAACAATGAGTTAAGAAAAATCGGGTTAACAAGACTCAAAAGCGAGCCGTGTATATATTGTAAAAAAGGGTACAAGTAACGAGGTATTATGTATACTAACAGTACACGTTGACGACATCCTTATTACTGGTAAGAAAACTGAAATAAATAAAGTTAAACAATTATTAAAGGAAAGATTTACTATCACTGATATAGGTCCAGTTGATAATATATTAGGAATAAAGTTTGTAAAAGAAAAAGATGGCTATACACTACATCAATTACAATATTTAGAAAAATTATTAAAGAAGTTTAATATAGAAAATTACAAGCCAGTTGATAATATGATCCCAGAAAATATAGAGGAATTAAGAAATAAAGATTTTAATATCACAAAATATAAACAAGCTATTGGAAGCCTGATGTATCTAGGACTTTGTACCAGGCCAGATATACTCTACACTGTTAACAAAGCATCTAAGAAATCAAAAAATCCTACTTATGAAGAAGGTATTTAGATATCTCAAAGGTAATAAAAATTACGGAATAAAATTTAATAAAGCCATGTTGGTCCAGTCGGTTAGGACGATACAGGTTACTGTAGAGGGCGGGGTTCGAATCCTGGGCATGGCACCAAATAATCGGATGAGGTTTCTATCCTGGGATATCATGAGACCACACGTGATATTCATAAGGCTTTCCCTCAAATGATTATTTCACCCAACCCTGATACTACGCTTTGAATTTAAGCATAGACCTTGATGGTTGTAATATTTCCAATCGCCAATGATTACACCCACTAGGGAGGAGTTAATGATTCCGTTCTGATGCTCGTGGTCATTAGAGATATATGTAGGAACGTTAGGAATGCATCTCCGGGCAGTGTGTAACGACGATTGAGAGCGGCGAAGCTGATACAGTATGCCAATAACTCATCACCTTACAGTTAATTAATAACTGTATGGCCATATTGGGAGATGGGTACCCAGTATGTGCAGTCTATGTTTTTTAAAATTTAATAAAGATAATTTGATAAGAGCTTATGTAGATTCAGATTATGGAGGAGATGAAGCAACAAAAAGATCGACAACAGATATCATCATATTAATTGGATCAGGTCCTGTTGATTGGCACTCAAAACTACTACACATTGTATCTTCATAAACTGCCAAAAGTGAATATTATACCTTAGGATCATGTGCAAATCAATGCATATGGTATAATATAAATATAGATAACAAAGCTACGATATACATCAGCGAGAACAAAACCATAAGTCAAAACACGAGACATATTGATATCAAATATAACCTTGTCAGGGATTATATTAAAGAAAATAAAATTCGTTTGCACTACATAAAATCTCAAGATAATCTTGCAGATGGTTTTACAAAATACTTTAATAGTAATGCTATGAAAAAGTTTAGAGATCTAATTATGTATGAATTTTAATATTCTAAACTTTAGGAGGGGTATTAGAAATAAAGTTTATAATATTTAATATATATTTATTTCTTAGATATAGTTAATAGTTAATTATAATTAAATGTATTGAAAATATGGCTTAACCATCATGTACAATGTATAATATACATATTGTAGCATCATAAGATATTCATATAAAAATTAATGAAAAATATAAATTAATCTTTTATTAATAATAGATAAAAATAATAATAAATAAAGTTATCTCAAGATTACATTCAATTAATAAAAGAAAACTTCAAATTGTCTATATACCACCATTTTTCTCTCCATTTTTGAAATTTTGGATTTTGATTTTTTTAATTTTTAGACTTGAAATTTTTTTATTATTTTAAGTATTGATTTGTGGCGTATTATGAACTATTAATTTATTATTTTCTTCATTATTATTTTTAATTTCAAGCTTATTATCATCAGGATAATGTATTTGCTAAATAGTTTCTTTTTCCTGGTTTATATAAAATTTTAATTCTTAACATACTGATTGTTATGCACCATTGAATGTGGCGCATATTATTAGGTTCTTTAATATTAAATAGTCCTATGAGTTGTGTATGATCCGTGTTGGAAATACGTGATATCATAATTTATTATTATTTTTAAAGTAAAATTATTATTAATTTATATTATACCTTAATAATATATTAAATTTAAAGTATAATATATTTATATGGTATATTATTAAATATAATCTAAAGATTAATTAATGAAATATTCAATGTAATTAATAAGAATGTATACGTAGTAATGAAAAATGAATAACGTAATATCAAGAGATAAAAAATAATGACTTAAAAATATTGAAAAATGGAGAACTTACTAAAAAAAATAATAAAAATAAATAATAAAAATAATCTATAAATGAGAGATTATTTATAAAAGAGAAATTTTTATGAGAATTTTTTTGTTAATTATATATATTAATTATTAGTGTTATACTTCGAAATCTCAATAGTGTGTCAGACAGAAGTGATAACTAATAATCAATATATATTTTTTTTTGTGTTTTTTTTTTATTAAAGAAAAAAAATAAAAAGAATAAAAATGATTAAAAACGATGATAAAGAAAACAATGAAAGTATCAACAGTACAGATACTCCAAGTAATAAACAAGCCAATAATGAAAATATCAATTATAATGATATGTTCAAAGTAATGTTCACTAGTATGACTCAAATGATGAATATGATGAATACTAAAAATGAACAAATGATGAATATCATGAATTCATTAATGGAAACAATAAACAATAACAACATTAAAAAAGAAAACAATGAATTAAAAAATATTATTAATGACCTAAAGAACACTTTTAAATTAAAAAATAATTTAGAAAATTTAGATTATTGGTTAACTAAGTATTAAATTGAATTTAAGGGATTACAGTAAATAATTTAACAGATACATCTTATGAATATAACTTAGATGAAGAATACAAGTTAATTAAAGAAGGTGTATTGATGACATTAGAAGAGGAAATTTATAACAAAATGAAGAATAAAATTTTAATATATGATATTATTAATTCTTTAAAAGAAGAAAAAGAAAATAATATAAAATTTAGTATCAAAAATATTGAAAACTCTATTAAAGAAATTAAATATGATTATAAAAGCTGGATAGAAGATATTATTATTTGTATTTGTATAATCGAAAAAAATGAAAAATTAGAAGATTTAGGTATAAAAAAATCTGAAGAAAAAATTCTTGAAAGTATCTACCACAGTTTACCATCAGACTTAAGTCAAGAATTTCATGGAAACATTGGTTCTTCAGATAAACCAATTAAGAATATTACATTATTAATTAAATTTATCAGACAAAAAAAACAAGAAGAATACAATAAAAAATATAATCAAAAGAATATTACAACATTACAAAGATATAGAGATCAAGCTAATAACATAAATGGGGAAGATTAAAAGAAAAAAATTGATGGAAATATCAAAGATACTAAAGGAAAAGGAAGAGACTGTGATCCTGAAATAAATCTAATTCAATATTGCATATTAAACATAAACAATAATGAATTAAAAACTAATAGGGAAATTAATAAAAAAGATGAAATAAAATGGATTATAGATTCAGGTGCCACACACTCTATGACTAATAATAAAGAATTATTAGACGAGGTTAGTGAATGTCAATACTCAATAAAATTAGCAGACAATAATAAATTATCGATCAAAAACAATGGAAATTTAATTACCAAAATAGGTGAAAGAAAAATTGAAATAAAAAATATTTTATGTTCCAACGAAGTAAGAAATAATTTATTAGCATTATTGGATATTTTAAAAAATGATTTAATTACAATTATGTATGAAGATTTATATACAAAGAATTTATTTAATCTTATAATTATGGACAAAAGAGATTATAAAATTATTTACAAATTACAAACTGACGACTTTAAAAGATTATTTACTATTAATTTACCAAATTTAAGAAATAAAAATAAAGAAATTAAAGCCATTCTTGAGAAAAATTTTAAAAATCAGATTGAAGAAAAATTTTTTGAAAAACTTATCCATTTAAGTTTTGGACATATCAGTTCAAAATTGATAAGTCCTATCAAAGAAAATATTGATTTAGAAAAATGTAAGGGATGTATTATGTCAAAAATGACAAGAGATGCATTTCCTGAAAATAAAAAGAGACAAGATAAACCATTTTCCTTAATACACGCTGACTTAATTGATCCTTTTAATCAAGAATCAAGAAACGGATATAAATATGTTCTTGTATTATTGGATGATCATTCAAGATTTTCCTGGATTTATTTATTAAAGGAAAAATCAGAAACATATGATCATTACATTATATTCGTAAAAATGATTATAAAAAAATATAATAAAGAAATAACATTTTTACATACCGATAATGGAAAAGAATTTGACAATGAAAATTTCAGAGTTTTTAATGAAATCAATCAAATTACACATTTGAAGACTATCCCATATTCTTCGCAAATGAATGGAAGAGTAGAAAGATTAAACAGGTGGTTACAACAAATTATGAGATCTTTATTAATAACTAGTAAAATGCCAACAGTTTTCTGGGAAGATGCATTATTATATGCATGTTATTTATCAAACATTGTTCCACATTCAGCTATTAATAACGAAATACCTTATGAAATAATCAACAAGAAAAAACCTGATTATAACATCCTACGAATATGGGGATGTCCAGTATAGTATCTAATTTTAAATAAAAAAACCAGAGATAAAGAAAGAACCAGAAACGGTATATTCATTGGATTGGGAGATAATGAATTTGGATATAAAATTGTCAATTATTATTATGATGAAAACAATAATATTATTATATCAAAGGAAGAAATAATTAGAAAAGAAATAATTTTTTTGAAAGAGACTTACTTAAAAATTATCCAACCGTAGATTTACAGTTCTGGGATACTGAAAATTTAGAAAATTTGGATTGTATTTTATTCCAACAAAACGACATTAAACAAATTGATATTGATTTAAATATTAATAACGAAAATGAAAATATTGATGATAATAATGATTCTAAGGATAATAATAACAACGATGTTGAAATAGAGAATAATGAATATTATTCGTCATCAAGTGATGATAATGAAAATGAAAAAATAGTTGTACGTAAGAAAAGAAAATTTGGAAATATTAATAATATCCAAAAATTAAATAATATTGATTTAGATATTCTTAATATAATTGAGGATAGCAGTAATGATGATAATCTATATTTAAATAAATTATTTAATATTGATGAATATGATTATGTTGATAGTAAAGGTTTTGAATATTTTGTTGAAAATATACTAATTAATCATCTCGAAGCAAATAAAAAATCACCCAAAAATATTAAAGAAGCTTTATCTGTTAATGAAAAGGAAAATTGGAAAAATAGTTGTTTAGATGAAATAAATTCAATGATTGAAAATGAAATATATGAAGTAATTGATAATCCACACAATAATGTTAAGGTTTGATTGTAGATGGGTATTTATAAATGATGAAAATGGAAACATTATTAAGTATAAAGCTAGACTTGTAGCAAAAGGATTTACACAAATAGGAGTAGATTATTTTTTTGCTTATTCACCAACATTAAAAGTAGATACTTTTAGAATAATGATTAAATTAGCATCAATAAATAAATGGAATATTTATCAATTGGATATTAATTGTGCTTACCTAAATGGAAAATTAAAAGAAGACATATATATGAAAATTCCATATTTTGGTGAGGGATATAAAAAACCTGTAAAGATTTAATAAAATCTTTAATAATTAATTGTTACATAATTAATTAATGTAATAAAATTACATAAATTTATGATTTACGTATATGAAAATTAATTATAAATTTATGTAAACTTTTCATAAAGGAAAAATTATTATTTAAATAATTTTGGATAATAACTTTAATCTAAATAATTTATTTAAGTTAGTTAATTTAGTTTAGTTTATTTAAAATAGTTATTCTATTTAACTTAGTTAATTTAGTTTAGTTAGTTTAAAATACTTTAAAATTAATTTCGGAATAGTTTTAAATAGTTAAAATTAGTTTAAATAGTTTATAAAAATAGTTTTGAATTGTAAATATATAAACATTAGTATTAATAATATTTATATAATAAATATATAATAAATGAGTTGTTATTGAATTTAATTATTATTGTAAATAAGTTGAAAGTTTATTGAATTAATTATTGCTTAGTTTAGTTAATTATTATTTAATAAAATTATTAATAAATATTTTGTTTATAAATAAATAGTAATATATGTAAATTAGATAGAAATAATATATTATAATGTAATAATGAAAAAATATAAATACATGTAAATTTCTATAATTAAATCGATGTATTAGTTATTGACTATATGATAGTTAATAACAAAAAAGAGATTTATTTTTTTTAATTAATAAAGATTATTTTATTTAAAAAAACGAATTTTTATTACCTGTTCTTTTTTATTTTGGTGTTAAAATTTGTTATTTGTAATCTGTTTCTGATAGAACTCTTTACAGAACCTAATAAAATTTGGAAATTAAAGCGTTCAATTTATGGATTAAAACAAAGTGCTAAAGTTTGGAATGATGAAATAACTAAAACAATTTGTAATATGGGTTTAAAACAATCAAATTTAGATCCATGCGTATTCTTTTACTTTATTGATGATATTTTAAATGGAGTTGTTATGATATATGTAGATGATATATTAATTATAGGAGAAAATAGTTTTATAAAAATTGTTAAAAATGAATTTTTTAATAAATATAAGGGTAAAGATATTGGATTTGCAAAATATATCCTAGGAGTAGAAATTATTAAAAATGATCTTGGAAATTATAGCTTATCACAAAAAGCTTATATTGAAAAAATGTTGGATAGATATCTCGATGTATATTCTCAAAATAATAATAAAATTGGATCTCCAGGAACTATTTATAATAAAGATGAAGTAGATGGTGAAGATGTTAATCCCACTTTATATAGATCAATTGTTGGAGCTTTAATTCATCTTTACAGACAAACAAGACTAGATATTACTTTTCCAGTAAATTATACTGTAAGATTTTCAAGTAATCCAAAAGAAAGACATTTAAAAATATTAATTAAAATTTTAAGATATATCAAAGGAACTAAAGAATTAGTATTAAGTTTTAATGAAAAAACTAATATAACAATTTATAATGATGCTAGTTATAATGATATTAGTAGTAACTGTGATTCAACTTCTGGATTTCTATTAAATATTGGTGAAAACCCTATCTCATGGATATCTAAGAAACAACCTATTTGTCCATTGAGTACAACAGAAGCCGAATTAAATGCCAATGTGGAATCAATAAAACATATTAAATGGATTACGGATTTATTTAAAGAGGCCAAAATATTTAAAAAAAAATTATGAATATTAAGGATTTTATAGATAATAAAAGTTGTATATATCTAAAAAATAAAGTGATTAATTCAAAGAATAAATATTTAGAGTTGATAACGAAATTTTCTTTTCATTAATATACAATTATCTTAATTATTATGGTGATTCTATGAGTGGTCATTATTCAGGAAATAAGAATTCAAAGCAAACAGTAATTACAGACTTCTTATTCCCATTATATTATAAAACTGAAGCTACTTTTGGGGATAAATACCCTAGTGTATACTCTAATGATTCTAGTGAAAAAGGAATACAATCTTATTTATTCCTCATTTCTTATTTCCAAATTGACAAAGTTAAAGAATATTCATCTAAATATGAAGATGGTTCCCATAAATCGTTTTTAAAAACTTATAATAGATGCGGAAATTGGAATGGATATAAATGTTGTGGTAATGATTGTAAATATTATACCAAAATAGAAAAAAAGGATTTCCCTTACAAATGGGTTAAGTATTCTGGTAATGGTGAATTACCTTCTGGTCTTATATGAATGTATTCAATAGTAAAACGTTTGCAGTTGCTCGAGGTAATTATAACGGCGGAAATCATCCTGGCTATGTAGATGTTAAATCAAAACAATTTTTCTTTTCATATGGAAGAAGTGAAATAATTTACAGTAATGGATATGAATTATTAACTGGCTCATCTAATAATTTATATTGGAAGAAAAACCCAGACGTTACAGAAAAATATTGTAATAAGTGGAAATGAAAACTACCGTTTGGAATTAGTTGAAACTAAATCTAAACATGAAACTAATGTAGAATATTTTGGAAAAGTTTATGACATTTCACATAATTTTTATCCATTTTCCGGAAAGGAACATTTAATAAAGTTTGAATTTGAAGTTTAGTTTTAGGTTAGATTTTGGTGTCTTCAATAGAATTAGAAAACATAAATATCATCAAGGAAAACAGGCACATTTACCTAATAAATCGAAAAGAACACAATTCATTTCTCTTTGGAATGTGGCTGGGGCACCAGTTAGACCAAATGGTATAACTTTGTATACAAAATTTCCGAATTTTGTAGTAAAACAAGTAAGGTCAATACTATCTTCAGCCATACGAATTTGATGATAACCCGAAAATAAGTCCCGAGTGGAGAAAATTAAAGTATCGCCTAAGAAACCAAAATTTTCATCAATGTTAGGAAGCGAATAAGAATCAGGAATAATCATTGAGTCCAATTTTCTATAATACGTGCAAATTCTCCATTTACCATTCTTTTACATAACAAGGCATAACAAGGACAATTGGGGAAGACCAAGCCGAATAAGATAGAACGATTAGACCTTTGTTAATGAGCTTAACCAGTTCAGCCTTTAAATTATCAGATTTTAATCTGTTAAGTATATAAAATTTACTTTTAAAAGAAACGAAGTTTTTAAAATAACTGAACATGATGAAGTCTTAATTTTGTGGGAGAAAGTTGTTCAGAAGAAGTGACAATGATGTCAATAAAATCTATTAATAGTTTAGATACTTTGGATTTAAAGGGACCTCCTATCTTCGCTCGAAAGAAATAATTATCAGTGATTATTTGTTTTCATACCAATTAGTAAATCAAAATAATTGGAAGTATTAGCTGTAATATAAAAATTAGCTGAAAATGAATAAAAAAAAATTATTAATAGCAACGTAAAGTTTGACTACAATACAATCAGTGATAGTATCATCACCTAAAGCTAGTGTATAATGAGAAGAGATTTTCTTTGTCGGCATATATTTTTGCAACTAGTTTATTGTTTTTGAATAATTGAAGTCTATCCTTATTTAAATATTCATCAAAATCGATAATAATGGTAAAAATTATTTCTGACAAGATAATGTGTTGAAATTAAATTATTTTTGATGTTTGGTGCGTAGTGAACCTTTGAGAGTGTGAAATCGAAATTTTTAATAGTGCCATTATATGTTCCTACTTTTACAATTTTGTCAGATTTTCCGTCAGGATAGATGATAAATTTGATGTTGACGGTTTTGATGTCATCTAGGTCTTTTTCTTCTTTTGTTAAATTTAATAAAGTACCGCTGTCAATAATCCATCTTGTTGGTTCTTTCTTTTGATTAATTATAGGTTTATCATTGAAAACAGTGTTAACATTAATATTTCCTGAAAATCCAGTGAAAATTTAATCTTCGCTAATTTCAGCAGAATCTTCTAAATCAGTAGTATTTTTAATTTCTTCTATATTATTGGAACGATAATTTTTGTTTTTTGAATTGTTTCTTGATATGCTGGTTCTTTCTTGGTGTCTGATGTTTCCATTTGAAGGATTTTTATTATTTCTTCTATCTTTTCTTCTAGGATTTAAAAAACATTCATCGGTAGTGTGTCCGTGTCTATGGCAAATGTGACAATATTTTTCTTTTTCTTTATCTTTATCAGAATCATTGTTAAATTTAAATGGTAATTTACCATTTCTAACTCTATTAACCGAAAGCTCTTGTGTAGTTTCATTGCAATAGTCAATTTTCTTTATGTTTTGTATTTTTTAATAAAAATACTAGTCAAGACTATCCGTTCTTTTAATTCTTCAAAGGTTTTAAATTCGACTAAAAGTACTGTAGGAACTCCAAATTTAACAATTTCTTCAGCTGAAAGTAAAATTTTAGTTTCTTCGTCTAATTTTGTTTTTTCACATCTTTTTGATTCTTTATCGTGAAGTTGAAATAAATAATTTAATTTATCTTTATATAGTTTTATATAGTTATTTTCAACCTCTAATTTGTTGATTTTGTATTCAATTTGATATAATTTTGAAGGTCTAACCTGCAAGAAATAACTTTCTAATCTTATAATCATTTCATAGGCGGTTTCACATCTTTCAATAAGTTCGGCCGTAGTTGAATCTAAACTGCTTTCGATGATGGTTTGGGTTGCACAGTCTTCCTTGAGTTCATCATCATCCATTTCTGTAATATCTAGGTCGTTTTTGATGTAGTCAATAAGATCTAATGCCGTTAAGTGACGTTTAAGAACTCTCTTCCATCTTGGAAAGTTTTCTGTAGTTAATTTAAAATTTTGATAATTAAAAACCGATTTATTTGTCATATCTGACTTCCTTCTTCTTATGAGCTTTTCGTTGGCTCTGTTTAATCTTTTAATAAAATTCTTTGTGTTTCTATCAAAGATTGAGAATTGTTTGTTGACATTTTCTTCTAAGTCGTTTAAATTTTCTTCAATATGTTTTCTTTTCGACTTTGGAATATAATTTTGTTTGTTTACATTTTCTTCAAAGTCTTTCAAAAAATTGAAATCGTCATTTTCGTAATCTTGAATTTCTTGTTCTTCACTTTCATAATTATTGTTTTGTGAAGTTGACGATTCTTCAGATTTTCCTGAATTTCTAGATTTGTTAGTTTCCATTTTGGAATTTAGAATTTTAATTAATTTTAAAAAAAAAAAATTTAAATTTTGAAATTTTAATTTTGAAATCTAATTTCAAAAATTTTTGAATTTGTAAATTTTAAATTATTTATTTAATATTTTAATTATAACGAGTTTGTTTAATTTAGTTTTAGTATTTTTATAGCTTATAGCTCATTAGGTAAGACTTTTAATCTGTAAAGAATGTAACTGAAATCTTACAATCTCAATTATGATTATTTATAGTTAATATGGCTTTTATTTATTTATATTTAATTATATGAAATATTACATAATAAAGAATATTACGGTTTAACAAAATATAATAAATAAGACTTAAAATAACTATTTAATAACTATCTAATAACTAATGTATTCATAATGTGGCTTATAGTGGCATATTAATATTACAATGTATAATGTATAATTATAATGTAGCTAATACTTAACACTTGTAAATTTGTAAATGTTGGTAGTGATAAGAAAATAGAAATTAATTTTATTAATTTCTATTTTCTTATCACTACCAACATTTACAAATTTACAAGATTCATCTATCGGAGAATTTTTATTAATAATTTTTCTTTATTTTATATTAATATTATTATTGACTGAATATACTTTATTTGTAAATTGCTTATTTTTATTATCATTTGGAATAATTTGAATATTGTTTATTTTTGAATTTTTATTAATAACTTTTGATTTTATTATCAAACTAGGAGTTATAGACTTATTAGTTCTATTGTTAATGATTTCAACTTTTAAAGGTTCATTAATATTTATTTCTTCTTTTACATTTTTAATACTATTTCTCTTGTTAATTATATTTTCAGAATTCACAATAATATTGTTATTATCTTTATTCTTTTTATTATTTGAATTAATATTTTCATTATTATCAATAGTTTTAATATTTATTGTTATCCAACATGTCATTTTTATTATTTTTTTTATTATTATATGTATCATTATCATTATTATTATTATTATTATTATTATTATTATTATTATTATTATTATTTGTATCCAAATTAAATATACCATTATTGATAAAATTATTAATTGAATTATTATTAATTATATTTTCATTAATATTATTAATATAGTTATTATCTTTATCATTATTACTGTTTACTATTATTATCCTTAATATTATTATTATTTGTTGAACTATTTGTTGAACTAATTTTTAAATTTGGTCTTAAAATTTTCCAATTTTTATATTATTATCATTTCTAATGTTTAAATTATTATTATTATTACCTGTTCTAAATCTATAATAATTATGAATGTTTAGTCAAAGTTTAGTATATTTATTTTAGTTATTATTTTGTATTCCTTGAGTCATAATATTTATTGGTGAATTCTTAAAATTCCTCAGATTCTTATTGTTATTTCTAATCCATTATTATAGATTAGAAAAATTATTTTTATAATTTGATCTTTCAATTTGGCCATAGTTTATTACATTATTGTAATTATTCCTAATATTAATTGTATAAATACCCAACATTTAATTTATATATTCTAATATATAGAACTATATAAATTTTATATTAATTAAAGTATTATAATTATTATAATTATAATAATACATATTGAAATAAAATAAAATATTATAAAAAAAAATAAATTATTATTAAATATACAAAATATGTTGCTACAAATATTTGTTTTATATCAAATCAAGTGATTAATTAATGCTTATTAATTTATTTTTATGTAATTATTAAATAATATATTAATAATTAAGGTTTTTATTTTTATTTCATATCATTTATTTTTATGCAATTTATTAAGAATTTATGATTTTATTTTGGAATGTTTGATCACTTTTATTAATTATATTATATAATTATTATTATTTTTGTTAAAGGTTATTAATTTTAATTATATTATTTATGATTATAATCATTTACATTAAAAATTTAACTAAATTAGTTTGTATATGTAAAACTTTGATGTATATTAGGCATGCGCTTCATACATTTACATAACATACAAATTTAATTTATAATTAAATATAATTAAATATAATTAAATATACTAATCTTAGTTAAACATTCTAAGTTATTGTTCGTTATTTAAGATATTTTATTTCTAACATTCCCCCTAAAGTTTATGATCCTTAAAGCTAGTGAGGATGTTTTCTCTGAATTTATTCACCAGAGTAGTATTTAAATATTTTGTAAATTCGTCTGATAAATTATATTCGGATTTAACGTATTTTAAATTTATATATTTTTCTTATATTAATTTCCTTATGCTATGATATCTTAAATCGATATATTTAGATTTTAAATTAATTGTTTCATTTTCGCAGTTATAAATAGTAGCTTTATTGTCAATATTTATTGTTATACTATTATTATTTAATCCAAGTTCTTTAAAAATGTTTTTATACCAAAGACAATGTCTTGAACATTCATGTATACCATAATATTCGCTTTCTGTAGTAGAAACTGAAATACAATGTTGGAGTTTAGAATACCAATTTGTTGGAGCTGAATTTATTAACATCAAGAATCCTGTAGTAAATCTTCTAGTATCTTCACCTAAAAATTCATCAACGTTGACTTTAAACTCAGGTTTATTATATGTAAATTTAATTCCATAATCAGGCTTACCTTTTGTATATCTAAATATTTTTATTACATTATACCAATCTTTATAAGTATGATCTTTAGATTTTCTTGAAGCTCTACTTACTGAAAATAGGATGTCAGGTCTCGTACTTGTAGCTAAGAATAATAAGAAATCCAATAGCTTGTTTGTATTTTGTTGGATTAAATTTCTTTAATTTTAATATATTATTTTCGATTGGAATCGTATTTGAAGTAGGTTTATGTTTGTTTATTATTTGTTTATTTAAAATTTATTTAATATATACTTCAAAATTTTCTTTTATTAAAGATTTTGTTTTATTTATTTCTTCTGAAGTACCGGCTACAATTATATTATCTAAATAAACTACTAATAAACACTTATTATTATTACTTTCATCTTTCTTAATTTATACACAAGGATCACTTAAGAATCTTTTAAAATTTAATTTTAACAATACCTTATTTAATGTTTCGTTCCACATTCTACCAGATTGCTTAAGTCAGTATAATGCTTCAATTTGCAATACCTTTTTTGATTCATTCCTTCTGGTAAATTTACATATATGTCTTCTTCTAATCTTGCGTTCAAATATACAGCCTTGATATCCATTTAATGAATATCAAATTTATTTTGTACCGCAATTGCTATTATTGATTTAAGTGTATCCTGTTTGAGTGTTGGTGAAAATGTATTTTTGTGATCTATACAGTAAACTTGTGTATAACCTTTGGCTACATTTCTAGCTTTATATTTTACAATTTTACCGTTAGCATCTCTTTTATATTTTAGTACCCATCTTGTTGTCACAATATTAGTATTAGGTACTTTATCTATTATTATAAAAATATTCATCCTTCTCATATTACCTAACTCTTCATCAATAGCTTTTAACCGCTTATTTTATCTTTCATATTTAAATATATCAATATAACTATGTGGTTCAATGAAATCATTTTCATTTATTGATAAGAACGAAACCGTATCTAGAATATCTTTTATTCTAAAAGAACGTTTTGAAGGATGACTAGTAATATTATATTTATCAAAATAATGATATTGCGTTTATGTCTAGTTTTATTGTTTTTATTTCTATTTTTATTTGAATGTTGTTTATTATCGTCTTTATACTTCTATTATTAATATTATTTTCACTTTCAATTTGGTTTATTTCATTAGTAGTATCAATATTATTAACGTCATTTTTATTATCAGTTTTATAATTTTTCATTTGTTCATTTAATTTTTAAGTTCTTTCAATTTGTTTAATAAAAAATGTGAATTTTTTATTTTATTGATTTTCTCTTATTAATTGAATTTGCTTGTTTCATTCCATTAATTTGTATTGATGTTATCAATTTTATCATTATCACTGCTATCATTATTTTTATTTAAAATAACTTTTTTATTTAAATTATTATTTATTAGTTTATTTATATAATTTCTTTTGTCCATAAGTTATGTCATTTTGATATTTATTATTAGCAAATTCTTTATTATTATAGCTATAGTCACTTCTTAGAAAATACTTCTCACTTAAATTATTATTATTAAATTTACCTTCATTTAATTCTTCAATTAATTCATTAAAGGATTCCTTATTATTTTCTTTATTATACTCATTTTATTCACTTAAATTATTTTTTTCAATTATACCTTCTTTGTTTACATCCGATTTTGATTCATTTTCTTTGTTTTTGTTATTTTTATTTTTTTCAATTAAATTTTGAATTAAATTATAATTTGTAGAATTAATATTTTTATTACTTATATTTATTAACGTCATTAGTTTCTATATTATTATTTGTGTTATTATTATTATTATTTGTAAAATCGTCATTTAAATTATAATTATTTAAATTAAAATATTCATTGTTTACATTTTTGGATAAATATGAATTATTAAATTATTTTTATTTATATTATTGTAAATATTAGAATCATGCATTTTTTTATTATTAAAGTCCTGTTTATTTACTTCCGTTATGTCTTCATTAATTTTCATATTGTTTACATTATTTCCATTATTCTCTGGGACTTCATTTCCTATATTCTGATTTAAATTATTATTTAAATTTAAATCATTTAAATTATTAATTTTAATTAAATCATTAGTATTAACATTTTTCTTTTTTCCCATTATGAAAATTTATATAATTTTCTTTTTGGAAATAAATATTATTATTGTTATTTTCATTTCTTTCAGTGGGATTAATTTTATTATTATAATTTAAATTTAATAATTCATTATTAAATTCATTATTTGAGTGTAAATTATTAAATCGGTAATTTAAGTTATAATTTGAAAAATTTTTATTATTATTTTTAAAATTACTGTTGTATAGGACCAATAGAATTATTTTGTGATAAATTATTTATATTTTTAAAATTATTTTGATTTAAATTATGTTATTATAATATGGAACATTCATTTGATTTAAATTATTATTTAAATTAATTTAATTTTCATTATTAAATAAATTATTATTGTTATTATTAATATTATAAACTTCATAATATTTCATTATTATTATATCACTTATATTGTCTTCAATTTCTTCAGATTTATATAATGGAGTAAAAGTTAAAGATATCTGTAGAGGACAGAAGAGAACATATATTTTCAGGTTCATCTTCAAGAAATGGCACAGTTCCTGAAGGAACTATTTTATTATTAATAATATTATATATGATTAATTTCGTCATAACCTAAGAATACACCTGGTAGAGTTGTATTACAAAACTTCTTTTTGAATTGTTTAGGAACATAAAAGTACACTCGACAACCAAAAACTTTATGTCTATTATAATCTACCTTTTCATTATATAATAATTCTTATGAAAATTTTTTATTATATTACCCTTATGTGGTAATCGATTATGAATATAATTAGCTGTTGCAACGGCATCCTGCCAAAATTTATGACTTAATTTAGCATCAGTTATCATTGCATCTCCATTATGTATCAATATTCTGTGCAATCTTTCTACTCTACCGTTTTGTTGGGGGTTATGCGGTACGGTTTGTTCATGTATTATTCCAATTTAATTGTAAAATTCATTAAAATTATTATTGAAAAATTCTGTCCCATTATCTGCTTTTATGTATTTAATATTATAATTTTTAAATAAATTTTTAATTTGATTATACCAAATAATAAAAGCATTATAAGCATTATATACATCGCTTTTATTTTTGATGATGTTCGGTTAATTCTAAAGGAAACAGAAATGATTACACCAATTGTGGGGAATGAATGGTTCCCAGTTCAAATAAAGATATATGTAGGAATATGTGTAAGGAATTAAATTCCTGGCAGACATCTAAATGACGAGTTACAAAGGGCAACGACGTTTTGTTATACTAAATATCATCACTCTTATAGTAATAATTGTTGAGGTATTAATGGAAGATGGGATATCCATTAATATGTGTGTTTATGTATTTTATATTTGAAATTGATTCAACAAACATATTATATTATTTTTATATTTATTATTTATAATTTATGTAACTGTAAAAGTTGAATATTATTTATTTTGTTTAAATAAATTATCTTTATCACAATTTATAAAAAATTTAAAGACATTAGTTCTTAATATAACATTATAAGTTTTCCTAAATCAACTTGATATGGTCCAATTGTAGAAGTATTTGTATTATGTTGTTGATTACATAAAAATGTTAATTAGATAATGTTTAGAATTATAATAATCTTATTTTAAATTTTGGATTTTTAAGATAAAATTTATAGAAGTTTCAAATTAAAAAGAGTATTTGTCTTAAAGAGAATTCTAAAAAAATTAAAGGAAAATTCTTAATCAAATCCATATCTGTAAATGTAAAAATTTAATAAGTCAGCTAATTTTATTGTTATTAATTATATAAAATATTTATGAATATTATTTTATTATGTTAATATATGTTGTAAAACACCCCATTATAAATCTAATAGAATTAAAATATAGAATTAAAACAAAATATAAAAATGTAAAATTAATAAATATAAAATAATCTATAAAATTTTTTTTATTTATATTTTTTCCAAATTTATTATATATTATTACTTATTTATATATTATATATTTTATAATAAAGTTGATTAATAATAAAATTTTAAAATTAACTAAAACCATTCAATTACAATATTTCAATATATAATTTATTCCTAAATTTTATTTTTTAAATTATTTAATATTTGTATTTATTATTTATAATAATAATTAATATAAAATTTTATAATCAAATAAGCAATTTTTCAAATCTATGTCATTAGTTTAGCAAGCATAAAAATTAATAATTTATAAAATAGAAACTATAAAGATATCTTCATTCTTTATAATATATTTTGATGTCTTAAATTTCATCTTGAATTCATCTTAATGATTATTTCAGATTTTAATCTGAAATAATCATTATGTATTTGTTAAAATATATTAATTTCATTTATATAATTTAAACAAATAAATTTATTTGAAAACATGTATTTATTATAATTTCGAATATATAAGATATTTTTATTAGGATGTATTGAAGTAATATTATATCACTATTTAGTATTATAATATCTAAAATATTATTATATGTTTATTGAAAATAAAAATGTTGTAATAAAGAATTACGTATATTAATACTTAATATAAACAATTATATTAATATTTTTATTTAATTTTATTTATTTAAATTATTAATAATAATTATATTTTTACAAATTAAATAGCTGCATTTTGTAATATTAATGAGTATTAAAATTAATTACAACAGAATATATTATATGTATATATTAATTTTTTGAATATATGAATATATTTAATTGAAAATTTATATATAATTATTTATATAGACTTGATATATTATATAGAAGTTATATTTATGTTTGTATTAAATACTACAATAACTTGTTTTTATTTTAAAATCATATTAATTTAATTTAATTAACTATAATTGATAACATTTTCCTCAAATATTTTATTATTCATTAATATATATTATTTTCATCACAATATCAGATTAAACATTTTGTTAATATAAATTTCTATTTTTCTTTAATAGCTTTTTTTATTAACGAAAATAGATGTCATAAATGTTATTTTTATATATTATTTTATTTGTTGATTAAAACATAGTAAAAAGAGATTTCAAAATCGGAGAATATTTTCATATAATAATAATACAAACAATATTTAAATAAAAAAACAATAGATTATATTTATTAAATCAAAGAAGTAACATATTATATTTGGTTAAAAGTCAAAATTCAATGAAAAATTTTTATTTTTTAATTTCAAATGAATTTTAATAAAATCTTGTGAGGAAGGCATAATTTTTTAATTTGATATTATATGGCTAATAAAAGTTTCATAAAAATACATTACATTTAGCTAGAAATAGTCTTATTTTTAATAAATACATAAATTTTATTAATATTATAGAAAAAAAATTTTTATTTTTATGAATAATTTGTTTGAATAATATAAATTTAAAATTTAAAAGTTACTACATTTAAATTAAAAAAATTAAATAATTAAAAGTAATTAAAAATATTTATAGTAGATTTAAATTCTATAATCTTAATTTTTTAAAGTTTATTTATTTTTATTAATAAATTAAATAAAATTAATAATTATAAATAATGTAACTATTTGATTAGAGAACCATAGTAGTTATTATAATAGCAAAAATAATATTATAAATTATATTACAAATAGATTATTAATAATAAAAAAAATAATACAAATAATTAGATTTATAATGGGGTGTTTTACAACATATATTAACATAATAAAATAATATTCATAAATATTTTATATAATTAATAACAATAAAATTAGCTGACTTATTAAATTTTTACATTTACAGATATGGATTTGATTAAGAATTTTCCTTTAATTATAAAAAATAGAAATATTTATTATTAATAATGAAAATTATTATTAAAAATTGAATTTCGTAATAATTTCATAATCTTAATAAATAAAGGAAAAATATGAAAATTTTTAATTATAAATAGTATATCTACAATAAAGCAATATAAATTATATTCATATATTAATTACATAAAATAACATTAATAATTATTTAAATGTTAATAATAAAATGTATATATATCAATAATAAATATTCCATTAAAATAAAAGATAGTATTATAATTTCATAAATTCGTTTGGGTAAATATAAAAATAATTTTTTCAAATTGTCAAGCATTCATTATGAAGCAATACATCATTTTTAAGAAAAGTTTTAAGATAATTTTGAAAAGATTAATAAAAATTAATAAATTATATATATTATAAACTTAAAAAAGAACAAAATGATAGTAAATATTTACATAAAAAAAAAAATTATTTCTTTTAAAAAATATTTTAACATCTTAATTATTATTAAAATCAATTATTTCGACTACTATGGATAATATTAAATTTTCATTTTGATACACTAGATTATGTCATTTTATCAATATTAAAAATTTAAGTAAATTTATTTTTAAAATATTTCTCTACATAATAAGGTGTTTTAACAACGTCAAATTAGTAAATTTCATGGTAAACCTTTTTCAATTTTTCTTATAACACATATTTCAATCTTGATTGTAATTATTTACTTCAATTTATTTATCATGAAAATGTTGGATTATTCTTAATAAATCTTGGTATATTTATTGAATTTCTTAAATTGGTAAAATTTATATATTTTTACTAAGTTAAAAAATTAAGAAATTAACTTTATTAGTAAATAAATTAAATAATATATTGATACTTAATATGTTAATACTAATTTTAGAAATTAAATTAATAATAAATAGATAAACCCTTTGAATTTATTTACTTCGTTCCTAGTTATTCCTAAAAAATGTCCCATTAAAAAACTTAATAATGAAATTGTTAAGTTGTATTAAAGTAATTTTAATACTTTGATTCGGCTGTTTTTATTTGATTGTAATTTCATACTTTGTCCTTCATTCTGTTATTAATTTTAAAATATTTTCCTTAACAAATTCTTAGATATTTGATACTTTATAGGATGAAATGGAAAGACTTTTTTATAATAATTATTTGTCAATAAATTTGAAAACAATTCAAAATCTTGTGTTTTTTTGTCTAACTTGAAATTTTTACAGTATGTTGTATTTTAGATCTTTCTACTAATTCTATTTCTATTATTTGAGTAGTATATTTAATGAATGATATTCTTGGAATAATAAATTCTTCATTGCTATATTAATTTATTACTCAATGATAATTTATTAATCAATGATCCTAATTTATTGAGAAAAATAAATAATATTTAAGTTTAAATAAAAACTATTCTAATAATAATATTCAAAATCTAATTTTAATTGTAAAATAGATTCTAGAAATAATTATAATAATAATAATTAAAGTAATAATAATAAATAATATTTTAAGTAATAAAAATAATACTTTAATGATTATATTCAAATAGAAAAAATATTCAAAATGATGAAATCTCAGAAAGAATCTGGTTAAGATACACAATCTTATTACAACAAGCCAATAGTAAATAAAATTAAATATTTAATATAATGATAAATTGTTCAAGAATATATTATGAAGAAATTAAATTTAGAGAATTAGACGAATGGAGAATAATAAAATTATAAATAAAATTATATTAGTAATAAAGCAAAATCATAGATATTAATATATACATGGTAGATATATTAATAGTCAAAAATGAAGAAATAAAATAATTATACTAAAACTTAAAGGTTTCTGCAAAATTTTCATCCATTTTTATTGGATGAAAATTTTACAGAAACGTATTCCAATCAGTTCATGATAATAGTTTAAAGATAACTATTCATATTATTTTAATACTTTAATCAAAAATAGAATTTAAATATAATAAATATAAAAACTGTTTATTTAACTGATATATATTAGATTAAAGAATATATATAAAAGAATTATTGGAGTTATAAATTTTAATTATAGTAAATTTTGATTACTTCATATGGATTTATACTAACAAGAGAAAATGATAAAATTAAATATATAATTAATCAAATTAAAAGTAAATATGAATTTACTAAGGAATCCGTTAAATAAATAATTTGAATTAATATCTACAAAACAAATTAATCAAAATAATTATAAAAAGAAAAGTATTAAAAATATAGTAATAAAGAAAATTTTAAATTATAGTTGTAGAAAAATTAAAACTAATGAAAAAATAAAGTTAGATCTGTTGATATCAGTACATAATAATTAGATTTAAATATCAGTTATATAGATTAATTATTTAAATTTTATCATTGTATATTCCAGTAATAATTTTCCTGATACAGAAGATAAACTATCTTCAAAGCCGTATAAAATATTTTCTAAAACGCTATAAGGATCTTCATAGGACAATTTTGAAATAAATGAATAATCACCATTTATCATTCCAAAACGTGACATTGGTACGATAGTATTATTCCGATACATAAAGTTAGTAATTCAATATGTTGATTATTTTAGTATGATTTATCGATATTAGTAATTCGTTTTAATTGAGTTAGAATATTTTGTTTTCGAGTGTTATGATAAACTTGTTTTGAAGTACCATAAACAGTATAACGAGAACTATCAAGATCAATATATTGATTTTTGAAAATAGGGTCAAGATTTCTTCCGACGACTTCCACATAAAATTCTTCTTCTCCAAGCATTTTAGAAGAGACAGTTTTTACTCCTTTAGTTCCTGTTAAAAAAATATCTTTTATGTAACTTGATAATTTTTTCATATTTAATTTTAGTATAATTACTATAAAGTGTAATATAATTTTCTTTTTCTTCAAACGTTAAATTATTTATTTTAAAATAATTTAATATGCTATCGTTAGTAATATTTGATTCATTTTTAATTTCGATATGACTTTCTTCATCATTTTTATTTTGGATATGAAATTTTTCTTCATATTTCCATTCATTTTTATTCTGTTCGTTATCACTTAAAACATATTTATCATTGTAGTTATCATCACTTCCCAAGTTTATTACGTTATTAGGACAATTTTCTTTTACTTTATAAACACATAATATATCTTCTTCAACAACATATTCTATACCATTACTATCTAACCAGTCTAATATTTTTGAAGATGGGTTTTTAAATTCAATATAAAGATTCTCAAGATTAAATGAAGAATTCCACTTTCCAAGAATGCTATTAGAATCTTTTAAATATTGTTTAAAAATTTGGTGTATGATGAGAGGATGAAGTCTAATGACAAAAACAGTATATGAATAAAGATAAAAACGTAAATTAAAACCGTCATAAACAATATCTAATACAATATCTTTTAAATTTTTATATTTAAAACTATTTAAAATTCTTTCTTTTGAATCTTCATCATAATTTTCTGGTTTTAAATAAAATTCGACTACACTTAACTCAGTTTTATTATGAGTTTATTATACAACTCTTTTAAACCATTAATCGTATCATCGCCTGCAAGTTTATGAAAATAACTCAAAGCTGATTGAGTGACCGGTTCTCCAATTGACTGAACCTCTAGAATTCCAACAAGAGTATTTACTTTATGTGTATTAATATGATTTATAACTATTTTAACAAATTTATCTGGTTTAAAATTTGGCGATTTCCTTTTTTGTACAAGAAATTTTCTAATTTTTTGAAGTAGATTTTTAATGTATACTTGAAAATGAATAATCGCATTAGAAAATGGATTAGATATTTTATTACAAATATAATTAATATCTGATCCAGAAAATTATTCTTTAGTCATTTATTTTTAAATACTTTTATTAATTTTACTTTATGAAAACGTGTATATATTATTATCATTTTATTTAAGAAATATAAATATAAATAAAATATTTACATCTATATATAAAATATTTTTTTTGTAATTATATTATTACTTTAAATTTAAAATAAAGATAAAAATAAATAAATTTAATTTATTGCATGGATTAAAGAAATCAATAAAATTAGTTGATTGATGAAATATTTTTTTTTGTTTTAAATAATATAAACTAAATATGTATATATATAAAACATAAATTTTTAAATATATAAATAATATAAAATATATATATTAAACATAAATTTATAAATATATAAATAATAAAATATATATATATAAATTATATATTAATTTATAAATTAAAACAATAATAATCTATAAATAATGAGGATGTTTCTGATCAAAAAAGATTTAAAAATATCATATAATCAGAACTATTATTATTTGGTATAATTATTAAACCATCAATATTTCTATTTAATAATAAAGAGGGTTTATTTTTCATCCCAGGCTTAAAAGGAATAAATTTTGCTTTGCATGATTAATATTTATTATTTGACCAATACACCATATACAATTATATTATTGTTTTCTTCATTATCTTTTGATGTACTATAGTAATGATATGCACTTATATCTTTAACATGGTCATACAAATCAGATAATTCTGGTAATAAGGATTCAAATTGACTTGGAGAGATGATAGATATTTCAGGAATTACATTTGAATAAAACTAATAGCACAAATAGCAATTTGTTTTTACTATGCGTTCCTCAGCTATAGGAATAACCTGGTCATCTTCCTGTACGAATTGTTTCACACAATTTTGTAATTCGTTATTATCGATATTTGATATGTTATTTTTATTATATAAGGAAAATATTGCTTTCACTAAAGGATCTTCCTTACAAAATAAATTAGATGATGAGGAGATAATAAATCTATATCTATAATTTGATACTGTATATAATTTAGTGGTATTGAGCATGATGACGAGGAAAGAAAAAGAAGAATTATAATTATACAATTAATTAGAAACGGCATAAGGATATTCCTCTGAATTATCATTAACGGAAAAGGCTAAAATAATTTATTTTCTTGGCATCTATTTTTTCATTTTCAAAATATCTTGAATTATCAATCCTACTCTTCATCGAATTTATAAAATTCTCTTTCGAGGGAATTCTATAATAGGAATGACATTTAGGACACCTTTTGAATACAATTAGAGAGTCAACAATATCAAAATGGACTCTATATAATATTGATAGTTTAAATCCATATGGCATAAATAAAGTTGGAGGCAAGAGACCCTTACTATTTTCATCAAGAGGAGAAGAAAGGTTAGAATATTCTACGTTCTTTCTATTGCTAACATTTCGAATTACTTTAACACATTTGGGAACTTTCGCTTCTTTATTAAAATTTTTATTTGTTAGATTAATAGTATATCCAGAATTTAAAGGAGCCATATAATAATTATCTTTCCACTGGACATATCGTATTCTATTTCTATCGTAGTACTCTTTGTCAGCAATAACCGGTAAAACTTTGTCTTTATTATCTAAATATCGAGTATAATAATTAACAAATAATTTATTATAATTTATCTTTATTGGAATGTTTAAGTAGAGATCGCTTCCAATCATTAATAATTTTATTTATTTTATTGTATATTACTACCGGATTATTTTCAATAATATCTGTTAGAAAAATAACAATTATAGTTAATACTATATATTTATTGATATATTCAATTATATTAATTATTACAATATTTTATTTATATGAGTAAGAACTAAAATCTAATAATTATATTCTCGAATTATTATATAATATATGAGCATTAAAATAATTGGTAAACACATGACCTTACTACTATTTCAATGAACAATAAAATATGTAAAATACAAAATATATAATATATTATTTATAATTATTTAATTTATAATATTTATTTTATATATTTATATTTATAAATTAACAAAATATAATAAATGATAATTGCAAAAGTCCAAAATTCATAACAAGGGTCGCCCTGAACTTGCAATTTCATTTATTATTGTTAACAATTAAAAATAAAATCATAAAATAAATTTTAAAATTCCATATCATCGTTTGATTTTTTAATTTCATTATTATCCCTTTTATTAGCATTAAATTCTTCAATTTCCATATCATTTTTATTTATTTTGTAATCTTTTCTTTTAATTTCAATAAATTCTGGTTTATTATTTATTTCTGTTATATAACTAATTATTTTTCCACAAAATTCATAATGTTTTGATGGACTCAGATTCTTTGTAAAAATATCAGCTATATTATTCTCTGTTTTTATATATTCTAATTTTATATTATATTCCTCTAGATAATCAGCAATAAACATTACTTTTCTTGAATAAAATTTATTTTGATCATTTATAATTCTATTTTCAATTGTTCTCAGACTAGATTTGTTATCAATATAGAAATGTAAATTTATTATATTATCATGTAATATGTTTAATTCATTTATAAAGTTTATTGTCCAAATTACATTTTTAATTGCAACTTGACACGCATTGATTTCGACATGTGTTGTACTACATGATGTTAAAGCTTGTTTTTTAGAATACCAATTGTCAATATATATCCAGAATTTGACTTAAAATCATTAATTAAAGTATTATAATCTGCATCAGAATAAAATTTAAAATCTCTTTCTTTGTTAAATGTTATTCCCCAATTTGTTGTACCTTTTAAATATCTTAAGATTTTTATAATTAATTTTGTATGGGATTTCTTTGGATTATTTGAAAACCTTGCTGCTAGATTTGTAGCAAATGTAATGTCTGGTCTAGTAAATCTATATAGATGTATTAAAGCACCTACAACTGATCTATACAAAGTTTTATTCTCTAATTCTTCGTTTTCTTCTAATTTGTTAATTCTAGGTGTTAATACTTCGAAAGTTCTTGATGATAATATATTAATATATTTCTCTACCAAATTTTTAGTATAATTTCTTTGTGTAATTCCATAATTATTATATTTGTCTTTTAAAATTTCTATTCCAAGAATATATTTTGCTGGTCCGATGTCTTTATATTTGTATTTATTCATCAAATTTTGTTTGGTTTCATATATAAAGTGTTTGTCTCCAATAATTAATATATCATCAACATATAATAATAATGATCCTGAAATATTCCCATTCATTTCTTTAAAGTATAGACATTGATCATTATTACTTTTAATTAATCCCATATTTATTAGTGTGTTGTTTATTTCTTTATTCCATTCATAAGCACTTTGTTTTAGTCCATACAAAGATTTTTTTAGTCTCCATACCTTACCTTTTCCTTCCCCTTCGCCATACATAGGGATCTTTAAGTACACTTCTTCATTCAATTTAGCGTTTAAATATGCGCAATTAACATCTAATTGATAAATATCCCAATTATTAATTGAAGCTATTTTTAAAAATAATCTCATTGTATCTGCCTTTAAAGTAGGTGAATAAGTAAGGTAATAATCTATGCCTTCGATTTGGACATATCCCTTTGCAACTAACCTTGCTTTATATTTCATTATTTTTCCTTCAGCATTTCTTTTTAAGTCAAATACCCATCTAAATTCAACTAAATTTTTATTTAATGGTTTGTCTACTACTTCATAAACTTCTTTTTCTTTAAATGAACTTAATTCTTCCATAATAGCATTAACCCATTTTTTTGACTCATTAGACTGTAAAGCTTCCTTAAGTGTTTTTGGGATTTTGTGTTCATTGAAATTTTGTATATCAATATTATATAAGTTTTCAATTTTTAAAAAGGTTAATATCTAATTCATCTGATAAGTCATTATCTAAGTTATAATCATTTAACTTTTTTTGGATATCTAAAGTATTTAATTTATGCTTCTTATAATTAAAGATTGGTTTCTTACCACTAAAGTCATATTCTGTACTGTTAGTGTCATTATTAAATTCCTCCATATTATTTACATCATTAATATTTTCATCTATAATCTTTAAATTATTTCTATTTGAATCTTCATCATTATCATAATTTTGTTCTTTATTATTATTTTCAATTTCATTATCCCAAAATGGTATATTATCTTCGAATTCATTGTTATTATTAATAATATCTTCCTCTTGAAAATAAGCATCTTTCCTAACAGTAACATATCCATCTTTTGTAATTATTTTATATCCAAAGTTATTTTTATCCATACCAATGAAGTAACCTTCTGTAGTTCTACTATCTAATTTATTTAATAAAGTATCATTTAATTTTAAAAATTTTGTTTTGCATCCCCATATCTTAATTTTATTAATATCATATTCTTTATTATTTATTAAATTATATGGTATTTCCTTAGTTGTAGTATGTACTTGTATATTACTTAAGAGTGTTGCATATACCATCGCATCTTCCCAGAAATGAAGATTCAATTTGCTTGAAAATAATAAACACCTAGTAATTTGCATTAACCATCTATTTACTCTTTCGACTCTGCCATTCATCTGTGGAGTATATGGAATAGAATAAAAGTGATTAATTCCTTCTATTTTATTAATAATTTCAATGTTTTTGATTGTAAATTCTGTTCCATTATCTGAATGGACATTATAAATTTCTTCATTATAATATTTCTTAATATTTATAATAAACTCTCTATATTTTTTCCATGTTTCACTCTTGTTTTTAAATAAAAAGTCCATAAATATCTAGAAAAGTCATCAACAATTACAAGAATATATTTATTGCCATTTCTTGATTCAACATTTATTGGTCCCATTAAGTCCATATGAATTAATTGAAAAGGTTTTTTTGCTCTATTACTGTTTTTGAAATTTGGATTTTTTTATTGCTTTACCTTCAAGACAAGGAATACATATTCCTTTAATTGGTTTTATAATCTTTTCCAACGGTTTTTGTTTATAACTCCCAGGATGTCCAAATCTATAATGAATAATTTTCTTTTCTAAATCACTATGAATATGATTAATTTCATTTTCATTATCATTTTCAACAATGTTTACTAATTCTTTATTATAATTATTGTTTTCCAAATTTAAATTATTATTTGCAGTTTTAATAAAAAATAAATTCCCCTTTTCTCTTGATTCCATTATAAGACTTTTAGTATCATTATTAAATATACTTAATGTATTATTATTTAACTCATTTTTACTGAAGTTAACATTCAGATCGTTATTAATTATATCATTAACTGACATAACATTATAAGAAATACTTGGACAGACTATAACATCTTTGAAAATGATTTTAGTATTATATATATATCCAATATAATCACTAATTAATTCTGTAGTTATTTTTGTATTATCTGCTAAATTAATTTTATGAAAACCTTTTCTAATATTAGATAGTATATTTATGTTATTCACGATTGATTTTGTAGCTCCAGAATCAACTATCCATAAAGTATTATTATTACTGAAATTTATATTTTCAATCTCAATTTCTCTTATTTCATTTTTATTTAAAAATAAACACAAATTATAATTTAAATACACATTTATATAATCATCATAGTTTTCAAGGATATCTTTATTAAGTTTATTATTAGATTTATTAGTTAAATTTACATTTTTATTATCTAGTAAAAATACATTATCTTTATTTTTATTTTCATAATATTCTTTTTGTTTTTCTTTAATAATTCTAATAATTAGCATACTACTATCTAATAATTTTCTTTTATTTTTATAAATATCATTTCTAATATCATTTTTTATATCCATAGGTAAGGTATTAATTATAATTCTTGTCTGCTCGTATTCAGTGTATTTTACGCCGTATTCTTCTAATTTACTAATAATAATACCAATTTTACTTAAATGGTTTTCGATTTTATCTTTGTAATTAAATTTCATCTCTGTTAATTTCCTTTTATTTATTCTAATATCTTCTTCCATTCTTTCGTTTATAATTTCGGTTATTTTATTCCATAATTTCCTTGGATTATTTTCGAAATTATAGTCTAATAGACTATATTTAGTTTCTTCATCCAAAGTGTTGAATATGAATTCAAATAAATCTTCTTCATTATTGTTTGGTAACTTTACTGATTCCTCTTCAAAATAATTTTGATAAGGAAGGTTAATAATACTTTTAATGTATTTTTTCCATTCTTTGAAATTGTTTTTTTCTAAACTCAAGATGATTTCTTTTTTATTGTAATTAATATTAAGTGGCTTTGGTTCATTTAATTGTTTACTATTTTTTAAGAAATTAAAAAATAAATATTCATAAATTCTTCACCATTTGGAAAATTTGAATTACTATTATTTTGAATTGTTTGTGTTGTTGATGATGAAGATGGTGAAGTTGGATACTGGTTTTCCTGTGTTGGTAGGTTTAAATTCTCACTTGTACTATTACTGTTATTCATTTTTTTTTTTTTTTATTTATTTATTTATTTATTTATTTTTATTAATAAATTTATTTAATTATTAATTTATATTTATTTATTAAGTTTTTCATATAGGATTATGTTATTTTTCTTAGATTTCTGTCTGACACACTGTTAGAAAAATAACAATTATAGTTAATACTATATATTTATTGATATATTCAATTATATTAATTATTACAATATTTTATTTATATGAGTAAGAACTAAAATCTAATAATTATATTCTCGAATTATTATATAATATATGAGCATTAAAATAATTGGTAAAGTAACACATGACCTTACTACTATTTCAATGAACAATAAAATATGTAAAATACAAAATATATAATATATTATTTATAATTATTTAATTTATAATAATATTTATTTTATATATTTATATTTATAAATTAACAAAATATAATGATAATTGCAAAAGTCCAAAATTCATAACAATATCGCTATTGCGTTTGTTAATTTCGTTAATATCATATAGAATTCCGTATTAACCGAGAAATTCCTTGATTTTACTAAAAATAGGTTTTTCCTTAATTAAAGCAATAGACTTGAACGTCATTTTAATCTAATAATCGGGTTGTAATTCTTCTCCATATCCACTGACTTCAAAATAATGAGTTGCCATAAAATAACTGTTTTGCTTTTTATTATTTTCGGTTGAAAAATACTGAATAACAAGTATTCCGGCACCAAAATAACTTTTATATTCATCGAAAAATAAAATATAAGAATGTAATGATTTGTCAACCGTATCAACACTTAATGGCCATTTAGTAGATTTACGTTCGTTTTTTCTTATATCGTTATTTTGACTGTTGTTTTGACTGTTGTTTTGAAATATCCAATTATTACCTAAGGAAACAACAACTGCCGGATGTTCATATTTAAGAGTGGTAACAACATTACTTATATACTGATTTAATGGTAGTTTCCCTTCTGAACAAACATGAACTCCATAATACATATGTACCAGAATTACTGTATTATTACAAGTGGTTTTATTTCTTTTTACTCCAATACAAGTATTATTCAAACTAAGTTTCGACATTTCGTGAATTGATGATTGGTTGTCATCTTCCATAGATTATTTAAAATATTATCTTTATTTATATTAAGGTTATAATTATTATTGAAGACTTCGATAGCTTTACTACAAAATATTTCGATCACTTCGTTGTAATAATTTGTTAAATTTTCCATTATTACTAATTTAAATAGAATAATATAAACCTTATTAAAAGTAAAAATAAAATATAAAATTAAAATTTATTAAATTTATAAAAATAAAATATAACTAATTCTAAAAGTATTTATTTAACTTCTTTTTTAAATGACATTTATCATTTGGAGTTTTCTTATATAAATTAAATAAGATTTTTAAAGTTTAAAGTAGATCTAAAAATAAAATAAAATTTTTAAAATTTAATCTTGATCTAAAATTTTAAATTTTAAAACTTTTAATTTATATTTTGAGATAGATGAATTTTAAATATTGGTAAATTTATAAGATATATATATATTTTTTTCATAATTGGACAGATAATGCAATAATTTATCGATTTGCAATAGCATATATTATTCATTCATATACCAATAAAATTAAAAGAAAAAATTTTAATATATTAAATATATTATTAGTATATTGAAGATATATTTATAAAATGATTTAATAAAGTATATTATTTAATACATTTACAAACAGATATCAAAATTTCTATTTTATAAATTTCTAAAAAATAAAAATAAAAATAAAAAAAGAGTAATACATTTTTTGATATATTACATAAAAATTAATATAATTTTAATTTTGAATGATGTATTATTGATGTAGTAACTAATTTATTATTAAATAATTATTTTATTTAATTTGTTAAAGAGTTTAATTATTTTATTAGTAATTATATTTATTTTACAATATATATATTAATTTTTTATTTTTGTTTTATTTTTTTTCTCTTTAATTTATTTACAATAATAATAGAGTTAAATGAATTTATATTGAGGATAGATAGAACTATAAATGACACACCTCGATATTAATAACTTACATAATTTAAGAGAATTTTCGGAAATTTATACGAATAATCCGTTAATAAAAGGAAATGTACATATAAAAAGATACCATGTATTACCTGTAAGGTATATGTCACCGGAAAATGAAGTGGTCAGCCGATTTTTAATTTATCATTCACCAGTAACTGGAAAATCATTCACAGCATTATGGATTGCATTAAAATTTTTAAATGTTTACAAAAAACCTTGTATTATTCTTGTAAAAGATAAGGAAGCAATTACAGAATTTACCAAACGTGTAAAGACATCGTATGATTAAACTTTTGAATATTATCCACACTTACCGAATGTTAATGATTATAAAAAATTTATTAAAAGGTATATTGAGTTTCGTACTTATATAACATTCTGTAACGATATCAAAAACATTAATGATAATAACACTGACACCGATGGTAATAACAACAAAAGTGACCACAAAAAGACAATATCTAATTCTTCTTTTTATGATGAAAGATTAATTATTGTTGATGAAGTTCATCATTTTCGTAACAATACAAAAAAATGTTTATCTATAATAATTTACTTTTACTTTTAAATCATATTAATAAAGGTCGAATTATATTTATGTCTGCAACTCCGATTTTTGATAATGCAAATGAAATAACAGATCTGGTTAAATTAATTAAACCAAATTTGAATTCTACTTAATTTTTAACCCCTGAAAAACTGAAAGAAGAAATGCTTGGTCACCTGTCTTATTATGGTTTAAATCCTCCAAACACGACCGTGAATTATATGGGTTCATATATACTAGGTATTCAACGTTACAAAATAGTAAAAGTACCTATGCATGGGGTTCAACTTCAGAATTATCAAAATATCCTAGAGGAACCTCAAGAGAAGAATAATTTGGGAACCAATTATATGAAAGCAACACTTGGTGTCCTTCATTTACAAATTGATGATAATTTAACACAAGATACTAATGAAGGATCAAAAGCAAAAGGTAAATCGGAATTATCAGAATACCAATTTAGTAATGATAAGATTATTCATAGTAACCCTCTTTTACAAAATTTTATAACGCAACAATCCAAGGATATTAAATTATTGTTGTAAATTGTATCATTGCCTTAACGAAATAAATAAAAAGGAAAATTCAAAAGGACTTGTATTTATCTATTGCAGTTTCATTGAGGAAATTGGTATTTATTACTTTTCCGCGATACTTTGTGCCATGGGCTATCGTTATGTATATAATACAATATCTTCTAATAGCCGTCATAATGAAGAGACATCAAATTTTTCCAATTTAGAAACTAAAGTGGATAGGAAAGTCAAAGGGATTGATCGTTTTCTTCCTCATCAATTTTCTTCTTATCATGATGATAACGAATTCGCTGAACTAAAGGAAATTCGAAAAGAAAGAGAGGATAAATTTTGGAATTTTACATTTATTACAATAGATAAAAAGCTCTGTCCAAATATGATGGAACATTATATATATTTAATGATTCAAGTAATCAAAATGGATCAAAGAAAAAGGTTCTTCTAGGAAGTGACATAGTATCGGAAAGGGTTGATATTATTAATGTCCGACAATTACATGTATTAACACCGCATTGGAATTCTAAGAAAATAAATCAAATTATTGGCAGTATTCGACGCGTTGGTTCACATGATTCTCTTCCTGAAAATCAACGATCAGTCAATGTTTATTTGTACATGGCATGTGATGACGAAGTAGAGTGTTCCGGTTCATATCAGTATAGTGTGGACTATCGCAAGTATATTTTATGTGAAAATAAATATAAAGACGCTTTAAAATTTAATCAAGCATTAAAAAACGCTTCTATTGAATCTTCGATTCATGCCCATTCTAATTTAAATGATCCACAAAACACTAACGGTCTCTCTACTAAAGAATAGAATAAAACTTTTGATATTGAATCAAGCCTGAGTGAAAGTAGAGCAATGACCAATACTTAGATTAACTTTTACCATTATGTATAATCGAAATAAATAAAAAGTTAAGAATATTCTTTTCAGAGAACAACTGTATTAGAATTATGGATCTAATGAATAGAGTTCCTGTCATTAACCTATTCGTTTTACCAAAATTAATATAATATATAAATAGTAATAATATTGTGATAGCTAGTGGTATTTTAAGATATTCTGACGGAATGATTTATCTTAAAATTATATCCAATTATCTTTTAAATTATAGGAATGCTTATTTTTAAAAATTACTTACCAAAATCTTACATTCTATAACAATAATAGAAGTAGGCAAATAAACGAACATTCATCCAACTTTATTCACGCAAAGGTTGATATTAAAAGCGAGGAAATAGTGTCTTTAAACAATAAATTACAAAATGCTGATATGAACAGAGAAGCATATAATCAAATTATTAAATATTCTCATACTGAGAAATTATTTATATTAAGATATGCTCTGCGTCAAAATTTATTCAATATCACTAAATTATTTTATCCTTATTGGAAAAAAATTGATAATTTCGTTTATATATCGTATTTTTCAATTATTAAAACTACATCTTATGCTAGTAATAAAAAAGTCAGTGAATGATTTTAATACTAATATTATTTATGCAGATTTTAATTTTCGAGAATGGAGGTTGGTAAATGATGAGCCTAATTCAGAGGATATCTCAAAACAAATGGATGATCATTATAGTATTGAAGAAGTAAATTGAATAAAAGATCGTTATAAATATGTCTATATGTTATGTAATAATTTAACTTTAAGATATTGTGATTTGAAAAATAATTTAAATTTTAATTTTAAAAAACAGAACCGTTCCACTTCAAAATGTTCTACTATAGATTCGGGTTTTATTAATTTTCGTGAAGTTAATCGTGTCCATAATATTGAATCTTTTTATATAAAGGAAGAACTTTTGGAAATGCTCATCAATTCAATATGTTATGACAATATGGAAAAAAAATTGTCATCATTTCGTATTCCAAACTATCAAGAAACTTCTGTAGAAATGATGGAAAAAATTTATAAAGAAGAAAACAATAAAGATAAATATAAAGAAATTAAATAACATATTTTACGCGTTGTCACTCAAAACGATATTCCTAAATATTGTAAAGAAAGACCACATCAAGCTTTTTTGTTGCATGAATTATTGTCATCATTTTCAAAAACAAATGAAAGATACTAGAAATGAAATGATAGAATTATGGAAAAATTATTTATTTGATTATGATCTTATTATTATTTTATAAATGAATAAACCTTTAATTATCAAAATTTTTAGTATAGTTAATATATATATTTTGTAAATAAATTTTATATAAATTAACATAATCGTATTTAAATAATTGTAAAACTAAAAATATATTTTAAATTAAAATTTTATATATAGGTATATGAATAAATAGTATATTAAAATTAAATATTAAATATTAATTATATAAGAGATTATTATTATATTTGAAAAATTAAATGTAAATATTTTATTTTATATATAGTATTTTTTTAAAAATAAAAATTGATAATTTTATATTCAATTTTACTTTTTTAAATAAATAGAAAAAAATAATTATATTTATCTGTACATTGAAAAATATATATATTTTTTTTTAAAAAAATTAATATACAAATATATTTAATGTAATTATTATTATATATTGTTATTCATTACATGCTTACATATAATATATAGATGCAAAATTTAAACCAGATATTATTTTTGCATATATAAAGTATTAAGAAATATAGAAAGTCAGTAATAATTGATTATAAATCATAACATTTAAATATAGATAAAAAATTAATGGACTACTAGATTCAGATTATATAAATGATGAATAACTATATGATCTAAAATGTTTACATAATGATGAAATATGAATTACGTAATATAGTATAAGATAAAAAAAGAAAAGTTTGAAAATATGTAAAAAGAGAGAATTTATTAAAAATCATAATAAATAAAATTAACAGCCTACTAAAAGAAATTATTTATTATAAGAAATTTTTATAAATTATTTATATTATATATATTATTATGATTAATACTTCAAAATTCGAAATTCCAATAGAAGTCATAACAAAGTAATAATTAAATAATAAAATATATAATTTTTACTCTGTTTTGATTTTGAAATATTAAAATTTAAGATTTAATAGATTTTTAATTGTAATATTTAAATCTTTATATACGTAATTATTTGAAATTTAAATTTTTAATATTTGTAAGTTTAAATTTATTTTTATTTAAAAAATGAGAAAAGATTAAGCCAAAAATAATAATAAAAGAGGTTCATATAATAATAATAAAAATGGAGACTACGAGAACTTACTCATAATTATGTTAAACAATATAATTCAGATTATGAAAACAGTGAATTCAAAGGATGAGTTGATGATATCAGTCCTAAATTAATTAGGAAAGTTGAGAATTACATATTAAAATTTAAAAACTATGGGAAATTAGTATTAAGTATAAACAAAAGTAAGATAAATATATTTTAGAACAAAACTCATAATATGTAAAAGTTATTAATTCAAAATATAAATATTCAATTAAAGAAATATAATGAGGTAGTAAAGAATCTTAGAGTAATTTATATCTAATATTCTTAATCTACAAAAAACAAATTTTGTAGAAGTGAACAAAAGTATAAATTCAAAAGAAACAAATAAGAAAATTTTAAAAATTTAAAGTAAAATATGTTTTATTATTAAACATAAATTGTTTTATTAAAACTAATGAAATAATAAAATAAAACATTTATTATTTATAATAATTTATTTAAATTTTAATAATAAAAGTTGATTATTAAAAAAACTAATAAAACTAAAATATTAATAAAAATTTATTGAACTTTTTAATAATCATAATTTGATTATTAACAACTAATAAACTAATAAAATATATATAATAATTTATTGAAATCATTAATAATATAGAATAATTTATAAATTATTCTTTATTAGAAATATTTACATGTTTTTATATTTTTCAATTATTTTAAACTATTTACATTTATGAACAATAAACTAAATAAAATAAATAATTGTTATAAATATTTACAAATAAAGTATTAAAAAAATAAGTTATAATTATAGTTTGTTTATAAAAGTTGACTTATAAAATAAATAAAATATTATTTTAAATAAAAGTAATTTAAAGATTATTTAACTATTTAATTTTAATTTTGAAATGTTTATAAGTTTGTTTATTTATTATATACAATTTACTAAATTTGTTTATTATTTTGTTTATTTGTAATTATAGAAGAATATTAATTATTAATTTATTTTAGTTTTAATTAAAATTATTAGTAATTAATTATTATTTTTATTTTATTTCTTTTATTTAATTTTCTAAAATTTATTTCAAGACTTCTAAAAGAATTAATTTTTGGGTTAATTTTAATAAAAATTTGTTATTTGCTAATAGTTTTAAGATTTATAATTTCTTTATTTATTATTGTAAGAAATTATAATTATTTCCTTCAAAATAATTATTATTTCTTAGTTCATAATAAATTATCTAATTACTATATATTACATTCATTTAATTAATACTAGATAATTTATTTATTTATTATTATATATCAATTTAATATAAATATATCAATTTATTTAATAACTATTATTATATACATTTATTATAATAGTAATTTATTTATTTGTTCACTTAATTTTAACAAATAATTTAGACATTTAAAATTAATTCTGTTTTCGTAATTTTTGTAAAAGATTGATTTTATCTTTATAAATCCGTTATTTTATTTAACTATTTACCAATAATAATTAAGCAAACTATTTCTAATTATTTTTATTATTTTTTTTTAAATTATTTTATTCTATTTATTTCTATTGTATTTAAAATTTAGATAATCTACGAATCAGTTTTACTTAAAATATTCAATGACTAATATGTATAGATTATTAGTTGAATTCTTGTTTAGGTTTTTCTTCTAATCTTTTCCTATACAATTGATTTGTTAAGATTAGAAACAAATTTATTAAAATTTAAATTTTACATAAAAGTATAACAAAACTGTAGTAATAATAATTTAAATTATAAAATAAAACACTTTATAATCCTTTCTTTATTAAATCGTATTTTATCTTTTAAAATTATAAAATAAAGTATTTTTAATTGTTAATAAAACGTATTATAAATTTATAACAAAATAATTTTAATTCGAACAAACTTTGCTTGTAATGCCTTTACTACTTTGTTGTAATAAACTCTAACAGATAGTATATTTAAATTCTCAAATTAATAATATTATTTAATTATTAGATTGTAGTTAATAATTCTATTATTTAAATTTATTAATTTATTTAATAGAATTATTACAATCAAGTGATACGGGCTGGGGTTGAAATACTAAGATCTAAGATATTCAAATCAAAAAAATAAATACTAATACACAAAGATAAAAAAAATAAATTTGGAAACAAAAAATTAATTTTTAAAATATTCTTTATTTAAATTTAAAACTAAAATTATTTGTTCCCCCCAGTATTAAAAAGAAAGAAATTTATTCTTCTTTTTATACTTTTATTTTAATACATTTTATTTATCTTTACTATATTCTTAAAAAAAAACTATTCTATTTTATATTTAACTTTTTACTATTATTTTAAATTATTTTTAATATTATTTATATTATTAAAAAAATAACATCTATTAAATTAAACTATAAAAATTAAATTTGAAGTTTGTATCACGAAGGGCGTTCCGGGCAGTAGCTTCTTCTTGATATTGTCTTTAGAGAGAAATTATACAGAATTAATGTTTTCTGAATTTTTGTTCATTTTTATTATTAAAGAATTTCTGTATTTTTGTTCATTTTTATTTTAATAAGGATTTAATTTAGTTTTGATTTTTGTTTTATTCATAATTTATTTCAAATGTTTAGAAAATATTATACAGAAACTTATAATTCTGTATTTTATATCAAATATATTTATTGAAATACTTTTTATTGTACTTAATATAAAAAAAATAAGATTTAATAATGATTTAAATTATATTTAATTTTAATAAGAATATTTAATAATAATTTTTATTTTATTTGATATTAATAAAAGATTTTAATAAGAATATTTAATAATAATTTTTATTGTAATATTAATAAAGGTATTTAATAGGAAATACAAGGTATTTAGTGACACCCCATATCACAAGAGTTAGTAAAATAGTTACTATAGTCTGGTGGTAATACATCATAACAATGAAGCCAAACTTCATTTCCAATTGATGAAGTATTGTATTTTTCCATAATGTTTTCGTTAATATTTGTTCTACTATGTATTTTTCTTCATTATTAACAATAATTGGGGATGGTTTTTGGTTTTTTTCCGAAGTGATCTTCATAATAAAGTTCTAATTTCGAAACATGAATAATTGGATGTATCCTAAAATTTTTTTTGGTAAATGGAATTTGTAAGATACTGGTGAGATTTTACTGTGGATTTTAAAAGTTCAAGCTTTCTTGGTTTTAAGTTTTTTGTTTTAGTTTTTGATTATAAGGAAACTGTTTATCAAAACCTTATTATTTTCTTTAAATTCAGTCGTTTCAATGTGATATTTATTGACATTCTTTTCTTGGTTTTAGATTAAATCTTTTATTTTCTTTTAATTCTTTTGTTAATTCATATAAATTATTAGTAAATTCTTCGGCTCTAGAAACTTTGATATTTTAAGAGAACTTCAGGTGAATGGCCTAGATTGAAGCAATAATTTAAAAGAAAGGTGAGTAATTGTAAAGTATTATTATGGCTGAATTCTGCTAGATAAAGGAAATTATTTCAGTTTGATCCATTTGAATAGTGTAAGATCTTAGATATTGTCCGATAACGGAATTCACCCTCTCCATAAGACCCTTAGTCTGTTAATATGAAGGAGACCAAATTTAAGGGAAACGTTTAAACCTATACATGCAGTTTTCCAGAATTTAGAGGTGAATTAAGTATCTCTATCTGAAATAATAGTATTGGGGAGACCGTACAAACAGAAAATATGATTAAGAAAAGCAGAAGCAAATATCTATAGCAGAAGGAACGTTTTGAAAAGGGATAAGATGACACGTTTTGGTTAAGCGGTCAATAACTACAAGTATACAAGTGAGTTCATTTGATTTTGGTAAATCAGTTAAGAAATCCATTGATATGGAGGTCTAAAGATCAGGAATATCGAGAGGATTTAAAAGACCATATGGTTTATGTCTGAGAGCTTTTGAACAATAATATATTTCACCTGAAAAAACATAATTTATGGTATCGAAATTAGATGAAGGTCACCAAAAGTTTTAATTTAAGAGGTAAATGTATTCTTAATTCCGAAATGTCCAGATGAAAGGAAATCATGAAAAATTTTAAGTACAAATGAATGACAATTTGGAGGAAAGTAAAATTTATTGTTGAATAGTAATAAACTGTTATTTAGATAAAATTGATCGATTTTGGGATATAGAATTGGAAGTGTCTTGTCTAAATGTTTACATTTTATAAAAAAAAAGATATTATCTTTACGTTCGTTGAGAATTTTGTTAGATTAACCGGACTAGGAAGATAATGAAACTTCAAAATTTTTAGAATGAAGTACAGAAAAGCGAATATCTAGTGAAAACGAATCTTCAGAAGCAGAGAAGTAATCAAATCTTTTGGAAGAAATCAGGCTTACTATTTGAAGAACCAGCACTGTAAACAATTTTGAAGTTAAATTGGGAAAGGAAAAGAACCAATTCACAAGTCTTTATGTAATCTTTTCTGGATTCTTTTGGTACAAAAAGTTACGATGATTAGAAAATATTGTTAATGGAGTGTCGGTGCGCTTAAGAAATAGTCTCCAGCTTGCCAAGGCTGAAATAATGGAATAATGACCAAAAGTTCCTTATCGAAAAATAAGTAATTTTGTTCAGTTGGAGTAAGTGACCAAGAGAAGACAATAGGAAGAACTTTATTGTCCTTTAAGGAAGTTTGTGAAAGAATGGCACCAATGGCGAAATTACAACTATCTGTTTCTACAATGAAAAAAAGATTTTGGTCTGGGTATTCTAAAACAAGAGCAGAAGAAAACTTAAATGTAAATTCATCAAAAAGCTTTTTGAGCATCAGGCGATCAGACGAATTTTGAATTTTTTCTTAACAAAAGATTAAGAAGATAAGTAATCTTAGCGAATCCTGTAGTAAAATATCTATAATAGTCAATTAGTTCATGAAATGATTGAAGACGTTTAATGTTAGATGGAATATGTCATTCCAAAATAGATGAAACTTTTTTAGTGTTAATAAAAATATCATTGGCGGAAATACAATATCAAACAAAATCCAGAAAGGGAACATAAAATTCTCATTTTCCAAGTTTTTCATATAAATCAACATTTCTGAGTCTATTGAGGGCATCTATAAATTGTTTACAATGAGGAAAGAAAATAATAAAATCATCAATACAGCAGAAAAAATATATCCATTAACCAACATTTCTTTATATAATTCTTTAGAGCAGTTAATTCTTATTATTTAATATATAAATATGACCGTAATAAAGGAGAGATTTATGTTTAAGATTAATTTCGCAATATTACAATCAATGATGAGGTAATTCATTAGTTGACATTTCATTGAAGACTCTTTCTGGTTATAGATGGTTTATTATTGGAATTGGATTATTTAGTTTTGAATATCAAAAAAAAATTTTTTTTATTAGAGAATTAATAATAAATCAAATTTATTTTACAAAAATAACTATAATATAATTACAACCCAAAAAAAAATCTATTTCTTCTAATAGTGAGTAAACAAATTTAAAAAAGTTTAAATATAAAATTAAAAAATATATAAATTTTAACTTCACTTCGTAAATATGACCAGAGTTTTATCAGTGATTGATCCTGACATATCTCGTTTTTTTTTGTGAGTGAATTAACTATCACTTATTGATTTATGTAGTTGCCTTCAGGGATCGATGGTGTTACAGTTTTAGGAGTTATTTACCCAATTGTCAAAAGTTTTTAAATTTTTTAAGTTACCTGAGTTTATTATCTACAATAAATTTGAAAAATAGTAATTAAAAGTATATGACATTAATATTTAGCAAGCCAAGAAAATAGAACTAAATTATCAATGAAAGTAGAAACATAAATATTAAAAACATCAATGAATATTCTATTTATCTTCTATTGAAAAGTTAGTGGATCATTGGAAAATCTGAAAGTACATCACTAAATAAATAATAAAGGAGAAGTAAATAAATATTATATTATTATTTATTAAAAGTGTCATTCCATTATTATCATTATTTGTTATTATTTATTATTACTTAAAAAAATTTAAGTAAAATAGTAACAAAATATTATTTTATTACTTTATATATTTATTATTATTATAATTAAATTATTGCTTTTTAATTATTATTATTATTTTTTATAATTATTTATAATAATTAATTTAATTTTTTATACTGAAATTTTTATATTCATTAATTAAAAAAATATAGTCAAATCAATATTTATTACAATATAACAGAATTATAGAAAATTATACACTAAATCGGTTAGACAAAAAAAATAATATATATACATAATTTATATCATTTTGTTCCAATAATTAAAAATCTTTTTTTTAATTTATATATTAAACATCATTTAATTATATATTTAATTAAATAAACTGTTTATAATTTAGCATATCTATTTTGCTTATGAAAATAGTTATTTCAAAAATAGATTATAGTTATTTAAAAAAAAAAACTATATAAGAGAATATTTATGAAGTATTATACTTAAAAATATTATACAATATATGTCATATTTTTTTATTAAGTTTATTTCAAAAATAATTTTGGATAATAGATTTTAGATTTATAGTTTGTATTTTGATATATAAAAATATTTAATTAAACTTTTAAATATTGAAATATTGAAATATTGAAATATATTATAAAATCTTTAAATTTTATTATTTTAAATAAGAAATAATTAAAAATCTTTATTTTCATGAAAAATTAAAAATAATTAAATATTCGTATTAATTAATTTTTAGGAAATATAAAGAGTATCAGTTGTAAAAACTTCATATAATAGCTCCAGAGAAAGAGTGTCTTTTTATAAGGATAAATTAGATAATTTTTAATTCTGTAAAATTTTCTATATAATATATTTAAAAATAAAAACTATGTATACACTATCATTATCATTAATATTATCTATATTTACTCCACTATCGACCAAGGTATTTTTTTAAAATATATAATATATAATAAAAGTAATAATATATTCTTAATACCTAAAAATTTTTTTTAATAATTAAAAATTATTATTATAATATTTTAGCAATGAATAATTTTCTAATTTATTTTGAATATATGAATTTATAATTTTATTTTTATAACTAAAAAAACTAAAATTTAAAATAGCATTCAACTACATATAAAATTTATGTTTTATTTCATAGATTAAAATTACAAAATTTTAAATATTTTTAAAAATAAAGTAAATTTTTTAAAATAAAAAAAATAAAATAAAAATAATATTTATATTATTTTTTAAAAACTGAAAAATAATATATATAATTTTTTTATAATACTATTTTAATTATTGATTTTCTTAAATTATTTTTATTAGATGTAAATATTTAAAATTCATTTTACAGAATTATTTTGAATTAGAATTAATTTTTTGTATTTTTATTAATAAATATAATAACTAAAGTTAAAATTTATATTTATTTAAAAAATAGAATTATTTTTATATTAATATATATATAAATATATTATTTTTACTATTAATCTGATATAGAAATTTTGAAATTTTTGAAATTTAAAATTTTATTTCTATCTTTTTATTAATAATAATAAATTATTTCTAAAATTTTTCTTAATGAATTCCTTAATGAATTAAATATTTTCAAAAATATATTATTATTACTCTAATTATAAATAAATAAAATTTAAATTTTAAAGTATTTATAATTTTATATTTATAAAAATATTGTAAAAAATATTTAAATAATAAATTGAAATATATATATATTTTTTAATAATATGTTGATATATATATAATTTTTTAATAATAAATTGAAATTTTTATAAATTTTTATTCATTAATATTCTAACGAAAAAAAAAAAATTTAAATTATAAATTATATAAATAGTATCAGTCTTTTAAAATATTATTATATATTAATTAAAATGATAGTAAATTATCAATATTATAATTATTTTTAATATTTTAATTTATATACTTATTAAAGTAAAAATTTAAAATAATATATTATTTAAATATGATTTAATTATTAATAAATTGATATCTATCCTCTAATAAATTATAATATATAAATATAAATATTATAAATATTAAGTTTTAACGTTTTTAAAATATATAGATATACTAAAATAAATTTAGTTAAATAAAATATTTATTTGATAAAGATTTTCTTTGTTATGTTGAATTTTATTTTTAGGTCGTTTTTTTTTTTTAAAAAAAAAAAATTTTAAAGTTATGACCTAAAAAAAGTTTTTAATATTTAATGTTTTTTTAACTTAAACCTTTAATACAAATTTATTTTTAAAGTTTTTGATAAAATTTATTCTTTTAATATTATGAAATTGATTAATCTATTTTTTTTAAAAAAAGTATATTTAAAAATTTAACATTAAATATTATTTATTTTTTATAATTTTAAATAAAATAAAAAAATATATTAAATAATTAATATTATTTATAATTTTATAGCTAATAAAACTTTATATAATATCAGTGAATATATAATGATTATAATTATGTATTATTGAAAATATTGATTTTATTATATATATATAAAATAAATATTATATATATAAGTAAATAAACATGATTTAATTTTTTTTTTATTTTATGATTTATTTATACATAATTATAGATTTATTATTTTACAAAAAAAGTTGAAATTATTTTTTTCTTCTTTGTAATTACTTAAAAAATTTATTTTTAATTAAAGTAAAATAATAATTAATGAGAAATATTATTCTTTAAATTTATGGAAGTAAAGGTAATTTATATAATCATATAGCTTATTATAAAAGAATATATGTTATTTAAATAATGTTCATTTTATAAATATTTAAAAACTTAACATAATCTTTTTTTAGTTGTTAATAATTGTGATAGTAGTTTTACAGATACTAATTGTTCTACTAGCAATAATCCAGAAGTAGGAAATTATTGTATTAAAGATAATGTTATTTATGCATTAAATAAAAACGATGATACAAAATGTATAAATAAATTAAAATTATCATCATCAATAAATTTAGTACTTATTGATGGAGTAAATATTAATATTTTCGATCATAAAAATGTACCAATAAGTGAAGATTACGAATTACCAAATTTAGTTTTAATCAATTGTGAAAATGATATATATAATCAAACAGTCGGATACGTATTAGATAAAATTCTAATTATTTGATAAAAAAGGGTTAAGAGACACTCAATTTAATAAATACAAATATAGTTTTATTTTATAAAGATAAAAGTGTGTTTTAAAATATTTTATTATAAAGTATTTATTAATTATAAAAAATAGAGAAGATATTTTAAGAAGAATTTTATTTCTCTTAATTTATATAAGTATATTTAATTTATTTATGATAAATTATTGGTTAATGATATATTAAAAACCTAAATGATAAATGTTTATATTTTTAACATTCCCCCTAAAATCTAGCTTCAAAAAAAAAACTCTTCATTAAAGAGAAAAAAGAAGTAGATTTTCTATTAAGTAATTTATGTTTTAGTGAGTAAGGAGTTTCTAAAATTATCCATTAATGTACTATTCAAGTATTTCGTAAAACTATCAGCTATATTATCTTTTGATTTAATATATTTTAATTTGATTATTTTCTTGCTGACTAAGTCTTGGATGTGGTGATAACGAATATCGATATGCTTTGATTTTGGATTTATCAATACATTTTCATTGTTATAAATGATAGCTTTGTTGTCTACAAAAATTATAATATCCTTAATATTTATATTTAACTCGCTTAAAAGATTTTTATACCATAACACATGCTTTACGCATTCGCTTAAGCTGTAGTATTTAGCTTCAGCAATGGACGTTGAAACACAATGCTGTAGTTTAGAAAACCAGCTAGTTGGAATAGGTCCCATCATCATAAGAAAACCGGATGTGGATTTCCTAGATCCTGGATCGCCAGCATAATCTCCATCGACAAATATTTTGAGGTTCATATTCTTTTCTACTTTGATTCCGTAATTTATAGATCTTCTTAAATATCTGAAAATTTTGAGCACGTTTTCCCAATCTTCTAATGTTGGTTGACGTGCTTTTCTCGCTGCTGGAGTGACTCCAAATATAATATCTGGTCGAGTGTATATGGCTAAATATAGTAGATTTCCAATAGCACTCCTATATGTTGTTTCATTAAATTTTGTCTTAGATTTTCATTTTCTTTTGGTATAAAGTTTCTAAGCGGGGTTAATTTGTTTATTTTATATTTATTTAAAATATCTTTCACATACCTTGATTGATGAAGAATATAACCATTTTGGATCTTTTCAAATTTGATTCCAATAACGAATTCGACATCTCCAATATCTTTGATGTTGAATATCTCTTTAATTGATTTTTTGACGTTATTTCATTTTCCTTTCCTGCAATCAGAATGTTGGTTTTCCAATTTAAGAAATTTTCCGTAGTAAGTTCCGTAACATGATTAAAATTTTCTGAATAATTAAAGGAGAATCCTTTTGGGTTTGGATTTTCTTCAGTAATATTAGTTACTTGATTGTTATTGAGTCTATTTGTTCTTCTAGCCATTTTAATTAATTTTGAAATATGTTGTTTAGAGTTTGTTTCTAAAAATTGTACATTTTTTAAAAATTTTATTTACTTTTTATATGGTTTGTTAATAGTCCTATGATTTATATTAAATTTTGTATATCATTGGATATTGATTGTTACTATCTTAGGAACAAACTTAAATTATTGTCATTCCTGTGAAAATGATCAATAATATGACTATCGTTTATATTAAATTAATATAATTTTAAATTATGTAATATAATTCTGTTCAATAGTTTGGCTATCCTATTGTTTAGGTTTAATTTATATTTTATTTTTGTATTTTGTTTATATGTTATCGTAATATTCCCTGACTAAAGTTGTTACCTATAAATTATTGCTTCATATTTTTATGATTCATGTGTGTGCCCTTTAATCATGTCATAAGACATTATATTATTAATGCTTAATGATTGTTCTTTTGTTATTGGATATTTATTTAATTAAGTTTACATGTCATTATTTATCTGTTTATATTAACTTGGAAATATATTTAATATTTCTATTATGATTAGTTTTTTTGTTATGTTTAATGAAAATATGATTTTAAATATATAAATAAATACAATAAATTTATTTATATTAAAATAATATTTTAATTAGTTATTTGTAATTGTTTTTATCCTTTAATGTAGTCTTTTGTATAATATCTATCTCAAACCCATAATATTTTGAATTTCCTCTTGAAGTATATATGGATATATGGCTTATATATTAATATTCATATAATTTTGAATTATATTTATTTTATTTAATTTTGTATTTTATTTTAACTTTCAGCTTATCTTGTATAGCTGACCTTTTATTTTAACTCTCAGCTTATTTTGCACAGCTGACCTTTTGTTTCAATTTTGTATACTTCAAGAGGATAGTTATATTTGTTCATTTTAATTAATATTAAAATAATAGTATTTTTCATATATAAATATAGGTATTAGAATTTTGTAATATTCAGTTAATTAAATATATATATATTGAATAACATATAGCTTTTTTTTTTTTTTTTTATTCTCAATCAATTGAGATTGAGACTCTTAATCTGATAAAAAGGGTTAAGAGACACTCAATTTAATAAATACAAATATAGTTTTATTTTATAAAGATAAGAATATGTTTTAAAATATTTTATCATAAAATATTTATTAATTATAAAAAATAGAGAAGATATTTTTAAGAAGAATTTTATTTCTCTTAATTTATATAAGTATATTTAATTTATTTATGATAACTTATTGGTTAATGATATATTAAAAACTTAAATGATAAATGTTTATATTTTTAACAATAAAAAAAATATTTTTTTTAAAATAATTATATATAATTTTGATATTATAATAATTGAATAATATATATAATTATTAATAATTAATTTTGAAATTTAAATTGGAAATGTAATTTTAGAGTTTTATTTTGAAATTTTGAAATTTCAATTTCGAAAATTGAAAAAATAAAATAAAATTAATTATGAAATATATATGAAATATATAAGATAAATGTCCTATTAGCATAAATATGAATAATATTTTGCTATTTTAACTGTAAATATTAAAATGAATTGCTGAAATTTAAATTCAAAATTTTGAAATTTATTATAATTTATTATATTTTTGTATTTATAATTGATTTTACTTATTCTCAATAAGGTAGAATATTTTTAATGTGAATATTCCTTTTTAGTATTATTCCTGTTTTATCTTCTTGTAGTTTAACCGTATTCCAAGTTATTTCTTTTATTGTGTAGGGACCAATGTAATAAGGGTCTAGTTTATGTCTTTGAAATAATTTAATTTTCACCTTATCTCCAACTTTATACTCAGGAAGTTTTTCCATACATATTTTCGCTTTTCTTCTAGTCTTCCAATAATTAATTGAACCCAATTTCTTGTTTGCATCATCCTTTACCCATTTAGTATGTTTCAAAATTCTTTCTATTAATATTTCGTCAATTGAGCATTCAACAGGTTCCTCCAAAGAATCCAATAAAGTAATTTCAGTAGGAAGTAAATCTTCTCTTCCATATAAAAGTTCAAAACTAGAGTATCCACTAACAGAGGATTTTGCCGTCCTAATAGCCCATAAAGTCAACGGTAACAGAGTATCTCATTCATCGTTCTTACCAGCAAAATTCCTTAATTGTTTTCCTATTTCTCGGTTTCTATTTTCTACTAAACCATTTAGATGATAACTAGCAACAAAATGAATGTAAACTCCATATAAATCTAAGAAAATTTTTGTATAATCACTGTTAATTGTGATCCATTATCCATATTAATTATTTATGGTAGTCCATGCCCACTAAACACATTCACTAAGAAATCAACCACATCTTGAGAAGTAACAGAAGGATAAGCTTCTGCTTCAGTTCCATAAAGTGAAATAATCTACACAAACAATTATGTATTTATTACTTTTAGTAGTAGTCTTTAAAGGTCCAATAATATCTAGGCCCATTCTAACAAAAGGAGCTTCTATAGAAGTTCGAAATATTTCAACCAAATTAGAAAGGGGCACAGATCTATTAAGTTGACATATTTTACAAATAGATATATATTTTTTTATGTATAAAATCATATTTTTCCAATAATAGTTTTTCTTAATTCTATCATACGTCTTTTGTAACCCTTCATGGCCGATTCTATGAGCCATTCCGATAATTTTTATCTTTTCTATATAATCATCTATCACTAATCTTAGTTTATCTTTATCTCTAATATATGTTTTATCATCTATAGTAACAATTCTATCTTTTAAAAACTTTTTCATGAATTCAGAGATATATTTTTCATTTTCGACTTCGTCCAAAAAGTTTGATTGATCATTTTCATTATTGTTATTACTAATAATAATTTCCACATTATTTTCATCGCAATATTATTATTATTTTCAATATTATTTTCCAAATTATTATTATTTTCTTCAACAATAGCATTTACTACAATATTTTCTTTTTTTCTAATGCAAGATAATGCATCAGCAATAATATTCCTTTTTCCTGGTCGATAGACTACTTTTACTTGTAGCTGACTGAATAAATCACACCAACGAACGTGTTTACTAGTATTAGGTTCAAATTTAATAATGATATGGACTAAAGGTTGATGATCTGTATACAGTATTGTCTGGAACGGATTACCTAATATATAATGTTTAAATTTATTTACACAAAAATATGACGCAGTACCTTCTAACTCTGTTATAGGGTAATTAAGCTCTGACTATAGAAACGACTAATATAAAATAGTAGGTGTTCTACTTCATCATTATATAGTTGCAATAAAACACCACCAATTCCTTGATAACTAGCATCAGTACGTATAATAAATTGTTTATCATAATTTTTGAAACTACTAGAGAAAATATAAAAAATATATCAAGGCTAATTAGTAGTGAAAATATTTCCTATTCAAATTTAGAAAATTTAAGAATGTTTATTATTTAAGCCACAAGACAAATTTTTGATTTAATAATTTTCACAAAACACTATTACAATGATTTAAAATAATTGAACAAAGTTTAGAACAAAATAAATTAGTAATTTATTTTGTAAAAATTAAGTTTCAAAATTTAATTATGACTCTTTTAACATTGTTTTTTAATTGAAAATAAATAAAGATTTTACTTATAATATTGAAATAATAAATAAATAATAATTGTACTTAATTTAAAATATTTAGTATTTAGTTTAATTAATAGTTGCATTAGCACAAGAGGAATGGAGACATTATTTGGAAGGAGCTCGTCATCAATTTATTGTCTATACCGACCACAAGAATCTCACTTTCCCTAGGAAGCCCGAAATACTCTCTCAACACCAAATTAGATAGTATGAATTTTTGTCAAGATTTGATTTTAAGCTTGTTTATCGTTCTGGAAAGAAATCCGGAAAGCCCGATATTCTCTCTAGAAGAAGTGACCATTTATTTGCGAATCTACTTACTATTTCTAAATTTTTCTAAATATTGTTTTAAAATTAGTAAAAAATTTGATGGATTCTTAAACTATTTGTATTTTATTTTCTCTAAATTCTGATGATGTATATTGCAAAATTAAGTCTTACCTTAAGGGTACTTACACCCTGTCTTCTTACCTCCTATCAAAAATATAGATAAAGCCAAAATAGATGATGAAGGATTTTTACTTATCGATAATTTAATTTATATCCCAAAGTCCTTGAGAACAAGAGTTCTTGAACTTCATCACGATTCTATTTCTGCTGGTCATTTCAGTGTCATGAAAAACTTTTAAATTAATTTCGTGAAACTTTTGGTGGCCTAAATTATTATTTAATGTCACTAAATTTATTAAACCTTGTGAAATATGTTGTATAAATAAGATTCCTCGACACAAACCTTATGGACTACTTTCTCCCTTATCTACACCTAAAAGATCTTGGTCTGACATATCTATGGACTTTATTATAGAGATCCCGAAATCTAAAGATTTCACTTGCATTATGGTCATTGTTGATCGCTTAACCAAAGTGACCCATTTTATTCCATTCTGTTGTCTTCCTATGGCCTCTATTGACTCTGATGCTTTTCTTTCTTCTATTTTTCTTTCTTCTATTTTTCTTTCTTCTATTTTTCTTTCCCATAGTTTACCTGAATCAATAATCTCTCAATTTACTTCTGCCATTTGGAATAAATTTTGAAGTCTTTATGACATTGAACATTCTCTTTTTACTGCTAATCATCCTCAAACTGATGGTCAAACGGAGAGGATGAACGCGATATTGGAACAATATCTTCGTTGTTTCATCAATGAAAGACAAAACAATTGGGCTGATCTTTTACCATTCGCTGAATTTTCATATAATAATTCAATACAACAATCAATTAATCAAAACGCCATTTTTTGAAAATTATGGATTTAATCCAAAAGGACATCCGGAAATTCCATTCAACGAAAGACCGAGTAGAGCGGAAAAACGTGTAACCGAAATTAATGAAAATATCAATCTTTTAAAAGAAAATTTAAATAAAGCAAAAGAAACCTATAAGAAATATGCTGATCAAATAAGATTGGACCCTCCTAGATTCGAAGTTGGTATAAGGTTTAGTTACGTAAGGAATTTAGTATAAAAAATAGGAAAAAGAATCTTTTAAACCAAATGATAGGTTCATTTAGAATAATTAAAAGGTAAGAAATTTAGATTACGAATTAGATCTTCCTAAAAAGATGTGTTGCCTTTCAGTATTCCACGTCTTATTATTAGAACCTTTTTATGAAAACCAGTTTCCTGACAGATCAAAACGTAAAGGAAGAAAAATCAAGTTAACTATCGATTATTCAGAAAAAACTCCTGAAAGAATTAATGACATGAAGGTTATTAAAGGAACAAACTTTTATCTTGTTTCTTGGAAAAATCGTGATAGGGAAGAAAATAGCTGGATAGAAGAAAGTCAAATCCCTGATCAACAGTTAATCCAAGAATTCGAAAGAAACTCTGAAAAGGAAAACACTCAGTAAATGATGATAAACTGGATGAAACTGAATATTACATTAGACACAAATACCAACCTTTCACTATCGATATTCCTTCAAGAAAACTATAATCTCGCAGGAGCTCGACTTTAAGGTGGGTGATTGTAAAGATTTGATTATTCCAATCACATTTTAAATTAAAAATTTTTCTTGTGTAATATAAATTATTCTTTGATTTATAATAATAAATAAAATAAACAAATCATATATGAACTAAATTTTTGAATTATATTCTTTAAGCCACAAAACAAATTTTTAATGTAATAATTTATGTAAAAAACTAATTCTTGAAAAATTATTGTTTTACAATGATTTAAATCAATTGAATATAGTAGTTTAGAACAAAATAAATTAATAAATTTATTTTGTAAAAATTAAGTTTTAAAATTTAATTATGACTCTTTTAACATTGTTTTTAAATTGAAAATAAATGAAGATTTAACTTATAATATTAAAATAATAAATAGATAATGATTGTACTTAATTTAAATTATTTAGTATTTAGTTTAATTAATAATTATAATTTACTAAACTTAGGTGTAGTTTATAAATTTATTATTTAATAAAATTCATTAGAATAGTTTTATATTAGAATATATGTAATTTAAATAAATTAATGTGCTTAGGAAAAGAATAAATAGAAGATACTCTTTACTTTTCTTTTTCGATGTAATTGCTATTTTTTATATTTTAATAAAGAAGAATTAATAAACGATTTATTATGAACAAAAATTTAAAAAAATATATTTTATTTCCTACTTGTTTAAATTCTTCAATTTGTTATTGTAATCTGTTTCGCGTTCTTTTTACATTAAAAATTTTCATTATTTTCATTTTATTGAATTATAAAATGTTATTATTAATTTATATATATATATATTTTATATTATAGTAAAAGAATTATTGTAAAATTATTTTAAAATAATTATGAAAAAAGAATTATGGTAAAATCATTATGGTAAAATCATTATGGTAAAATAATTATGGTAAAATAATTATGGTAAAATCATTATGGTAAAATAATTATTTTAAATTAATTATGGTAAAATAATTATTTTAAATTAATTATGGAAAAAAGAATTATAGTAAAATTATTATTGTAAAAGATTTTTTTTTTTTAAAATTAATATTTTTTTTTTGCTATTTTAATAAATTTAATATTTTATTAATTTATTAATATATTAATTTATATAAATTTTATATTAAATAATTCCAAACTTTAATTAATAATTATTAGAATAAATTTTTTTTTCTATGTTATTTTTAATATTAATAGCCATGTTGGTCCAGTCGGTTAGGACGATACAGGTCACTGTAGAGGGCGGGGTTCGAATCCTCGGCATGGCACCAAATAATCGGATGAGGTTTCTATCCTGGGATATCATGAGACCACACGTGATGTCCATAAGGCTTTCCCTCAGATGATTATTTCACCCAACCCTGATACTACGCTTTGAATTGAAGCATAGACCTTGATGATTGTAAAATTTCCAATCGCCAATGATTACACCCACTAGGGAGGAGTTAATGGTTCCGTTCTGATGCTCGTGGTCATTAGAGATATATGTAGGAACGTTAGGAATGCATCTCCGGGCAGTGTGTAACGACGATTGAGAGCGGCGAAGCTGATACAGTATGCCAATAACTCATCACCTTACAGTTAATTAATAACTGTATGGCCATATGGGAGATGGGTACCCATATGTGCAAGTCTATGTTTTTTTTTTTTTTTTTTTTTAATATTAATAATTAATTACCTAAGAAAATTTATAAATAACAGTTAATAATAATTATATAAATCAAGAATAATATTGGAAACTTTATTCAATAAACATTTTAAAATATATAACTACTTTTTTTTATTAATAATATTTTTATTGTATAATATTTTTTTTATTAATAAATAAAAATAAGTTTATTTTTGTATCGTTATAAATAAAAAAATAAATAGATTAAATTTTATAAAGAATAAAAAACGAGTAGAAATTATTTTATTATAATTATTTTTTATTTCTTTCATATTCACTTTATTTTATATCTACTTTTAAAGAAATAAAAAAGAGCATTTTTTAATTTAGTGTAAGAAATAAACAAATAGTAATAATAAATAATAATAAATTTTTATGATAAAAAGAACATTGGTAAAATTAATTTTCACCAACATAAATTTTAATATACTTTTAATAAACTTTATTTTATAAGCAATTCAACTTAATTTAATTTATCTTTTGATAGATATTTATGAAAAAAAAAAAAAAAAAAAAAAAAAGAGAGAAAAAAAAGATTATAACAAATTTTTTCTAAATAATTTTAAAAATTTTAAATTTTTAAAATAAAATAAAATATTTTTGAATAAATAATTTTAAAGAGTATAAATTTTTAAAATATAATAAAAATAAAATATTATTTTTTTAAAATAAAATTATAGAACTTTAAAATAAAACTAAAAATCAAAATATTCACTGCATAAGAATTGAAAAAAAAATAATTAATTAATAAATAATAAATTAAAATATAAAGATATAATTAAACTGTATTTTTAAAGACTAAAATATAAAATATTATAAAATATTGAATATATTTTTTAAAACTTCAATTCGAAATTTCAAATATTAAATAATTATATATATATTTGTGATAATTAATAAGATGGGATTTAAGAGAACACTCATTTTGGTATTATTAAATTTTTTAATGGTAAAATATTAAAAATTATAAATATATTATATGTAAAGAAACTATTGTTAAATTTAATATTTAAATGAATAACTTTTATAGGTAACATCATTATTTATATTTAATATATTTGGAATAATAATATATAGAAAATCAATTATTGCATTTAAAAAGGTAACATTTAAGACCATTTATAATACTAAATTTTTTCAAAATTTATCATTTTTTTAAAAATATAAATATATATATTTTATTATTAAATTTTATTAATAATAATAAGAATGATATTAGAGTTATAGACCAATGGTTGTCAAAAATATGGTGTGATGTAATATTGTGGACAATGCTATTTGCATCAATGATTGGAGTAACTATTAATTTTTATACAGGACTGGATGTTGACTTTGATGATATTAAAATTGATTTTAAATACGGTGAAATTATGATTTTAATAACAGTAGCTTTATTTATTTTAGCCACATAAGGGTAAGACTTAGTAAAATATTATGAGAAGGAAAATATAAATTATCGACAGTTGAAAAATTAAGTAAATTTTAAATAATTATTTCTTAAAAAATATTTATTTAATTATATAGTATTGTACAGCTTGTACAGTAAAAAGTTATATTAGAGAAAATGATTATCATGATGCTAGTAAACTTGTTAGTGCTAATAAATATCCAGTTTAATATTTTATTATTTATAAAATTTTCCGTAACTTTCATTTTTCAAAATAAAATAAGAATTTTATAATTATATATATTAATATACAAAAATTTAAAAAAATAATTTTCCTTTTCCTTTGATATTAATATTATCAATATTTACCTAGTAATAGTGGATTTTTTTTATATATCAATATTCAAAATTAAATAGAAGTTATATATATTTGAGATATATTTTTATTTTGTAATAAATGAATTTTTTTGAATTTTCTATAATTAAATAAACTATTTGTGTTTAATACGAAATATAAATATTCATTGTTTAAATTTTATTAACTTTTTCTGAATTAATTTTATGTCTATTATAGGACTTTGTTGTGATAGTTATTTAAATAAATTTTATATGTTTAAAATATTATTATATATTACGTAACTTTATATAAAAGTAAAGTTTATATATTTATACAAAAAAAAATAAAAATACTTTCAAAAATGTTATATATATAATCTAAAAAAGGTGATTAATTAATATAAAATATGCAAAAAAAAAAAAAAAATAAAAAATTAAAAAAAAAAAAAAAAATTAAAATAATTTATTGTTAAAACACTTTTTCAAATTTTTAATATTGTTTATATATTATGAAGTTATATATAATAACAATTTTTGAAGTATTTATTGCACAAGGATTTTTTTTTGTTAAACATCATTGTAAATAAAATTAAATTAAAAAAATTGTATAAAAAAATAAATGAAATTTAAAATCTAATTTATAAATAATTAGAAGAATATTCAAAACTAAATAAATAAAATATATTTATTATTTATTTGGAAAAATTTTATTTGTTTTATAAAATAATACAAATATTAAATATTAATTTATTATTATTATTAGTAAGTACTATAATTTAAACTAATATTTAATTATTATATTGGTGTTTATTTTATAGATTAGAACTTATACTTAATTATTTATAATACAATAATAATTATATATAGTTATAATATAACAGTTATATTTACTATTTATACAACAAAATACGATATAGTTAGTTGTATGAATATAATAGCGAATTTATGTGTGTTGCATTATTTTTTTTTTGAAATGCAACACGTTCATAAAATTTACACATTTATAAAAATTAAATATTCATAATAAAAATTAAATATTAACTTATTTCATATTAAATTTTTTAAAATTTAAATTACTTTTAATTTTTATTTCATTTATTTTTATTATTTTATATAATTTAATAATTTTATTATGAAATTAATTTTATATTTTATTTATATTTGAATATTGATATATTTACAATTTTTTATTAATTGCTATAATATTTTTATAATATTTTTGTAATATTTTTTTAATTTTAAAATTAAAAATATAAAAAACAAGTAAATAAAATTATTATATTATTATTAAAAGATAAATAATAATCATTTAAAAATAAATTTCAAATAAAATAGAACCAAATATTAAAATGAAATATTTTATTTTATTAAATTTTATTTTGGAAATTGAACCTTTAGAACATTCATAATTATATTCATGAATAATTGAGTTACGTTCCTGATACAAATAATATGAATTACCTAAATAATATAAAAATATTAGATTTTAGAATATATTAAAGTATTTAATTAATTCTCTTAATTATAATTCTTATTGTAATTTTTTTTTATTTTAGAAATTTACATGATTTAGAATTTCCACAAAGAAATGCCGTATCAGAACATTTAAATTTCTCCATACCGTCTGAACAGGGAGCAATTTCATTAAAATGGTCAAGGCATATTTCTTGAATTTAATAATAATAATTTGTTAAATTTAGTTATTTTTATGAAATGTATTAATTTTAAAATTTAGAAAATTTTTTGTAACATTTAAATATAATTAATAATATTTTAAATATTTTTTTATTATATAGATCATTAAAAATTATATAAAATCAAAACTTTTATTTACCTTTATCTTTTTTACCATCGTCAGATCTATAAGGTTTAATAGAATATTCATCCATTTCAAGTAATATTGTAAAATTACCTTGTACTATATCTGGGAATATATCATCAGAAAATGCTTGCACATTATTCAGCTTTATATAGTTTTTACCGAAATCTATTAATTTTCCGCTATTACAAAACTTTATTTTATTATCATATGTAAGTCCAAAAGAAGACTTGTCACAATTATCAAGGAGAGGATGATAATTACAATGAGAAGATTTACAAATCGATGCAGTATCATCATTATTAATAAATATTCCATGTACTCTTTCTGTAATTTTGTATTCCGTCTCATCACAATAAATTATATTATTTTTTAAATTTTCACTTGCTAAATTTAAGAAATAACCATAAGCAGATTTTAGATTTGCGTCGTAACATTTAGATGTTTCACATTTTATTAAATCCGCATTTGAGTCTTTATCCATATCGCTTAAATAATATCCATCTTTTTAAATAATATATTAATCAATTATAGAAGTATTATAAATCATAAATTTATTTAAAACTTATTAAATAAATAAAAAATTATTAATTACCAAAACTTGATAAACCAATTAAATTTGCTCCTTTATCACTAATAAATAACATGTAAGTTTTACTTATATAATTAAATAAATAATTTGAATTTGAACCCGGTTTTACCGAAACTGCTTTAGCATTACCAGAAGAATAACTAATACCATTGGGATAACCCAAACAAAATTTAAATCCTAAATTATAATATGCAATTCCAGTTTGATAGTATGAACATGAAGTTTCTGTTATAGTAGAGCTACAATCATCACTATCACATTTATTAACTTTATTATCTTGATACTTAATATAACCAACTGTTTGTTGACAATAACCATTTCTACAATCATATATTTTGATATTTTTAAGAGAAGTCGATGAAAGGGTAGAAAATTCATTATATTTTATTAATGATAATTTATTTAAAGCATTGGTTGTATTTATACTTTCAAAAGCATTTATTCCTGTTGTGTATAATCTTACTAAGACTTTTTTATTATTGGAATCTTTTTCTGCTATTAAAAACATATAATTTGAAATCAGATATATTCCAGTTTTCGCTGATATAAAAAAGGGATTTATATAATTTATAAATTTATTTCGTTAATTCAAGATTATTTATTAAATTTATCTAAATTATATTATTAACAAATATTTTTTTCAATTTATATATTTACCTTTTGATATATCATATTCGATTATGGAATCCATTTTTAATATAATAACTTTATATTCATCTATTTTTTCCTGATAAAATACAGAATTCTTTGCATTTACAATATAATAATTATTCTCATTAATATTAAAAGTATTTAAAGGTAATATAAATTTCCATTTTAAATCAAAAACATCAAATTTACAGCCATTTTTATCACATATTATATTATTTTTTTCATTTGAAATAAAATTTTTATCTGAAATAGTGTAATAACCTATTGGATCACTTATTTTATTACATGTTACATTTTTTTTAGAAGTACATTCATATAATAATTTTTTTTCAGGATGGTCAATGTCATCTAAATAGAAACCATTACCTAATTAAAAAATTTTAATAATATTGAAAATATTAATTTTTTATAATAATTTATAATTGTTTATAAATTATTATAAAAATTACTAAAATTTTAGTATCTATTTAATATTTAATTTACATGGTCCTTTTAAAGATTGTATATCACATTTAACTTTAGAAATTTTGCAAGATTCATTTATACTTTCACAAAGATATTGATTTGAATTTTTATCAATGCAATTAGGATCATATATAAAACTTGAAATACATATTCCCTCTATTTTTTTTTTATTAAAATTAGTATATATTAATTATTACAAATTTATTTAATTTTTTTTTTGGGATAATACCTTTATTAGCATATTGTGTAAGTGAATAATTTTCATAATACAAAACAATAGTATCTGATCCACTAGTTATTTCTGGAAAATTACTATTATGTGCATTAATATAATTTAACGGAATATATTTTTTATCTTTACCCAAATTTGTTTCGTTATTCTTAAAGGTGGCAGTCAACACATTGTAATCCTTTTGATAGAACGATAATAATGTATTTGATTTATAGATAGTTTGTAATATTTCCTTTGAACAAGAATTCGAAATGCATTTAAAATAATATTCAAAGTCGTTATTAAAATAATAGCCGTTTTTGGTAGTAATAGTTGAGCATATTCCTTTAGATTTACAAAATATTAATAAATTTTTTTGACTACTAAGTGCATCCAAGAAATATCCTTCACTACTAGATTTTATGCAGCTAGAAGATCCTTTAAAACACTCTATCATGTTTTTACTTGAATTTATATCAACTAATAGGTAACCGCCTATGTTTTTTTTTTAAAAAATATAAAATATAAAATTTATTATCAATTATATATATAAGAATTTTTTTAAATAAATATTATATATATAAAAATATGTTTACCTCTGATGAATTCTCCTATAATATTATATTTTTCATAAGAATTATACATTATAATATTATTTCCATTGGAATATGGAATATAATTAATACTACCATTATTAATAGATATAGAACTTGTACTGGAGGATGTACTTCCTCTTGTACAATATTTATAACCAGAAGAATAATAAATATTATCAAGAAAATTATTATTACAAGATGTAATACTGGTAGTTTTGCAATTATAATTACATTTTGCTATTTTATTTTCATTGTATAATATAAATCCTTTTATATTTGTGCATTTTTCATCATAGCAATCAAAGATTTTAACATTATCAATAATATTACTAATATCTTTTTTAAATTCTTCGTCTTTCATCAAAACATTTGATATTAGTTTATAACTTTCGTTACTTTTATCATTGAAAGCTTTAAATCCTTCACTTTTTACTTTTTCGATTACCTTCATTTTTAACAGAATAAGTATAATCGCTTATTAAATATGTGTCAGAAGGAACTAAATAAATAAATTTTTTTTAAAAAAAAGGTAATATATATATTAAATAAATAAGTAACCAATTTACAATATATTATATTTAATATTAAGTAATCAATTTTTAATAAATTTCAAATTTAATTAAAATTATTTATATTATTTAAAAAAAATATTTACTCTTTGATATATCTGTTGGTACAATAGATAGGCTTGAAACAGTCACTATACCATATGGACTTTTTGTATTACCAAAAAATATGTTATTTTTTTCATTTTTAATTACATGATAGGATACATTATTTTTATTTTCGAAAGGAACTGAATATTCTGTACTATTAGTTAAGTTAAAAGATATATTTTTACATAAATCTCCGATTTCACATTTAGAGGTTACACTATACTTTTTACATGATTTACCATCGCATTTAATATATTTATCATCACCTGATATAATAGAAGAATCAGTTATAATGAAATATCCTACTGTAGTAGATGGCAATTTTTCACATTTAGTATTACTTTCCTCTTTCTTGCAATAATAGAGTGAACTTTCAGATGTACTTTCATCTTCTAAATAATAACCATCACCTAAATTGAAAATAAAAAATGAATAATTTCAATATTTATTTTATTGTATTATTCCTTTTATTATATTCCTTTTATCCTTTTATTACTATATATATTATTAATAATTGTAATTTAAGATTTTTACATAAATTATTATTTTCTTTAGGTTTGCAAAGTAAAACTGAAGTGGAACATGACTTTTCTTTTAAGCATATATACTTATTTATTCCTCCTACAGAACAATTCTTGTCCAATTCGTTATTCTTGTTAATACATATACCTTTTTCAAATAAATAATGTATAAATTAATATTACTGATATATTAGTATTTTTATTTAAAAGTAAATATTATATATTACCATTATCATCTGTAATGACTAAAGAAACTGAATATTTGTCAATCTTAACTAATATATTATCATTTCCTTTTACAATTTCAGGAAAATCAGACTTTTTTACGTCTATATTTTTAATGTTATAATAATGTTCAATACTGTCCATAGAATAAGATTGAGATTGATAGCAATATTTGGTTGAATCATTGGAATTATCTGATTTGGTTACGCTTCCATTAGAATCACTATAACAATAACTTAATAATGTAGCATTCATACATTCAAATGATTTACAACTTATAACTTTTTTTAAACTGTTTGTATAGAATCCATTTGTTTTCTGAACTTTATTACATATATAATTGTTGTCGCAGTAAATTAATGACGTTGCAATATCACTATCAGAATCTATGAAATATCCACTTTCATTTATAATATTACAATGGCTTCCATTACTGTAATCATCACAAAATAATATAACGTTCTTATTTTCATCATTATTGTCTTGAATTAAATAGGTACCACCTAGAGATTCAATTTAATTATTTTATATAACATATTCATTTAAATAAATTTTTGTTTAATTTAAAATATAAAATAAAAATATTTAATAAATAATTTTTAAAAAAAATTTTTTTTACTTATTATTGATAATCCGATTATATTGCCACTTTTATTTGATTTGTATAGATTATAATATGATGATTTCATAGTAGTAATTAAATTTCTTTCTGATTTTATTTCTTTAGGTCTGTAATAATCAGTACTTGAAGTACCAGCATTGATACATATTTTAAAACTTGTATCATAATAAGCTACACCAACATTACTACTGTGACTTTCATTACATATTACTAATGAATCTTGATTAGAACTACAGGAATCAGTATCACATTTAGCAACAGCAGTAGACATTCCATATTTAATATAACCCTTTGTTACTTCACAATTTCCAAAAAGACATTCGTATATTTTTGTCGATTTCAATGTTTCAGTAATATCATTTGTCAATTCTTCATCTTTTATTTCAATAAATTGTAATTGGTTATAATCTCTGCTAGTATCTCTTTTAATAGCAACTATTCCAGATCTTGTATCTTTTTTAACATATACTTCATCGTTTGATTTCGTTATTGTAAATAGAGTATCATTTATTAAATAAGTATCAGATTCAACTAAAATTATAAAATTAAATAAATAAAAAAATTAATTAAAATTAAAATTTATAATTATTTCAATAATTAAAAACATTTATTGATATTTAAAAAATAAATTGATAAAAATATTATTTTTTTATTCATATTTTTCTCATACTAATTGAAGGGTCTGTAGGAGTTATTGAATCTTCAGTAATAGTTACTAAACCATATTCATTCTTTGCAGCTTTATAAAATATTGTTTCAATATTTCTACTTATAGAATATATTGAGGGAACACCATTATTACTAAATTCAATTGTATTTGTATAATCAATACAAAACATTGCATCTGAGTCGCCTGATATTAAGCCTCCAATTTCGCTGCATTCTTCAATTTTTGATTCACTAATATCATATTCGACACAAGTTGAACCATTACACTTAATATATTTAGTACCTGGATAGTAATTATCTGTTACCTTGAAATATCCTCTGGATGTGTTAGGATAAGCTTCACAAGAAACTTCTTCTTCATCGGTTGTACATCTATATAATGTACCAGCAGAAGTTTTTTCATTTATATCTACAAGATAATATCCAGTACCTAAATAATAAATTTAAATATATAATATAAATAAAAATACTTTTTTGCAGTAATAATTACCGATTTAACTTTTATTTAAAATAGAAATTAAAATTATATATTACATCCTCCCCTAGCAGTTTTTGGATTACAAGAGTTTACTAAATTTGTGCAACCTTTTGTAATACTGGTACATATATACTTCTTTGCTCCATTAATATTACAATTTTCATCTTTTTTTCCATCATCATCAATACAAATACCTATATATATATTTTATTTTTTTATATTAATATGATTACTTTTCCTAAAATAATAATGCTATAAATTATTACAAATAACATTACCATCAGATGTAGTAATAACTTGAGTTACAGAATATTGATCAACTTTTATAAGAATTGTATCAGATCCCTCCTGTACAGTTGGGAATGTTATGGACGCATCCATATCTGATATTTTATAATAATATTCACTTGAAAGAAAAGATACCTTAGAATCTCCGTTACAATATTTCTTTCCTGAATAACTTTCTAAAATGACTTCGTATTGATGATTTGAACAATAACTTGTATTTGTTATTTGAAAAGGACTACAATTAGTTAATTTACATAAAATTACATTTCCATCGGAATTTAGAAAATAACCATTGTTACTTATAGCTTCTTCACACCCATCAGTATTACAAAATATTAAACTATTAGTGTTTTCGGTTCCGGAATTAATTGTATAACCATATATATTTTGTTTAGAGCATAAACTTCCAGAATTATTTGAACTTAAATTACATTTTACCATATTTTTTTTATTATTATTGTTAATATCAATTTTTGTTAAATAATATCCCTCTATTTTAATAATATAATTAAAGAATTAGTTACAATAAAAATTATTAATATATTATATTTAATATATTAATGAAAATTTACCTGAATAAGATATACCAATTAAATTAGCATATTTATCAGTTTTATATATTTTATAATATGATGATCTATCTTCATTAAGACTGAAAATGTAACTACTTTCTTTACCATCGCTAGAAATTGTTTCAAGTGAAAATTCATTATTAGAACTATTTCCAGAATTAGTACATATTTTAAATCCATCATCATAAAAAGCAATACCAACATCACTAAGACTACTACATTCGACATAATAATTTGCTGGATAATTTGAACAATCATTCGTATCACATTCATAGACAGAATTATCAGATTTAATTTTAATATAACCAGTTGTTATATAACATTTTTCATCTTGACAATCATACATTCTTAAATTTTCTAAATTTGAATAGGAAATATTTTCACTACTAATTAGCCTTGATATATTTTTTATATTTTCTCTAGTAGTTTCAAAAACACCAATTTCATTCAATTTTGTTTCTTTTATCATTATTTTATCACTATTCTTAACACTTGTAAATGAATATAAATTATTATTAATAAGATAAGTTCCATCCTCAACTATTATAGAATATAAATAATTTTAATCAATTTAATATTTTTCAGAAAAAAAGAAGATAATTAATCGGTAATAATTATTAAAATTTATAAATTATATATAGAATACATTATAATTTAAAATACCTTTATAAGATTTTAAACAATATCCATCTATACAATCTTGTGCAACATTTTTAATAATATCTGAACTATTTTCAATATCAAGTATGATATCGTTAGTACTATAATCAAAAAAAATACTATATTCTGTTGATATTATTATAAATAAAAAATTATTCGAATATAAAGAATATACGTTAATAAAATGATTAAATATATTAGTTTGATAATAATAATAAAATAAAATTTCAAAAAATTAATAAGAATATTATACTAAAATAAATAAAATTTAATTTTAACAAACCTCCGTTCATATTGTTAAGATATATCATGTTTTGAGTTGATTGAATCAATATATTTTCATATGAGTTTTCATTTGTAAATGGACTATTAGTATTTTTAATACTATTAGGAATAAGATTGTTATTGATTTTATCTGAATTAGATATTTCTATATGATTACTGTCCGATATACAAAAAACCACAGTTTTTTTTATTTCTGCAAGAACTCCAATGTTTGATGTACATTCTTTCTCTGAAACAGTAATTTTTTGATTACTTATATCACTCATATTTGAAATTGAATAATAATTATAATTTTTATCTAATACGTATCCGACTGTTTGATTACATATATCATTTTCACAATTGATTAAAACTAAATTTGGTAATTCGTAATCTTCACTTATTGGTACATTTTTATGATCGAAAATATTAATATTTACTCCATCAATAAGTACTAAATTTATTGATGATGATAATTTTAATTTATTTATACATTTTGTATCATCATTATTATTTAATGCATAAATAACATTATCTTTAATACAATAATTTCCTACTTCTGGATTATTGCTAGTAGAACAATTAGTATCTGTAAAACTACTATCACAATTATTAACAACTAAAAAAAGAATATGTTAAGTTTTAAAATATATATATAAAATGAATATTATTTAAATAACATATATTCTTTTATAATAAGCTATATGATTATATAAATTACCTTTACTTCCATAAATTATACAAAATAGTTGAATGAATATAAATAGAACTTTAATTGTTCTTATAATTAATAGAAAAAATTAAAATTAATATTTATTTCATTATTAATAAATTAATGATTTATATAAATATATATTATTTTAATTATTTATTTTTGTTTTTAACATTTTACCTTGAAAATATTTTGTTCTCCATGTTAATATAAATATTTAAAGAATAATATTTCTCATTAATAATTATTTTACTTTAATTAAAAATAAATTTTTTAAGTAATTACGAAGAAGAAAAAAAATAATTTCAACTTTTTTCGTTAAATAATAAATCTAAAATTATGTAAATAAATCATAAAATAAAAAAAAAATAAATCATGTTTATTAACTTATATATATAATATTTATTTTATATATATATAATAAAATCAATATTTTCAATAATACATAATTATAATCATCATATATTCATTGACATTATATAAAGTTTAATTAGCTATAAAATTATAAATAATATTAATTATTTAATATATTTTTTTATTTTATTTAAAATTATAAAAAATAAAGAATATTTAATGTTAAATTTTTAAATATACTTTTTTTAAAAAAAATAGATTAATCAATTTCATAATATTAAAAGAATAAATTTTATCAAAAACTTTAAAAATAAATTTGTATTAAAGGTTTAAGTTAAAAAAACAGTAAATATTAAAAACTTTTTTTTAGGTCATAACTTTAAAATTTTTTTAAAAAAAAAAACAAACGAACTAAAAATAAAATTCAACATAACAAAGAAAGTCTTTATCAAAAAAATATTTTATTTAACAAAATTTATTTTAGTATATCTATATATTTTAAAAATGTTAAAACTTAATATTTTTATTTATATATTATAATTTATTAGAAGATAGATATCAATTTACTAATAATTAAATCATATTTAAATAACATATTATTTTAAATGTTTTACTTTAATAAGTATATAAATTGAAATATTAAAAATAAAATAATTATAATATTGATAATTTTCTATAATTTTAGTAAATATATAATAATATTTTTCTTTTTTTTTTTTTTTGTTAAGATTATAAAATTTTTAATTATTTTATATTAAAATTTATATTAATTAAAAATAATTATGTCAAAGCAATTGAATAGTGAAAATTTTATGAGATCTACTAATTCAAGCAATGACACAAATGAAATGCCAATAGGACAACCTATCGCTTCAATGGATATTGAAAAAAATGAATCTGTATCAGTTGCTGTAGATATTAATCAATTACAAAGTAAGAAAGATTTCAAGGGTTCTAAAGTTATATTTAATGATTCACCAAAATTTCAAGATCTATGGGCAGCAATATTATACTTGTCTTTAATGTTTATTAATGTTATTATTTTGATTGTAGGAATTATAGTTGGTAAAAAAATTAATAATGAATTAAAATCCGATGATCATTATTATAGTTATCCTAGTTCTAGTTCAAGTTCAAACTATTCACCTTTTTATGATTCAAGTTCAGGAAGTGTTCCATCATCTAGTTCCTCATATTATGGATATGATCCTAATTATTATGGTATTGATTTAACAAAATATTTTAGGGTTAAAAGGGATTATTTCAATTCTGACACTATGGATTCTTTCGATTCTGACACTATGGATTATTTCGATTCTGACACTATGGATTCTTTCAATTCTAACACTATGAATTTTAATGATATTTCAACAACGGGTATATTAGTTGTAGGGGCAGCTTCAATAATGAGCCCTTTTTTTTTTACTTTTTTATATTTATTTTTAATGCAAAAGTAAGTACTAAACTTTATAAAGTTATTAAAAAAAATATTTAAAACGAATATAGGTTTTAATTATTTATAAATTTAAAAAAAATAGTTTCTCCCAACAAATAGTGAAAATTACAATAATTTCTGCTATTGTCCTTTATTCTGCAGCTGCTATAATAATGGGTATTTTATTATTTCCAGCTGGATTTATTTTATTTATCATACCAGCAATATATATTCTTTTGTGGTGCTTATGGAAAAAAAGAATACCATTTACTTCCTTAATGTTAGAAGAAGTTGCTTTCGTTATTAAACGTTATAAGGCTTCAATATATGCAGGATTTCTTGGAAGTATGGTAAATATAATTGTATGTATATTCTTAATAATAACATTGATATACGGTCTTTTGGCTTTTGGTTTTCTTGGGATGTTATTACCGTTATTTTCAATATACTATACAATCCAAGTGGCTAATAATGTAGTACATGTTACAGTTTCTGGTTTATTTGCATCATATTTCTTTAGAAGTTCAAAAAATCCTGCTACTAATGAAATTGAAATTAATGTTAAAAATCCGACATGGAAATCCTTTGTAAGAGCAATGACAACAAGCTTTGGATCTATTTGCTATGGTAGTTTAATTATTGCATTAATTGAGATAGCTGAAGCAATAGTAAAAAAAATAAAGAATGATTTGAAAAGATGCTGTTGTTGCTGTTGCTGCTTTTGTTGTTTTTTTGATCATTTGTTGGCAATTCTTGATCGTTTAGTTAAACTTTTTAATAAGTATGCCTTTACCCAAGTAGCTATTTATGGAAAACCATATTCTGAAGCAGCCAAGTCAACATGGGAATTAATTAAGAGTAATGGTGTGGATGCTATTCTTAACGATCTCTTAATTTCTAAAGTTTTGTCCATTGGAAAATTAGTAGTCGGTTTAGTTGCTGGTGGTGTCACTGCATTACTTGGATATATTACTGGAGTTCATGAAGCAATATTATTAGTTTATGAAGGTTTATTAGCATTCTTTATTGCATATTTTATTTTTTCAATTGTTTCCAAAGTCATAGATTCTTGTGTTGTTACAATGTTCGTATGTATCTGTGAAGATAGTGAAGCAATCAAATACTCTAGACCTGAATTATATAATAAAATTAAAGAAACTTATCCAAAATCATTATTTTAAATTGAATAATTCAATATTTAGTCAAATAGTTTAAAATAAAATGAAAATCAAAATATATTAAATAATTAATTTTATTTAATTATACATTGTAATAAATTGTAATATAATAATATTATTACTTATTTTTTTAATATTAATATTTTTTAAATTTTTTGAATTATTGGTTAAAATATAAATAATTTTTAAATTGTATTTATTCATTTTAATAAAAAATTATTATAATAAATTTAAAAATATATAAATTTTAATTTTAAAATTGGTTTATTTTAAGTTAAGAAAAATAATATATATTATATCTTTTATTTAAATTTATTCCACTTTATTTTTCAACATATATACATTTTTGAAAATTTAAAATATTTAAAATTAAAAATAATAAAGGTTTTATCCACATACCTTATTTTAAATTATAATTTAATATTTTGTCAAATAGTTTAAATAAAATGAAAATCAAAATGAATTAATTTAATTTCATCATTACTTATATAATAATATTCATACTTTTTTTTAATATTAATATTTTTTAAAATTTTTAAATTATTGATTAAAATGCTAAAAATTCTTAAATTGAGTATACTTTATTTTAATAAAAAATTATTAATATAAATATAAAAATTTATAAATATTTTAAATTTTAAAATTAGATAATTTTTAGTTACGAAAATAAATCTATATTATTAACAGACAACTGGAAGTTTATTGTCAAGTTTATTTTTTAAATTTATTCCACTTTATTTTTCAACATATATTTTTAAAAATATTTAAAATAGTTAAAATTAAAAAATAACTTGGTTTTTATTTATTAAAACTATATTATAAATTTATTCAATTTATTCTACATTTAATAAAAATTTTATTAAATAATAAATGGAGAAAATTATTATAATATAAAAAATTATTATAAAAAAAATATATATATAAAAATTATAAAATTAAAATAAAAGAATAAAAAATATATATAAATAATAATTATTGAAAAAATTATATTATTCATTTATTTAAATTATATATTAATAGATAATTTATAATTGTTTAAAAAGTAAAATTTTTTATATACGATTAAATGTTTTTTTTTTAATAGTTAAATAATTTTTTGTATTTTATTATATCAAAATCAAATAACAATTTTATATATATATTTTAGAATGCCGAGTGCCTATCCTATTGCACATAGACCTGCTGAAGCTCCTAAAAAGGAGATAGAAGTAAATGACAAATCAGATGATTTTAATACATTAAATTATCCAGGAAAAAAGCCAGTAAGTGAACCACCTTCATATGACGAAGTGGTGAAATCTTCAACAATAAATGATAATGAGAAAGAAAAAGTTGATGATACATCAGTAACAAATAATCAACAGACGATAGTTTTTATTCAAACCCCAGATGGAAAACTCATACCGTCAACAAACCAACAGACGATTATTGTAGTTAAGCCTAGTGTGACTCCAGAACCAAATAATAGTCAAGAACCAAATAATAATCAAAAACTAAATAATAATCAAGAACCAAATAATAATCAAGAATCAAATAGGTATTTAAAATAAATTTTGTTTTAGAAATTTAGTATTTAATGATTTATAATAAAAAGGCGATGTTAATTGAAAAATTACTTATTTATAAATATTTATATAATATTAGTGAACAAGAAATTTCAAAAACATCCACAAATAACACACCGACCATTATTGTCGTTAAACCGAGTGTAACTCCAGAACCAAATAAACCGTATTTATAATAAATTTTATTTTAAAAATTTTGTATTTAATGGTTTATAATAAAAATTAGATAATAATTGAAAAACTATATTTATTTATAGAATATTAGGTGAACCGGAAATTCCAAAAACGTCTTTCCTTGTAAAGTGTCCACATTGTAATACAGATGTACGTACAGTTATTAAATATGAAAATAATGAAATTGTATATTTACTATGTATCGTCCTCTGCATAGTTTCATGTATATTTTCTTTTATACCATTTTTAATTAATGGTATTAAAGATTGTGTGCATTACTGTCCATACTGTAAAAGAGAAATTAGTAGAGCTAAAAGAATATAAAATATATATTATAAAATTATAAAATCAATATAATTTTAAATTAATTATAATTTCAAGTATATTCATATAAAAATTATAAATATATTGTTATAGTCAAATTATAAAACATCAATATTAATGATAATTTAATATATTAAATGATTTTCCAATAATTATGTAATTTAATAATATATTTTATGTATTTTTTATACTTATTATAAAAATTAAATATTATTCTAATATTTATTATTTTAATAAAAATTAATACTTAATAATAATAGAAAAAGTAAATACTTCTGAAATAAATATAACATCATATAAATATATTCAAAAATAAAGGTTATCTTAATATTTATTTATTTAAATAATATATTATTAAATACATTTATTATAATATTAATATATTAATAAATTCAAGTGTTAAATGTAATAAAAATTAATTGATTAGATTTAAGAATTATGATTTACATTTATTTTTTATTTAACATTTAATTATGAAATATCCAAAAAAAAACTCTTATTTAAGTAAGTCTTCAAGAAAGTTTTTGGTTTTAGTAATACTTTTATCAACATAACTTGCTAAATTTTCATTTGCTTCAAATGCCAAAGCTGGTTGTATTTTTGTGATTTCAGAATAGAAATCTTTTTGAGTAAATCTTAGAACTTCTACATCTGCACAAATACATACAAATAAAGTACTAACTCCAGATTGAATTACTGATTGTGTTGCAGAAAAAACAGTATTACTAGCACAAAATACAACTACTATATGTACCAATATTTCAATCGTACTATCAATTTTTTCTGCCAGAGAGCAAAGAACATAAACAGAGATGCATGAAAAAAAAATCACTGCAAGTTTCGCAACAATTAAGACTCTTGATATTAAAATATCATTAAGAATGGCATCCATTCCATATCTACACATTAATTTAAAAGATTCTTTGGAAGATTCACATAAACCTTTACCAGTAAGAGCGACTTCTACGAAAGCGTATGAATTAAAATATTTTAATAATGATTCCAAACCTTGTATACAGCCGCTAAAGCAACAATAAAAACAACAACATCCTGATAATGTTAAATAATAATTAAATATTTTAAGGAATTTTTTAGTATATTCTGCTGGTGTAATAATTAAACCTCCCATACATATTGAACCAAATGAGGTAGTAAGAGACCTTTTAAATGATTCCAATGTAGGATCTTTTTGCTTAATTCTTATTTTGCCATTTTCAATAGTACTATTAAAGAAAAATTCTCCATATAAACCTGATATTGTTACATGTATAATATTTTCCAAAACGCTTTTGTTATAAATATAGGAAAATGCCAAAAAAAGGATTAAAGAATAGCAACCACGCTAACATTTGTTTTATTGGAGCTTGCACCTGTGACTTTATCAATTACTTCTTTGTCATAAACAACTTCAAAGGCCAAACCGTAAATTCCAAAAGCAATTATAATATCTAATAATGCCCCAATAGCACTTTCTAAATAACCAACATAGACAGTTGCTATATGTGCTTTCATAACTTTTACAGATGTTTTTAGTACTATTTTTCCAAAAGCGACTCTTGAACGCCATTTTTTTATCATAATTACAGTTGCTACTTGAACGATCACAAAAAGAGCACCGTAAATGAAGTAATTATAATCAGTATAAATATAGCCAACTACCGTGAGAGCAATAGTAATCAAAGTAAAAATAAGATAAGCTATAATAAATGTTACCCTTATAGTACTTAATGGATATCTTTTTTTTTTTTTTATTTTTAAAAGTTTAAAATTTATATAAATAAATATCAATTAATAATTATAATAATAATTATAGTAAAAATAAGTATAATAATAATTATTATTATTAAAATATATTCATTTACTTTATTGCTAACCAATAAAAAAAAATTGTAAATACCACAGGTATACTTATGCAACATGAATATATAAATACAATGAAGCCTAAATGAGAAAAATAATCAAAAAAATTTATATTCACTTCATCTCTTGAACGTTTAATTTTATTTTGACTGATATTTTCAGTAGTATTATAAGTTAAATTTTCATTATTGTAACTTTTATCTGACAAAGAAGCATTTAGTGGTTTTACTGAATATATGATAGTTGCATCTGTAGTTTCATTAAAAGAGGTAACGTTATTATAGGACAAGTCAGATGAAATTTCTTTTAAAATACTTTGAACATATTTTGGTCTTCCTTTATCAATAACTATACGTAAACCTCTAATAGATAAAATTAATGTAGCTATGAAAATACCAATAAATACAAAAATAGCCCACACATCACGATAATGTGGAATTCCATCTTCTTTTTCTTCTACTACAAGTTCTACATCTCCTTGTCCTTCCATTAAATTTGTTTTCTGTATTTTATTTGTTTCCGTTATAATTAAATCCGAATCTTCATCTTTTTTTGAAGCCATTGTATAAAGTATATTTATATTTTAAAAAGACGAGATACTTTTATATAATTTAAAAAAAGGATAAAATTTTATAGAAATATTTATGAATTAAAATTTATACATATTTCAATTTATTAATAAAATATTTTTTATGATATTTTTATAAATATAAATTATAAATACTTTAAAATTTAAATTTTATCGTTTTACTCTAACAATATTATTTATTTATAATTAGAGTAATGATAATCTATTTTTAAATATATTTAATTCAATTAGGAATTTATAAGGAAAAATTTTAGAAATAGTTTATTATTATTTAATGAAAATATAGAAATAAAAATCTACATTTCAAAAACTTCAAAATTTCTATTTCGGTTTAATAATAAAAATGAAATATTTTTATATATTTTAATATAAAAAAAATTTTTTTTTGAAAATATAAATCTTAACTTTAGTTATTAAATTTAAGAAATTTAAGAATACATATACAAAGAATTAATTCTAATTCAAAATAATTATGCAAAATGAATTTTAAATAGAATTTTTCCTTCAAATAAAAATAATTTAATAAAAAAATCAATAATTATAATAGTATTATAAATAAAATTATATAGATTTTCTTTTAAATTTTTTAAAAAACTATTTAATTTTTATTTATTAATTCTTTTTTTTTTTTTTTTTTAGAAAATATGTTTTTTTTTTTTAAAATATTTAAAATTTTATAATTTTGATTTATGAAATAAAACATAAATTTTATATGTAATTGAATACTATTTTAAATTTTTAGCTTTTGTATAGTTATATAAATAAAAATATAAATTTATGTATTTAAATAAAAATTAGATAATTATTCATTGTAAAATATAATAATAATAATTTTTAATTATATTAAAAAATTTTTTTACTTGTATTTATGAATATATAATTAATTTTATCATAGATTATATATTTTAAAAAAAGATATCTTGGTAGATAGTGGAATAAATGTAAATAATATTAATATTAATGATCATATATAACTAGTTTTTATTTTTAAAAATATTATAAAGAAAATTTTACAAATTAAATATTATCTAGTTTATCTTTATAAGAAGAACTCTTACTCCAGAACTAACCATTATATGAAGTTTTTACAATTGATGCTCTTTATATTTCCTAAAAATTATTTAATACGAATATATAATTATTTTTAATTTATCATGAAAATAAATATTTTTAATTATTTCTTATTTAAAATAATTAAATTTAAAGATTTTATAATATATTTAATATTTAAATATTTTAATGTTCTACTAATTATTTTCGTATTTCAAAATACAAACAATAAATCTAAAAACCATTATTCCAAAATTATTTTTGAAATAATCTTAATAAGAAAAAATATGACATATATTGAATAATATTTTATATGAATAATATTTTTATAGTTATTCTAATTTTCAGTTTTTTCTTCAAACAATACTAATCTATTTTTGAAATAATTATTTTCATTAACAAAATATATACACTGAATATAATTTAGTATATATATTTTGTCTAACTCTTTTAATGTATAATTTTTTATAATACTATTATATTGAAATGAATATTGATTTAAGAGTATTTTTTTATTTAACAATATAAAAATTTAGTATAAAAAAATTAAATTATATATTATAAATATTAATAAAAAATAACAATAAAAACAAATAAATAATAATTTTTTATTTAAAAAACTATGTTAACTTTGATTATCAATTGATATTTCTACCCATTTATTATCTTTGTTAATATAATCTATACTTTAACCTATTTTTATAATATCTATATTATTGCTATTTTGAACTTTCATGAATTAATAATACTATTTCTATTAGCTTTAGCATCAATTAACTTGGCATCAATATTTTTGTAGCGTTCAATTAAGACACTGATTTTATTAGCTTTATTTATTGCTCTTTTTTTTTATTTTCCAAATTCCTCTTATTTTTCTTTAATAATCATAATATGATAAATGATCAAGTTCATTTAATTTATCTATTAATTCATAAAAAGATGGTTTTTGTTGGGAAATAAATTATTTAAATAATTATTGAGTGATTTTGAGGCATTGTTTGTTATATGTTCCATATTATTATAATAATTCCAAATTTTCATATCATAATCAATTAAATATGTTTTATAAAAATATTCTAAAAATTTTAAAACTGACAATAATTATTATTTTTAATAGATTTAATTTTAACATAAATATCAAATACGTATTCAGGATTTATAAATGGTAAATTTGAAATAAATAAATATTATTATTATCATTTTTTACTTCATTATAGCATAATTTATTTTTTTTAATTTCTAGTGTTTTTTTATAATGCCAAATGCAATATTTAACGTTTGTATTAGGAAATATTGTTACTGCTGCTTTAGATATGACCCTTTCAAAATCACAATGCAAATTTTTTGGTTCAATTATAATATTATTGTTACATGTTTTAGCATTTTTTTTTAATTTTTCAAATAATATTTTATATGTTTCTTGATCTTTATTATTTAATATTACAAAAGAAGTAGTGTAAAAACTATCTAATTCTTTGGCATAAGTTCTTGTAATAAATATTTGATAACTAAATTTAGGGGCAATAAAAAATGTACCATTAACAAATATACCATCATTATATTCCCTAAATAATTTTGCTTGAAAAGGGGATTGAAAAATTATTAAATTAGAATTTTTGAATATCATAAAATTTTCACCTTGCTTTGTTTTATAATATTCAGATTTACTAGGAATTTCAGCAAATGTTGTTACATTGGACGGTAGTTTTTTATTTAAATTTCTTGATATTTGGGATTTAATTGAATTATATTCTGGACATATAAGTCCCATTTCTTTAGAAATTTTATTATATAGGGGTTTTATTTTTATACCAAAAAGAATTGAACTTTTTTCAATTCCATCTTTAATTTTATGTTTCATTATAGATATAGATACATCGTATTCATTTTCAGGATGATTATGTGAACTATTATACTTTAAAATTTCTTTCTTATCATTTAAAATAATAAAAGATTTACATTTATTTATTTTTTTATATTCGGTACATTTATAAATTTAAGAATTATCTTTTCTTATATATGAAAAATTAAATTTATATTTTTTATTAATAATAATTTGCTCTTTTCCTTTGTTGGACTCACATCAATAATTAGATTTTCTTTCATTTCTATATTTTTATAACTATTTTTTAATTATATAATTAAAATTATTATTTTAATTATCCAATATTATTCTTAATATTAATTTTGAAAAATTAGTTTTTCAATTATTTGTAAATAAATAAATAAATAAAGAATATAATAATATAAGTACAATTATATAAAATAAAATAAAATAAAATAAAATAAAATAAAATAGTAGAATATGAATATAAAGTACAGATTGAATAAAATAAAATAAAATGAAATAAGTATTAATAATATAAAAGTACAAGTATATAAAATAAGATAAAATAAATATCTATTATTATTATTTATTAAAGTAGATCAATGTTTTCGAAATGAAAATTTATTACATTTTTATTATATTCAATTAGTGATGTAATTTAATATATAAAACAATATTATTGATTGTCAATAATCTCATTAAATATAAATGATTTTTTTGCTTTCTAACATATATAATTAAATAAAACATTTTATTTTTATAAATAAATTGTCTTTAATATTCTTTAATAAAAAATAATAATAAATATTTATTTTATTTTATATACTTGTACTTTTATATTATTACATTCAATATTTATTTTATTTTATTTTATTCAATCTGTACTTTATATTTTAACTATTTATTTTATTTTATTTTATTCAATCTGTACTTTATATTTTAACTATTTATTTTATTTTATTTTATTTTATTTTATTTTATTTTATTTTATTTTATTTTATTTTATTTATTTTATTTTATTTTATTTTATTTTATTTTATTTTATTTTATTTTATTTAATTTAATTTTATTTAATCTGTACTTTATATTCATATTCAACAATTTTATTTTATTTCATTTTATTTAATTTTATTTTATTTTATTTAATTTTATTTTATTTTATATACTTTTATTATTACATTCTTTATTTATTTATTTATGCATTTATTTTTTTTTACATGTAATTGTATTAAAATTTTTTATAGAGTAATAAAAAAATTTACAAGCCATTAAAAATAAATGGCGTATTGAAAATTTGTATTATAAAAATTGGCGAAATGCAACACATTCTTATTTTATACTTATCCTTATATAAATAACAATTATTAATATTTATAATACTTATTAAATAGTTAAAAACGTAAAAATAAAACATTTTCTAAATTAAAAGACCTTATATAAATAACAATTATTAATATTTATAATACTTATTAAATAGTTAAAAACGTAAAAATAAAACATTTTCTAAATTAAAAGAAAAGTAAGTTAGTTAAAAACGTAAAAATAAAACATTTTCTAAATTAAAAGAAAAGTTAAAAACGTAAAAATAAAACATTTTCTAAATTAAAAGAAAAGTAAGTGAGAAAGCTGTTAGATAATTTTAAATGTCAAATAAAGTATAATTATTTTTTACTTGAATAAATATATGTAAATATAATAATAAAATTAAAAAACTAAATAAATAATACTTTTAAATAAATTTAAATAAATTAATCTCAACAATACTTCCTCGAACCAGGGTTATAATCATTTTTTGATAATATTATTGTTTTTTTTTTTTATTATATTTTTATTCATTATTATTATTCATTATTATTTTTTAATTTTATATAATTCAATTTATTAGTATTTGTTTTTAATATAATTAGATTACAATTGAAATTATAAATATTTTTAACAAATATAATATTATTATTTAGTTTTATATTTTATTTAATTTATTATTTTTTTTAAAATATAATTAAAACATTTACGAACCAGGGTTATAATCATTTTTTTGATAATATTATAGTTTTTTTTTTATTATATTTTTATTCATTATTATTTTTTAATTTTATATAATTCAATTTATTAGTATTTGTTTTTAATATAATTAGATTATAATTGAAATTATAAATATTTTTAACAAATATAATATTATTATTTAGTTTTATATTTTATTTAATTTATTATTTTTTTTTAAATATAATTAAAACATTTACGAACCAGGGTTATAATCATTTTTTTGATAATATTATAGTTTTTTTTTATTATATTTTTATTCATTATTATTTTTTAATTTTATATAATTCAATTTATTAGTATTTGTTTTTAATATAATTAGATTATAATTGAAATTATAAATATTTTTAACAAATAAAATATTATTATTTAGTTTTATATTTTATTTAAATAATTATTTTTTTTTTAATATAATTAAAACATTTATATTTGAAACTATAAGCAGTTTTAACAAATATATATTATTATTTAAATTATTATTTTTTTTTAATATAATTAAAACATTTATATTTGAAACTATAAGCAGTTTTAACAAATATATATTATTATTTAAATTATTATTTTATTTAAATTATTATTTTTTTTTAATATAATTAAAACATTTATATTTGAAACTATAAGCAGTTTTAACAAATATATATTATTATTAAAGATTTTAGAAATAAAGAGAGTGAGTGAATATTTCCATAGCAATTTTTGCTATGGAAATCAATTTTAATTATTAAAATGAATTTATTTTATTTATTTTTATATTAAACAGTTTATTATTAATATTTAAAACATGATATTGATTTTATTACTATTAGTAATACTATTAAAACTACTTATTTTAATATATTTATTTAGTTTTTTTTTTTTTAGCTTTTAATTATATTAATAGAACGCATTATCATAAATCATAGAAAATAAATATTTTTTTCATTTTTATTTATATTTAAAAAACTATATATTAAAAAGGTGTATCTTTTTTTTTTTTTTTTTTAATAATTAATCATTAATATTTATAAATACAAATTTTTCTTTTTATTTTATACACTTTAAAATAGCAAAAAAAAAAAAAAAAAAAAAAAAAAAAAAAAAATATATAATAAAAAAAAATTTATTTAAATAATAAATAATTTATTTTATTTATATTTAAATAATAAAAAATATATATATATAAAAATATATATTTTTATATTTTTATTTTATTTTTGACAAACGATTTATATATATATATTTATATTTTTTTTTTCTTTTTTTTAATTATTTATGTAATTTTTTATATTAGAAAAACGTTTTATATATATATTAATAATACGATAAAATAAAAATAACGCTATTTTTTATGAAAGTTTTTTTTTTTTTTTTTAATGAAAGAAAAATAAATGTAATATAAACAAAGTTTCAGCAATATTATTAATATTATTACTATTAGCCGAAAGTATTTTCACTAGAGTAAGAAATGTACTATAATAAAATGTTTTATTATTTATATATATATTTAAAAATATATATTTTTAAATATTATTATCAATAGTTTTTTTATATATTTATTTAATTTAATATTATTAAATAAAAATATTTATCAATATTTTTATATTATATCTATTGTATTAATTAAATTTATATATATAATATATTTCATTTTGCCATTATACTTACTAAGAAACCATCGGCATTCTTCTTCTTTTCATAAAGTTCAGAAATAACAATTTCGTTGCTAATTAAATCTGGTGAAAAGAAGAATATAGCTTGTGTAGATTCTATTTTAAGCTTTTTTCTGATAGATTCACTAAATTGGCTAAACGTAATATCACTTGGACATAAGAATTTCCTTTAATTTTTTTTTTTTATATATATATATATAAAATAAAAAATAAAAATAAAAAATAAAACAAGATTCATTTTTAAATAATTAATATAATATTATTTATTTATAAATTCAATTTTTCTTAAAAGGCCATCTATAATACTAATTTTAAAATTCAATTTCAAATTTAATTTCTTTTTATATATATATAATTAATTTAATATTCTTTTTTTGTTGTAAATATAAATTATTACTATTTCTATTTTTAAATTTAATTTTCCTTAAAAAGCCACCTATAACACTACTTTTAAAATCCATTTTCATTATTATTATTATTTTTTTTTTATAAATAATGCAATATTTTTTTTATTTATATATACAAAATATTACTACTAAATTTACTTTTTAGCTAATTCGGGAACAGAAGTTGAATTTGGGAATCTTTCTACAATAATTGGAATTCTTCCTGGATAGTTATTCAAGATATTTCTTGATTCTTCTTGTCTTTTTTCTTTAATATTTTATATAAATTTTATATAATATTTTAATATATTTTCAAAAAAAAAATATATATATATATATTTAGATAATACTCAATAAAATAATATTTTTTATATAAAATTTTATATAAAACATAAATAGATAAAATTTACTTTATCAATTTCTTAAAATTTTAATAATTATAATATTGTTTTTTCAATAATTATAATATTGTTTTTTTTTTTAATAAAAAAAAAAAAGTAAAATAAAAATAAAACATACCAAAAGGATTTTCTTTTTGAAAGTTGAATTCAAAATCAGAATTTTTTTTTTTATTACCGTAAAACATTATTTTCTTTCAAATGGAGAAAAAAAAAAAAAAAAGAATATATATATAATTTTTTTTTTACTTTTTATTTTACTGTAATAATTAACATTATTTTAAAAGAAAATATTAAATTTTTAGTTCGAGTTATTTATTTAATTTATATAATTTAAAATATAATTTTCGTTATTATTTAAATATTTACATTTATGTTAATTATATAATTACCGAATATAAAAAGGATTAACTTATTTTTTTTTTAAAATTTTCTTATTTAATTAGATATATTTTCTATTCTACAATCAGATTGAATCTGAAAAAGTTTAAAAAAATAAAGAAGAAATAGATGAAAAAATAATAATATTTTTATATTTTAAAAAGAAAACCCTTTATTATATATATTAATTATTAGTTTATTTTTATATTTATTAGAATTTAATTTTTATTCTTTTGTATTATTTATTTTTAAATACAAATAGTAATAATAATAATTAATTATATTGTTTTTAATTATTATTATTATTATTATTTTATTTAATTATATTTATTTATATATTTAATTATTATTATTTATTTTATTAATAAAACTATTATTTATTCATTTATTTATTTATCTATTTATTTATCTATTTAACTATTTATTTATTTATCTATTTATTTATTTATAAATGATTAATAAATAGATTTTATTTTTATTTTTATCTGTTTTATTAATTATTTTAATATTAATGCAATTAATATATTAATTAATCTTTTGATTAATTATATATTAATTATTTTGATCATTTTCTATTTTTAATAATTATTATTTATCTATTATTATTTATTATTCCATTATTATTATTTATCTATTATTATTTATTATTTATTATTCCATTATTAATATTTAAGTTTTATTTATTATTAGTTATGATGATGACTTGATTAATTATTAAATTCAAATTAATTATTAAATAAAAAAATTTAATTATTAAATAAAAAATTAAAAATTTTTTAAAATTTTGTTTATTTTACTTGAAAATTTTTTTTTCTTTTTTTGAATAATTAAAAAATTTTAAATAAATTCATTTAATGCTAATATATTATTAGTCCATTATTAATATATTATTTATATTGTTTATAATTAATTTTAATATATTACTATAAATGCTTAATTTATTTTTATTAAACATACAAACTTTAATAAGGATATCAATATAAATTTAATATATTATAAATATATTCATTTAATTTAACAAATTGTATTTGATTATATTGTAACTATATATATTGAATATATTGAATTTAAAAAATAATTTAAAAAAATTTAAAGTGAAAACTTTTAAAAGAAAAAAAGTTGAAATAAAGAAAATTTTTATTATTAGTGAAACAGTAAAAACATATAGAATATACAGAAAATAATTATAAATTATGTTTAATAATAATAATAATAATAATGATTTTTTTCATTTCACTTCTTTTTTTATTATCTATTAGATGATCTTTCTAATTCTAATCATTTATGAGAAATAATTTTTATTTTAATAATTATGATTAATGATTAGTAATGATCATATATATTTTTATTAGTAATATATATATTTATTAGATAAAGTGAAGTAATAAATAAAATATAATCATTACTAATAATTATTATATTTTATTTATTACTTCACTTTATATAACATTATTATTAGTTATTTATTATTATATTATTAATTTTTAGATTTTCTATACTTTTCTTTTACAACATCTTTCAATTAATCATTAAATTTTTTGGTTGTTTCGAAGAAATTTTTATATATTAATTTAAAATTCTTCGAAAAAAAAAATTAAAATATAATTAATTAAATCCTTATATTATAAATATTATTATAAATATTATTATAAATATTATATTATTATAAATATTATTATAAATATTATAAATATTATAGATATTATTAGAAATATTATAGATATTATTATAAATATTATAAATATTATAGATATTATTAGAAATATTATAGATATTATTAGAAATATTAATATTGGTTAATTATAAAAAAAATATTATTCATCTAAATTAAAATAGTTTTACATAATTATTTATATATTAATGTTAATTTATATTCCATGTAGATATTTTATTACAAATATTTTTAATATTTTTTTAAAAATTTATAATAAACCATATAAATGGAAGCACGAGCCATGATCATTTATACAACATACAATTTCTTAATAAATTATTTAATATAATAAATTCATACAATTTCTTAATAAATTATTTAATATAATAAATTCATATAATTTCTTAATAAATTATTTAATATAATAAATTCATAAAAGTTGTTTAATTATTAACTAAGTAATTATTTAAGATATTAAACTTTATTTTTAATATTCCCCGAAGGTTTACGATCATTAAACCTAGAAAGAATGATTTATCTAAATTTATTCATTAAAGTAATATTTAGATATTTTGTTAATACGTTTTTTCAGGAGATGCATTTCGCAAAATGTGGCTTAAAATATTTTTAAAAAATAAACATATAAATAAATAAAATAAATAAATAAATAAATAAAAAATATTAAATAAAAAAATATGTTAAAAATGTTTTATTATTACTCTTTTATATTTTTTTCTTAATCTCTATCAATTTTTAGTTTTATTTTATTATTTATTTAAAATAATCTCTATCAATTTTTAGTTTTATTTTATTATTTATTTAAAATAATCTCTATCAATTTTTAGTTTTATTTTATTATTTATTTAAAATAATCTCTATCAATTTTTAGTTTTATTTTATTATTTATTTAAAATAATCTCTATCAATTTTTAGTTTTATTTTATTATTTATTTAAAATAATCTCTATCAATTTTTAGTTTTATTTTATTATTTATTTAAAATAATCTCTATCAATTTTTAGTTTTATTTTATTATTTATTTAAAATAATCTCTATCAATTTTTAGTTTTATTTTATTATTTATTTAAAATAATCTCTATCAATTTTTAGTTTTATTTTATTATTTATTTAAAATAATCTCTATCAATTTTTAGTTTTATTTTATTATTTATTTAAAATAATCTCTATCAATTTTTAGTTTTATTTTATTATTTATTTAAAATAATCTCTATCAATTTTTAGTTTTATTTTATTATTTATTTAAAATAATCTCTATCAATTTTTAGTTTTATTTTATTATTTATTTAAAATAATCTCTATCAATTTTTAGTTTTATTTTATTATTCATTTAAAATAAAGTAAAAAAACTATATAATATTAATATTGATAAAAACTATATAATATTAATAATAAAATTAACTATATAAAATATTGATATTTTATATATATAATTATTTATTATTCAGAATAAATAATATATAATTTTTTAATATAACAGTAATATGAAGATATAAAGTATATATGAAAATATTTTTTACTGCTTAATATTTGAAATATTTATATTTATTCTGAATAAAAAATTAGTATTATTATTCAATTTTTTTTAATTAGAAAAATATTATTTATTTATTATTTATTATTTATTTATTATTTATTTATTATTTATTTATTATTTATTTATTATTTATTTATTATTTATTATTTATTATTTTATTATTTATTATTTTATTATTTATTATTTATTATTTATTATTTATTATTTATTATTTATTATTTTATTATTTATTTATTTATATTTATTATTTATTATTATATTATTTATTTATTTATTATTTATTATTCAATTATTTATTTATTTATTATTTATTAAAGAAATTTATTTAATTATTAATTATTCATACATTTATTTATTTATTATAAAATATTATATTGACGAAAGTCGCGAATTTTCGTCTAAAGAATAAACAAATATTTTTATATAAACTATATTATTATTTCACGTGAATAAACAAGAATAAAGAGATTATTTACATGCGCATGATAAATTTAATGATTTACATTTAATTATGTATTAACATAAATAATGTTAATTTACATTTTAAGTTTAGTTTTTACATAAATATTTATGATTTATATTTTCTATTATTTAATTATAAACTTAAATTGTTAAGTTTATTTATTTATATTATTTAATACTTTAACACTCCCCCTCAAATCAGTTTTCATTTGTAATGAAAATTTGATTTGCAAAGGTTGTCATTTTAGTTCCATTAACGCATTTTGTTAATGTGTCAGCTAGCATTTTATCGGTACTGATATATTTTAATTTAATTAAATTTTTCTCAATATTGTCTTTATTAAAATGATATTTGATTGAAATATGTTTTAATTTTGGATTTAATTCCCCATTTTCCATTGAAATTTTACTTGCATTATTATCAGTGAATAATGTTAGTGGTTTGTTAAATTTGAATAATTCATATAAGATATTTTTAATTCTTAATAATTTCTTTATACATACTGATGCACTTATGTATTCAACTTCTGCTGTTGATGTGGCGACAACTGACTGTTTTTTCGAAGTCCAGGATATTGGATTATTTCCCATTAAGATAATATTACCTGACGTTGATTTTCTGTCAGTAACATCACCAGCGAAGTCTGAATCTGTGTAACCTACAATGTTACCAGTGCCATCATATTTAATTTTATAATTTTTAGTGTCTTTTAAATATTGTAATATAGCTATAACTTTGCGCCAGTCAGATACTGTTGGATTTTCTGAATTTCTAGCGGCTTTATTAACTGAAAATGCAATGTCGGGTCTGGTACATTTTGATAAATATATTAACATACCAATTGCACTTTTATATTTGGTTTTGTCGAATGGTTGATTATTTTCAGATTTAGTATTGTCACCAACACATGGTGTTCTTCTTACTCTTTGGTTGTTAATATTAAATTTTTTTAGAATATTGTTTATAAATTGAGTTTGTGATAATGAATATGTTTTATTATTATTTTCGACTTTAATTCCTAATAAGTAGTCAATCGGTCCAGATTTTGAGATTTTAAATTTATTTTTAATTTTATTGAAAATTTTGTTAATTTCTTCCTTTTCGCCAGTAACAATCATATCATCTACATATAAGCCTATTATACAAACTAATTTTCTGTTAATAACTTTCTTAAAAACACAACTTTCGGATTTTAGTTGCTCCATTCCTTGTTCTATTAAAAATTTTGAAATAGTTTTATACCACTGTCGGCCAGATTGTTTTAAACCGTACAGTGCTTTGTTTAGTTTCCAATATCCCCTCCCAAAGTTAGGATCTCCAGGGGGAATTTTAACGTAAATGTCCTTGTCTAAATTCGCGTTGAGATACGCAGCTTTGATATCTAATTGTAGAATATCCCATTTAAATTTAGCAGCGAGAGCGATAAGAAGCTTAAGACAATCAATATTTAAAGTAGGTGAGAAAGTCATTTCGTAATCAATACCATATTTTTGAATAAAGCCTTTAGCAACAAAGCGGGCTTTATGTTTAATTACATGTCCAAGGCCATCGGTTTTAAGAGCGTAAACCCATTTGGAAGGAATAGGTTTCTTACCATCTGGAATAGAATTAACAAAAGTCATAATTTTATTGGTGTAAAGATTATCAAGTTCATTATCCATAGCTTTTTCCCATAGAACATGGTCTTTGCAATTTGTGGCTTGGAAAAATGATTGTGGCACAAAATATTCCAAGGAAGCAATAATTTTAGAATTAAAGTTTGATCTACGAAATTTTTGCGATTGGGAAGGTGTTAAATCGTCTGAAAGTGACCTTTTATGAAAATTAAAATTAAAATGATTTTTATCATGTAAAAAATTATTTTTCTTAATTGTGTATTGATTATTTGAAAACAAATAATCGATATTTCCATTTTCAAAATTTTTATTATTTTTGAAATGAAAGTTACTCCTATGATGAGGTAAATTAATTCTATTGAAAGGATTAGTATTAAAAGAATTTTGGTTATCTATGTGTAATTCTTTAACACTTCTTCTGCCGTTAAAAGGGAACTTTTTGTCAATGTAAGAAGAGATAATATTATTTCTATTAAACATAGTGTTTCCTTGAGAAGAAGAAGGAAAATTATAATAATTTGAGTTTGATAAATTTTTTGATTGCAATATATTGTTAGTAGTACTGGTAGATATATTATTTTTAATATTTGTTTCAGAAAAATTTTTATTAAAATTATCTATAATTATATTAGATTTATTAGAAGACATATTGGTTTGTTCATTGACTTTTTCTTGATTATTAAATTTCATATTAATTAAGGTTTCGTCATTAATATCAAAAAATTTTTCTTCATCAAAAATTTCATTATTATTTTGAGTTTTAGAAATTCTAACTTTATTATTATTTGAATTTCCAGAAAAATTTTTCTCATGATTAAAATTATTATTTGATAAGGTTTCATTTAAATTTTTGTCTTTGTTTATTGAATTTTCTTCATTTTTTGAAAAATTTTTATTATCAGAAAAATTTTCATCAGATGAATTTTTGAAATTATCTTGATTTTTGACATTTTGGTCCTCTTCTTCTTGAATTTTTGTAGGAATGTCCTTACCGATATTATTAGAAATATTGGTATCATTTTGATCCTCAGTTGCTGGGCTTTTACCTTTGTTTTTTTTGGGTAAATGTTCGTTATTTGAATTTTTATGAATTTGTTTATTAAGTCCAGTAGGTAATTTCTTTGAAGAAGGTCCCAAATTTTTGTTATTTTTCTTGAAATTTCCGTTATATTTATTTTCAGAAGATTTGTCATTGTGATGGCTATGATCTAGATTGTCTTCCCCAGAAAATTGTGGTGAATTTTTTGAAAAATAGAAATCAAAGGCTAGAAAGTCTTGGTCCCCATATTGATTAATTTTATTATTTGCTAATTTAATATTAGCAGGAGTATCCTCAAGACAATATATTTCTCTACAGTAGTGGATTGAATAATCGTGAAAATCCATAATGATGTAACAGTTTGATTTTTCACTAAACCCAAGAAAAATTCCTTTCTTGGAATTAGGTGAAAATTTTGATTTGTTTTGACTTCTGTCAATATAAAAAGAGATGCATCCGAATACTTTGATATGATTAATTTTTACTTTATTCATATAGAAGATTTCATCTGGAATTTTATTATGAATTCCAGAATGAGGAACTTTGTTGTATATATAATTGGCATATAATATCGCGAAGTCCCAAAAATTTTCGCTTAGTCCACTCCAATATAGCAAGGTTTTTGCGCAGGAAACAATAGTTAAGTTAAATCTTTCGCATAATCCGTTATTTTCTGGATTATACGGGGGAGAAAAAACCTTTTCTATTCCATTTTCATTGCAAAAGTAATCAATTTTCTTGTTTTTATATTCCTTTGAGTTATCAGATTTAAAAACTTTTATTTTATAATCTTTGTATTTATTATTTAACATTCTTAAGGTATTAATGATAATGTCTGTAGCTTCTGATTTACTCTTCATAATAAAGACCCATGATTTTCTTGATACTTCATCTAGGATAGTTAGTATAAACCTTTTTCCTGTGTATGATGTGTTAATTGGACCAATAATATCCGAGTGGATAACTTCTAATATTTCTTTGGCTCTGGGAGGAATTTTATTGTGTGGATTGCGTTTCATTTTCGCGATTCTGCAATCGTCACACTTATCTAAGTTAATTTCATGATGGTTTAGGAAGTTTTTCAAATCTTCTTGGTAGAAATGGCCAAGCCGTCGATGCCAAATTAGTTCTTCAGCATTACGAAAATTTTGAATTGCCATAATATTATTCTTAGAGTTTCTTTCGTTTTCAATATTGAAATGAGTAACTACAATTTTAACTTCATTGTTATTATTAGCTTGGAATGTGGCAATAATATTATAATTGTTATCTAAAATTCTGAGGATAATATTATTGTGTTTATCCTTTTCTGTCAAGGTTTTAACATCTTGTTTTGCCCATTCTATTCCACTAATAATATTTTTAGCTACTTCTTTTGAATATAATACTTTGTTAAATTTAAAATGATAATTATTAATAGTAAATTCAAATTCACCATGGCCTTCAAAATAGCAATAAGTATTATTTGCACATCTTAACTTTATTTTTTCTTTTTTAAAATTTTTAAGCAGACTTAGATCATTAGTTATATGTTCACCAGCACCTGAATCATATAACCATTCTGATGTTTCTTTTTTATTGTAATTAATATTAAAAATTTCATTTGTATTATTTGTATTTATTTCCTTTTTATTAATATTATTTATCACAATTTCTGTAATTAAATTTAAATTATTTAAATTTAATTTATTTTCTACTCGTGTTATTATATTATTTTTAATTAAAACTTCATTTTTAACGTCTTCTTTATCATAATTTATGAAACAATTTGATTTTTCAGATTCTTGATATTCATCTGAATCATCATCATCCACATATTTTCCTTTGCTTTTAGGATTATAATATTTATAAAACATTGGGCGGATATCATCATACGATACATTTTCGTTGTATTCATTATTTAAATTAATGTATCTAACGGCTCTTCCATTTTGCCCATTATAATGTGGATGATAATTGTTTCTGTATTTTTGTTCATCTTGAATGTAGTACTTGTTATATAATCCTTTTGGATTTCTTGGATTATATCTACATTCTTTGGTGGAATGGCCTCCTTTTTCACATATTTCACAGAATTTATTATTATTGCTATATTTATTACTATTAAATTTATCTTTATTGTTTTGTTTACTTGGATTTCCTTTTTTGGGAAAATTTTTATTATTGTTCTTGTTTTTTAAATTTTTCCTATCCTTGTGTCCAAGTTTCCCAGCATAATCTATATCCATCGGATCATCAGAGTCATTTCCATTTTGGGTAACATCGTCGACATAAATCCAGGTGTTTATGTCGTTTACGATGGTGTTCCTAAGATTTTCAGCAATTTCATTGCCATTTAATGTTATTTTCTTTTTGTAACTTGTAGGCAATGATTTTAATATGTATTTAACTTTTTCCTTTTCGGAAATATTATTTCCGGAAGATTCCATACCTTTAAATAATTTAAATAGTCTTTTTAAGGTAAATAAATGGAATATCTTACTCTTTCTTCGCTTTTACTTCTCTTAATTTATTCATCCATTGAGTCATATCATTTTCATTGAGTTTGTACTCCCCTTCTAAATATTCGATTATTTCACGAGGGGTAGTCATTCCGATTATGTCCTCATGAATTTTGGTACATATGGTATTTTTTATGATGTAGCGGACTTTTGTATTATTCCTTCTTGCATTTTCTATATCGTCCGCATTACTATTTGTGGCCTTTTCTTTTTCTTTTACTACATCTTTTATTAGATATTCCTCTAAGCCATCCTTTTCGAGGACATCTTTCAAACTATCATACCATATGTTATAATTTTTGCCATTCAATATGGCTTCCTTTTTGAAAAATAAAGATTCGTTCATAAATATTTTATTATTTTTTTTTTTTTTTTTTTTTTTTTTTTTTTTTTTTTTTTTTTAATTTAAAATTAGTATTATAATGATTTTGTGTTTTATTAAAAGCAATTTTGTGTTATATTAAACAATTTTATTTATATTTAATTTAATTATTATTTTATTTTATTAAAGATATTTTATATTATTTTATCTTTGTTTTATGAGAATGTTAAGAGTACAAATGAGACTCTTAATCTATTAAAGAAATTTATTTAATTATTAATTATTCATACATATATTTATTTATTATAAAATATTATATTGACGAAAGTCGCGAATTTTCGTCTAAAGAATAAACAAATATTTTTATATAAACTATATTATTATTTCACGTGAATAAACAAGAATAAAGAGATTATTTACATGCGCATGATAAATTTAATGATTTACATTTAATTATGTATTAACATAAATAATGTTAATTTACATTTTAAGTTTAGTTTTTACATAAATATTTATGATTTATATTTTCTATTATTTAATTATAAACTTAAATTGTTAAGTTTATTTATTTATATTATTTAATACTTTAACATTATTTATTATTTATTATTTATTATTCAATTATTTATTTATTTATTATTTATTATTTATTATTCAATTATTTATTTATTTATTATTTATTATTTATTATTTATTTATTTAAAAATATTTTATAATAAAATATTTAGGCTTTTACTTATTTCAAAATTATTTTTATTTATTATTCAATTATTTATTATTTATTTATTTAAAAATATTTTATAATAAAATATTTAGACTTTTACTTATTTCAAAATTATTTTTATTTATTATTTATTATTTATTTATTTATTTATTTATTATTTATTATTCAATTATTTATTATTTATTTATTTATTTAAAAATATTTTATAATAAAATATTTAGACTTTTACTTATTAATTATTTTTATTATTTATTTAATTATTTATTTATTGTGGTTATAAAAAACTATATAACAATTAATTAAACAATTTTTAAGCCACATTGCGAAATGCACAATTGCGAAATGATACACATTCCTTTTTCAGATTTAATATATTTTAAATCAATATAATTTCTTCTAATTAATTCTCTGATATTATGTTATTTGAAGTCGATATGTTTGGATTTTGGATTAATTGTTTGATTTTCACTATTAAAAATAGCTACGTTGTTATCTATATTAATTATTATTGATTTGATATTTAAACTTAATTCTTTAAAAATATTATTGTACCAAAAACAGTATTAAGCACATTCGTGTACACCATACTAAGGTATAGATTAATAATGAACTGAAGGCATTTACCAATATTATTATGTTCTGTTAAGTATATTATAAATTGGAGCTGAATCATAAACTTTTTTTTTTGAAATTTAGAAAAGCAAGAAAAAGTAAATTGACCATTTAATTTTCCTTCTTTGGAAAATTTCATGAAATGGAGATAAATAAACTAATACATCAATACTTTCTTCTTTATCTCTTTTGTTAAAACTGTTCTAGTCTAATAATTTCATGAGAAAAAGTATATTCCGAAATTTTTTTAGTGACAATTTTTTAATAGAATCTTTAATCCTTCGTTGATGAGTGAAATACCAACGGATAATTATTATTACAAATTACAATTTGAACAATTCCCTTTCTTAATAATAGAAACAATAAAAGTAGAATTTTATTTATCAGGGTATTCACTATCCCAAAATTTTATTAAATAATAAAAATAGATATTTTTCACCATCAGGAATAAGTAATGTCTTGATTAAGGTCATTCTGAAAAGAAATGTTACATGTTACATTCAAAATTGAAAAATATTTTTAATAAAAAAAATTGGTTAGTTATACCATCAGGACCAAGGGGCCTTTTTTTGTTATTTTTCATTGAAAGATGAGTAGTGTGAATTTCTGACATTGAAATTGGTTGATTCATGTCCCCTTGATTCCTTAGGAAAAGAAGAAGAAAAAGAAAAAGAATTGTTTTAGTATTCTTTTTCCAATAGTTTTCATTTTAAACTGTGTCCGTTTATATCAGAAGTAAGTTCTTTATCGTTTTTTGTAAAAACAGTGGAGTTGATCTTCTTGAGATACTTAGAAAATTACCGGCTTTATTTTTAATGTACACAGGCGATTGGGAAGGAGAGAAAGAAGATTTGGAATCTTTCGTTATTTCCTGTCCAACCATATTGAACGTTATTTTTTATTATTTTTTTTTTTGTGTGAAATATTTTGCCAATGGAATGAATTAAAAAAAATTATATTTTAAATCCTAAATATCCTAACATTCCCCCTCTTAATACTAATAATATAATCAGAAGGAACCTTGTATTCTTCGGAGAGATAATAGAATACTTGAATAATAGATGGATCACTTTTTAAGTTTTAAAATATTTTAATCCCTTTATATAAAAATAAATGATTTTTTACAATTTCTTATAAGTAAGTAGGAGCAATGTAATGATGAACCCTTGTGAATTTTTAGAAACTCTTAACTTTAATTCCATCACCTACTTCGTTGACCATAACAAAAAGTTTCTTGGCCATTGCGTTAAAGTTCAGATAATTACTTGACCATTTAATTTTTTTTTCCAGGAACCGACGTAGTTAAATCATCAAGGAGAAGTTTTTTTTTTTTTACATGAAAGAATAAAAGAGGTTAAAATGATTAGAGGATACCATTAAAAAAAAGTTGCATGCTGAAGTAATATACAGATAATCCTTCTAAATTTATCAATAACAACTATAAAGTCATTACAAGAATTCTTTCCACCATAAGTCTAAATCAACTGATGATCAATGATATCTGAAATGATAAAAAAATCAATTAAACATAAATTCTAAAAAGAAGAGATCTTTAAATTACTGTTGTTGAGATGTTGAAATCACCAACAAATAACAAAAGGATTATTATGATGATGATTCTTGAGCCAATTAGTAAATTTTAGTTTTTCCGTTTATCTCTCGATTATCTCTTGAGTATTAATGTTTTTTTTTTTTTTTTGCTGGGGATATAAATATTACCCTCTGAATATCGAACACACCAAAAAAGGAAACTATATTTACTGAGAGTATATATATATCTCTATATTTTAAATTATCAATAAATTGACTGGAATTGTGGATACCGATATAAAGGTTAGGTATACTATAAAGAGTTTGAATAGAAACGGATTACAAATAACAAAATATAACACTTAAATCAAAATAAAACACGTAATAAAAATTCTCTTTTGAATAAAATAGCCTTCATTAATTAAAAAAAAAATTAAATCACTTATTGCTATTAACTATTTGATAGTCAATAATTAATAACATCAATTTAATTATAAAAAAATTACATGTATTTATTTTTTTTCATGATTACATTTTAATTTATTATTTCTATCTAATTTACATATATTATTATTTATTTATAAACAAAATATTTATCAATAATTTTATTAAATAATAACTAACTAAACTATACAATAATTAATTCAATAAACTTTCAATTTATTTACAATAATTAAATTCAATAAGAGCTCATTTATTATCTATTTATTTATATAAATATTATTAATTCTAACGTTTATATATTTACAATTCAAAACTATTTTTTATAAACTATTTAAACAAATTTTAACTATTTAAAACTACTTAGAAATTAATTTTAAAGTATTTAAAACTAAACTAAATTAAATAAATTATTTAAATTAAAATTATGAAATTTATTATCTGTAAAGATTTAATAAAATCTTTAATAATTAATTATTACATAATTAATTAATGTAATAAAATTACATAAATTTATGATTTACGTATATGAAAATTAATTATAAATTTATGTAAACTTTTCATAAAGGAAAAATTATTATTTAAATAATTTTGGATAATAACTTTAATCTAAATAATTTATTTAAGTTAGTTAATTTAATCTAGTTTATTTAATTTAAATAATTTAGTTAATTTAGTTAATTTAGTTTAGTTAGTTTAAAATACTTTAAAATTAATTTCGGAATAGTTTTAAATAGTTAAAATTAGTTTAAATAGTTTATAAAAATAGTTTTGAATTGTAAATATATAAACATTAGTATTAATAATATTTATATAATAAATATATAATAAATGAGTTATTATTGAATTTAATTATTATTGTAAATAAGTTGAAAGTTTATTGAATTAATTATTGTTTAGTTTAGTTAATTATTATTTAATAAAATTATTAATAAATATTTTGTTTATAAATAAATAGTAATATATGTAAAATAGATAGAAATAATTTATTATAATGTAATAATGAAAAAATATAAATACATGTAAATTTCTATAATTAAATCGATGTATTAGTTTATTGACTATATAATAGTTAATAACAAAAAAGAGATTTAATTTTTTTAATTAATAAAGATTATTTTATTTAAAAAAAACGAATTTTTATTACGTGTTCTTTTTTATTTTAGTGTTAAAATTTGTTATTTGTAATCTGTTTCTGATAGAACTCTTTACATTATCCAAAATTATTAAATAATAATTTTACTTTTGAAAAGTTTACATAAATTTATAATAAAGAATCATCAATTTATGTAATTATTACATTAATTAATTATTATTGATTAAAGATTTTATTAAATCTTTACATATACTAGCGATTTTCACTCATCTCAGTACTGTTCTATAATGATTTTGAGAAACGGATAGAAATATTGAGAGAGAAAGAATTCAGGAATGAACTTATTACCAACTTCTTGAAGACAAATAGAAATAGTATTAAAAATTGAATTAAATTAATGAATTAAATCCATCATATTATTTTTTTTTTCAGAGTTCCAATCACTAATCATTAATATTTCAGTTAAAACAGAGGTTAAAATATTGAGTAATGGAGAAGGGATATACAAACAGAAAGAAACTGTCAGAGATAGGAAGAGCCTGTTCAGAATATTTAAATGAAATAAATTATTAATAATATTTAAATGAAAACATATAATGAAATTAAATAAAGTTATAATTACTATAACTTTTATTTAATATATAATGAATAATTTATATAATATTATATTAAATATTTATTTAATTCACTATTAAAATTTTTTAGTTTTAGTTAGTCAATTAAATTAAATTATAAAAGGTTGTTCTATATTTTATAATATATTCTGTATTTTATAATGAATTATATATTTTATATTAGAAATAAAGTTTAGTATTGTGATACTGTATTATATATAATAGACTAGTATATATAATATTATTAAATAATTAAATATATTTATGTAAATATATTGTGGCGGATGTATGACGTAAATACACTTACATACACAACCAAATATAGTTACATTAAAAGAAACTTGAAATGTAATAAATAATAATTAATATAATTGTATTATACAATTAATCAAATAAAAAAAACAATAACTATAGTTAATAAAAAGATATTATTAAAAGGGGATTGAAATCTCAATTCAAATAAGATTTTTTCTAATAGATTAAGAGTCTCAAGGACTCTCAATAGGATTCTCTAAAGGATAAATCAAAAACCGGACAAATACCTATATAACCCCTAGCATATTGCCAGAAGAGAAAATTATTAAAAATTCTAATTCTTAAAATTTTGGAATTTCGAAATATTGAAATCTCAAAAACGAGATTTAAATGATTCTGTTAAATAAAAAAAATAAGAATAATTAAATAATAAATATATAAATAAAATAAAATAAATTCTCCATTTGTTGAAATTAAATGTAATGAAAATTAAATTTAAGAAATTCATGTTTAAATCGTATTTACTCACAGACTAAATAAAATCTATTATGCTTTTAAGGAATAAAATTCATTGATTAATAAATTTAAACAACATGAATTTAAAATTAAATTTACAAAAATAAACAATTCCAAACCAAATGAATTGAACATTCTCATAGCATTGTATTTGAAATAAATCACTCTAACTAATACTATAATAATATAATTAAAGTAAACATTTGAAGATTTCATATATATGAATATTAAATTGATTAAATACAATATTATATAGTCAAGCAAAATTTAATTTTCTAGAAAAGAAAATATATACTTCAAAGTCGAAATAATACTAGAATATCTAAATATGCCTTTACAAAATAACAACGGAAAACAATTACTAAATAATTTGAATAACTAAATATCTATTGAATTTTAATCAAGACTTATTAAACATTAACTGAGTTTATAATGAATGTTATTTAAAATAATTTTTTTTAAAGATATTAAATTTATTAATTATCAAAGTTTATTAAATGGTATAAATCTGAAGAGTAGCCATTAATATAATAAGTGACCTAAAATATATAGGGGTCAGCCATAAGAGTTGTATTAATAACTAAATAAATTTCTTTAACAGATAAAGATTCTCATTTGTACTCTTAATATTCTCATAAAACAATGATAAAATAATATAAAATATTTTTAATAAAATAAAATAATAATTAAATAAAATATAAATAAAATTGTTTAATATAACACAAAATTATTTTTAATAAGACACAAAATCATTATAATATTAATTTTAAATTAAAATAAAAAAAAATAAAAATTTTTTTTTATGAAAGAATCCTTATTTTTCAAAAAGGAAGCCATATTGAATGGCAAAAATTATAACATATGGTATGATAGTTTAAAAGATATCCTCGAAAAAGATAGCTTAGAGGAATATCTAATAAAGGATGTAGTAAAGGAAAAAGAAAAGGCCACAAATAGTAATGCGGACGATATAGAAAATGCAAGAAGGAATAATACAAAAGTCCGCTACATCATAAAAAATACCATATGTACCAAAATTCATGAGGACATAATCGGAATGACTACCCCTCGTGAAATAATCGAATATTTAGAAGGGGTGTACAAACTCAACGAAAATGATATGACTCAATGCATGAATAAATTAAGAGAGGTAAAAGCGAAGAAAGAGGAAGATATTCCATTTATTTACCTTAAAAAGACTATTTAAATTATTTAAAGGTATGGAATCTTCCGGAAATAATATTTCTGAAAAAGAAAAAAAGTCATACATATTAAAATCATTGCCTACAAGCTACAAAAAGAAAATAACATTAAATGGCAATGAAACTGCTGAAAAACTTAGAACCACCATCGTAAACGACATAAATACCTTGGATTTATGTCGACGATGTTACCCAAAATGGAAATGACTCTGATGATCCAATGGATATAGATTATACTGGGAAACTTGGACACAAGTATAGGAAAAATTTAAAAAACAAGAACAATAATAAAAATTTTTCCAAAAAAGGAAATCCAGGTAAACAAAACAATAAAGATAAATTTAATAGTAATAAATATAACAATAATAATAAATTCTGTGAAATATGTGAAAAAGGAGGCCATTCTACCAAAGTATGTAGATATAATCCAAGAAATCCAAAAGGATTATATAACAAGTACTACATTCAAAATGAACAACAATACAGAAACAATTATCATCCACATTATAATGGGCAAAATGGAAAAAACTGTTAGATACACTAATTTAAATAATGAATACAACGAAAATGTATCTTATGATGATATCCGCCCAATGTTTTATAAATATTATAATCCTAAAAGCTAAGGAAAATATGTGGATGATGATGATTTAGATGAATATCAAGAATCTGAAAAATCAAATTGTTTCATAAATTATGATAAAGAAGATGTTAAAAATGAAGTTTTAATTAAAAATAATATAATAAAACGTGTAGAAAATAAATTAAATTTAAATAATTTAAATTTAATTACAGAAATTTTGATAAATAATATTGATAAAAAGGAAATAAATAAAAATAATACAAATGAAATTTTTAATATTAATTACAATAAAAAAGAAACATCAGAATGGTTATATGATTCAGGTGCTGGTGAACATATAACTAATGATCTAAGTCTGCTTAAAAATTTTAAAAAAGAAAAAATAAAGTTAAGATGTGCAAATAATACTTATATTGTTATTTTGAAGGTTATGGTGAATTTGAATTTACTATTAATAATCACTATTTTAAATTTAATAAAGCATTATATTCAAATGAAGTAGCTAAAAATATTATTAGTGGAATAGAATGGGCAAAACAAGGTGTTAAAACCTTGACAGAAAAGGATAAACACAATAATATTATCCTCACAATTTTAGATAACAACTTATAATAATATTGCCACATTCCAAGCTAATAATAACAATGAAGTTAAAATTGTAGCTACTCATTTCAATATTGAAATCGAAAGAAACTCTAAGAATAATATTATGGCAATTCAAAATTTTCGTAATGCCGAAGAATTAATTTGTTATCGACGGCTTGGCCATTTCTACCAAGAAGATTTGAAAAACTTCTTAAACCATCATGAAATTAACTTAGATAAGTGTGACAATTGCAGAATCGCGAAAATGAAACGCAATCTACACAATAAAACACCTCCCAGAACCAAAGAAATATTAGAAGTTATCCACTTGGATATTATTGGTCCAATTAACACATCATACACATGAAAAAAATTTATACTAACTATCCTAGATGAAGCATCAAGGAAATCATGGGTTTTTATTATGAAGAGTAAATCAGAAGCCACAGACATTATCATTAATACCTTAAGAATGTTAAATAATAAATACAAAGATTATAAAATAAAAGTTTTTAAATCTGATAATGCAAAGGAATATAAAAGCAAGAAAATTGATTCCTTTTGCAATGAAAATGGATTAGAAAAGGTTTTCTCTACCCCGTATAATCCAGAAAATAACGGATTATGCGAAAGATTTAACTTAACTATTGTTTACTGCGCAAAAACCTTGCTATATTGGAGTGGACTAAGCGAAAATTTTTGGGACTTCGCGATATTATATGCCAATTATATATACAACAAAGTTCCTCATTATGGAATTTATAATAAAATTCCAGATGAAATCTTCTATATGAACAAAGTAAAAATTAATCATATCAAAGTATTCGGATGCATCACTTTTTATATTGACAGAAGTCAAAACAAATCAAAATTTTCACCTAATTCCAAGAAAGGAATTTTTCTTGGGTTTAGTGAAAAATCAAACTGTTACATCATTATGGATTTTCACGATTATTCAATCCACTACTGTAGAGAAATATATTGTCTTGAGGATACTCCTGCTAATGTTAAATTATCAAATAATAAAATTAATCAATATGGGGACCAATACTTTCTAGCTTTTGATTTCAAATTCATCACAATTTTCTGGGGAAGACAATCTAAATCATAGCCATCACAGTAACAAATCTTCTGAAAATAAATATAACGGAAATTTCAAGAAAAATAACAAAAATTTGGGACCTTCTTCAAAGAAATTACCTACTGGACTTAATGAACAAATTCATAAAAATTCAAATAACGAACATTTACCCAAAAAAGACAAAGGTAAAAGCCCAGCAACTGAGGATCAAAATGATACCAATATTTCTAATAATATCGGTAAGGACATTCCTACAAAAATTCAAGAAGAAGAGGACCAAAACGTCGAAAATCAAGATAATTTCAAAAATTCATCTGATGAAAATTTTTCTGATAATAAAAATTTTTCAAAAAATGAAGAAAATTCAATAAACAAAGACAAAAATTTAAATGAAACTTTATCAAATAATAATTCTAATCAAGAGAAAATTTTTTCTGGAAATTCAAATATTTAATCCTTAGTTAAATAAAAAGATATTATTAAAAGGGGATTGAAATCTCAATTTTAATAAGATTTTTTCTAATAGATTAAGAGTCTCATGGACGTCTCAATAGGATTTTCTAAAGGATAAATCCAAAACCGGACAAATAGCTATATAACAGCTAACATACTGCCAGAAGAGAAAATTATTAAAAATTCTAATTCTTAAAATTTTGGAATTTCGAAATATTGAATTCTTAGAAACGAGATTTAAATTATTGTATTAAACAAAAAAAATAAGAATAATTAAATAATAAATATATAAATAAAATAAAATAAATTCTCCATTTGTTGAAATTAAATGTAATGAAAATTAAATTTAAGAAATTCATGTTTAAATCGTATTTACTCACAGACTAAATAAAATCTATTATGCTTTTAAATATGGAATAAAATTCATTGATTAATAAATTTAAACAACATGAATTTAAAATTAAATTTACAAAAATAAACAATTCCAAACCAAATGAATTGAACATTCTCATAGCATTGTATTTGAAATAAATCACTCTAACTAATACTATAATAATATAATTAAAGTAAACATTTGAAGATTTCATATATATGAATATTAAATTGATTAAATACAATATTATATAGTCAAGCAAAATTTAATTTTCTAGAAAAGAAAATATATACTTCAAAGTCGAAATAATACTAGAATATCTAAATATGCCTTTACAAAATAACAACGGAAAACAATTACTAAATAATTTGAATAACTAAATATCTATTGAATTTTAATCAAGACTTATTAAACATTAACTGAGTTTATAATGAATGCTATTTAAAATTTTTTTTTAAAGATATTAAATTTATTAATTATCAAAGTTTATTAAATGATATAAATCTGAAGAGTAGCCATTAATATAAGTTACCTAAAACCATATAGAGGTCAGCCATAAGAATTGTCAATTTAGAGACGTAAATATCAGAGAGTTTAACCATGAGTTGTCAATAGAACGTAAAACCCAGTGAGGTAAGCCATGTGTTGTAAAAAATAAAGTTTTAATAAAGAGACGCAAAAAAACCAGAGAGTTTAGCCATGAGTTGTCAGGAGTACATAAAACCCAATGAGGTAAGCCATGTGTTGTCCAGTATAGTTAAGGCGTAATTCCCAAGTGAGGTTACCGAAATTGTGTATAGGATGGTGTAAAGCCTGATGAGTATCCAATCCTTATTAATATTTAAAATTATTAAATTTTGAAGTTTAAACATATATTAAATGTTATCATTATAACTACAAAGTATGAAGTGTATCTTGTAATATGATTTTCATTAAACATATATAAAAAAGTAAAGTAATAGATATAAATATATTGCAATTCAATTAATGAAAAATAAAACTAAAATTAATTCACTGTTAGTTGTAAAAAATATATACCTATTATAATGAAACATAAAAATGTATGTTAAATGTTATTTGAAGTTTATATACTATACGTGATGTAATGAATTAAATATGTAAGACAAAATTACCTAACATCTAAATAAATAAAATTAAAAATAAAATTTTTGATTACAACAGATTGTCATATATACTGAAAAACAAAGCAGTATTTAATAATTACAAGTTAATAGACGTATATAATTTAAAAAGTAAATATAAACAAAAGGTTAGATAATAAATTAAAAACAATAACCCGAGTACAAAAGGAATAAGAATTTTAAAACTACGAAAAACGAATAAACAAAAAAATTAAAAATAAATCTAAATTCAAATGTAGATAAACAAATTAATTCCATTAACGTGTTTAATTCAGTGAGTGAAGTTTCAAAATAAATTCAGATAATATTAATAACAATTCTGAAAATTCGAATTCAATTTAAGCAGTTTAATGATAAAATTGAACTTACAAATAATTCTAATAATATTGACAATATTTGTTTCTTTTAAAAATGAATAGGAAAAGAAAAATAAAATGAAATAATTCGTAAGTACTCAAGAAATATAAAATTTATAAAGAACTAAATATAAATATAAATAATATAGCAACTAATTTAGATAATAAAACTGAAATTTATATTTTCAAAAATGAAACTATAAAATTAAAGTAAGAGCACATTAACTTAAAAAATTATAGTATTAGAGAACTAATAAGCAATAATTATAATTATATAGATTTAAAATATATTATCTGAATATAATATATCAAACAGTTTAACTAAATACTTGAATATTACTTTAATTAGTAAAATTTAGAAACAACATTCTTTCTAGTTTTAGTATTTAAAAATAATAAATATTTTTATTTAAAGAGTATTAAACTTTAGGGAGAATGTTAGAAATAAAGTTTAATATTGTGATACTATATTATAGTTAGTTATATGATAACTTAGAATAAAATATTATTATTGTATTAAATAATTAAATATGTATTATTATGTAAATATATTGTGGCGCATTATGATGTACAATCAAATATAGTTATATTAAAAAAACTTAAAATGTAATAAATAATAATTATATAATTGTATTATACAATTAATCAAAAAAAAAAACAATAACCTTAATTAATACAAAGATATTATTAAAAGGAGATCGAAATCTCAATTCTAATAGGATTTTTTCTAATATATTATAATGTATACTGTATTTTATAATGTATTCTGTATTTTATAATGTATTCTGTATTTTATAATGAATTTTATATTTTATAATGTATTCTGTATTTTATAATGAATTTTATATTTTATAATGTATTCTGTATTTTATAATGAATTTTATATTTTATAATGTATTCTGTATTTTATAATGAATTTTATAATTTATAATATATTCTGTATTTTGTTTATTACATAGTTTAATATTATTAATGTATTATTTTCTTTATAAAGTAAATTTATATTTTAATGATTGAAATGTTTTTTATTCTCTTATTCTTTTATTTTCGATCATTAGATTAGATTAGTAAATCAGTTAATTAAGGTTTTAAGGATCTTGGAAGTCATTGGGTTTTTACTTAATTAATGCGATGATCGATGTGGATGGAATATCGATCGAAAACTTATCTAGGTTTTTCTATCTAATCGCTTTCTAGATAAGAGATTTGTTAAGATTACAAAACATATTTCACATTTTACCTTATTTTTAAAAAAAAAGTATAAATAAGGTTCTTGAGTTCTTTTTTGAGAAATCAAGAGTTATTATCATAACAGTAATAACAAATATAATAATTAATAGTAACAATAATAAAATAAAAATTTTTAATAATTTTATTTTTAATAAAAAATAAATTTACAATAAAACAAATTTTTAAATGTAAAACGGCTTTCTTTTTTTCGAAATTTGGTGTCTTGCTTATTATATTTGATATAGTTAACTCAACATATTAGATTAGAATCATAAGTATGGTTCTTTTCTAACCTTTAATATTTACAGTTAGAACTAATATTAATGATTAATCATTTAATTATAATTAATTTTATAATTAAATTATTACATGTTAGTAAAAGAATGAATAACCTTTATTTATTATAAATTTTAATTATTAATTCTTTATTATAACTACTTTCCTATTCTAAACTTTGAATGTTAATAATGTTAACATTATATTCCACAAATTATTAATCATACTTTTTATTAATATTTATTATAAAAAATATTATATTATTAAAACTTAAAACTAATTAAATTTCCTTATAATGAATTAATTAAAATATTTATTAAAATTTACTATAAACAAAATTAATTAAATATTCTTTTATATTATCAAAATAATCAATATTATTAAAAATTTATTATTAAATCTTAATATAAATTAGTATAAAAAAATTATAATATCTTATTCAAATTAATTAAAAATATTATTAAATATTTATTTTAAAAATTAAATTAAAAAAAATATTATAAAATTTATACTAATTAACTATTATTTTATTTATAAAATAATTAATTTACTTGTTTTATTAAAATTAAAATATAAATTATTAAAACTTAAAATAGCAAATTCTTAAGTAAAAATTCTTGTATATATTTTTATTTTATACTTAATTCTAAATAAATTATATCTAAATATTATATTATTATTTATAAAAATAAAAACAAAAATTAATTAATATAAAATTAATTCAATAATTCTATAAAAACTGTTAAATTTTATTAATTATCGCTTAAATTCAAGAGATAATATATATATATTACAAGGATTTCTTAATAAAAAAAAATTGTAATTAATAGCTATTAAAAAGAAATCATTAATAATTAAAAAGAAATTTAATAAACAATAAAGTTAAATATAATTAAGCAGGTTAAATATATCCCTACCTGAAATTAAACCCTAATCTACCACTATTGATAAGAATGTACTAAATGATGCATTTTTAATTAAATTTATGGTTTACTTTGTCAAAATAGAGATAGAAAATTTTGGAGTTTTAAAGTTACTGAGTCGATTTGTTGAATTCTATATCAATAATTTAACAATAATCAATTAAGAAGATTAATTTAAAATAAATAAAATATTATTATCTTAAAATATTAAAATATATTATATTATTTAATAATTTTCTTTTTTGAAGGGTTTATAATAATATTTATTTAATAAGAATAAGTATTGAATTATTAATATATAATTATTGTGAAATATACATATATACACAATAATCTTAAAAAGAATATAAAAAATGAATTTAATAATTCTTCTTTTATACTTTTTAGTTGCATTTTATAATATATTCAATAAGGATAGGATAATAATAATAAGTTTTAATATAAATATTAATAATAATAGAAGATTTAATACAATAAAAATAAGTATTTAATATAATACTAGCTAACATAAGATTAAATTAAAATAATTATTTAATTGAATATTCATAAATTAATGTTTGCAAATAATTTATCACCGAAAATCCATGTGATTATAATAAAATAATTCTTATTAATAATTAATAATAGGGAGGGCTAAGTTAATTATTATTTATAATATTATACAAATTAATTACAATTAGACATTCTTAATAAATAAGTATAAATATTATTTGATATTGAAATTTTATTATTTCCAACAATAAAATATTATTGATATTAATTTATTTAAATAATAAATATTAAAGAATAATTATAAAATAGTTGCGAACAAAAATTATTTCAATTTGATAATATATTATTTTTATTTAATATTGTAAAACTTTAAATTAATAATATTATATTTTTATTATTAAATTTTTATTATTAAATTTTTTTTATTATTAAAATTTATTATTAAATTTACACCAATCATATAACTTATTTTAAAAGAATTGCTAGAAATATAAATATAAAGTTTTATTATTATATTAATTTAAGGAGTAATATTATATATTTAATATATTTTATCGGCTAGCACAATTATTTATTTAGTTTTAATTAATAATTTTTATTTAATTTTTAATTTAATAAAGAGCTCTCAATTTAATAATACATGAATAATAAAATATATATAATAAAATATTATTATATAATCATATGATTTACATTAATTTATTATATACACGTGTATAAATTTATAATTACATAAATGTGTAACATTTACATAAACTTATGAATATATTTATATTTTTATGTTTTGTATATAACTAGTTATATTTTAAATATTTAATTAATAAATATTTATTTAAATTTATTTATTTTATTTGTTTATTTATTTATATGTTAATACTCCCCCCTCAAATAAGTTTTTATTTAATAAAAACTTTATTTGCGAAGTTAGTTATTTTATTACCATTTGAATTTTTGGTTAAGATATCAGCTAACATATTATTTGTATCAATATATAATAATTTTACGAATTTCTTTTCCATGTAATCTCTATCAATATGAAATTTAATTTGAATGTGTTTTAATTTTGAATTTACATTTCCATTTTCAATATTAATTTTGCTGGCTAAATTGTCTGTAAAAATTTTAATTGATCCATTAAATCTTATTAATTCTTCTAAAATATTTCTAATTGATAAAACTTTTTTGATGCATTCGGATGTACTTATGTATTCTGCTTCACAAGTAGATGATGCTACTATTGATTGTTTCTTTGAGTACCAGCATATTGGACTATTTCCAAATAAAATAATATGGCCTGATGTAGACTTCCTATCTTTAATATCACCTGCAAAATCAGCATCAGTATAACCTAAAATTTCACCTTTACCATCATATTTTATTTTGTAATTTTTGGTTGTATTTAAATATTGTAAAATATGTATTACCTTTTTCCAATCTGATACAGTTGGTTCTTCTGAATTTCTTGAAGCTTTATTAACAGCAAAAGCTATATCTGGACGGCTACATCTTGATAAATAAATAAGCATACCGATAGCACTTTTATAAATGGTTTTATTGAATGGTTTATTATTTTCAGATTTGATATTGTCACCAACGCATGGAGTGTATACATTTCTTGTATATTCTAATCTAAATCTTTCTAATATATTATCAATAAAATTAATTTGTGAAATAGTATATTCTTTATTATTGTTTTCAACCTTTATACCAAGAATAAAATTTATGGGTTCAGATTTAGATACTTTAAAATTGTTTTTAATAATTTTTGTAACATTTTCAATTTCTTCATCTGTACCAGTAACTATAATATCATCTACATATAGACCAATAATACTAATTAATTTATTATTTTTAATTTTACAATAAATACATTCTTCAGAAATTAGTTGAATATGGTCATTTGTTTTAAGAAATTGTGATAATTTTTTATTCCACTGTCTTCAGGATTGCTTTAAACCATACAATGCTTTGTTTAGTCTCCAATATCCCCTCCCAAAGTTCGTATCTCCAGGAGGAATTGTAGTATATATTTCTTTGTCCAATTCCTCATTGAGATATGCAGCTTTTATATCAAGTTGAAAAATGTTTCAAGAAAATTTAGCAGCTAAAGCAAAAATAAGCTTCAAACAATCAATATTTAAAGTAGGAGAATAAGTAAGTTCATAATCAATACCTTCTTTTTGTTTAAAACCACGAGCTACTAAGCGAGCTTTACGTTTAACAATATTGTTATTGCTATCTTTTTTATTTGAAAATACCCATTTCGTAGAAATTAATGTTTTATCATGGGGGACAAAATGAACTAAAGTCATAATATTGTTGTTGTATAAATTATTTAATTCTTCATTTATAGCATCTATCCATTCGTCTCTATCAGGACTTTTAATTGCTTGAGTAAAAGAAAATGGAACATCTGAAGAAATAGAAGCTATATATTTAAAATTGTCTATATTTCTATATTTAGGGGGTTTAAAATAATTTTTAGAGTAAACATTATTATAAAAATAATCAATTTTTCTTTTATTTAAATTATTATTAGAATTAATATAAATATTTTCGACATGAGCAATATCTTTATTTTTGTTTTTTAAATTATTTTTAAATAATTTTTCAACTATGGATAATTTTGAATTAGATTTATTATTTTTAAATTGAGAAAGGAAAAATGGATTATTATGAGATAATTGAATATTTTCATTATTAATAGTATTATCAATAACAAGAGTTTTAACACTTTTTCTTAAATTATTATTATAATTATTGCTTTCAAAATTTAATTTATTATTAAGTAAATTATTTTTGTTAGTGGAAAAATTATTTTGATTATTGTCATTATTGTTTAAATTTGACGTTTCACAAACATTATTATTATCTAAAAGTCCACTTTGTTTATTATTTTCGTTTTGTTTACTTTCATTCTTTTGTTTATTTTCATAATTATTACTATTATTATTACTAGATGAGGCAATATTATCAAATTTATTAATATCAATAGAGTCATTATAATCTAATATGTTGTCATTTTCATCATGAATGTCATAAAAAATTTCGTTTGTGTTACTATCATTACTATTGTTTGAAATTAAATTTTTATTAATATTGGAATTATTATAACCTAAATTGTTATTATTATTTGATATTTTATCATTTGAATCTAATAAACTATTTGATTCATTTTGTAATATATTATCAGTTGATTGTAATATATTGGAAATTTGAATATCATTTGAATTATTATTATTTGAATTATTTGAAATTTTTTGTTCAAAGTCGTTCAAATTTTTATTAATAAAATTTTTTTCACTTTTTTGGTTCAAAAAATTATTATTTTCATCGTTTTTGTGAGGATCTTCATTTGTATTTTGAATTTCTTGATTATTAGACGCGTTTTTATTTTTGGAATTTTTATTTTTATTAATTTCAATCATGGTAGATTCGGGTTTATTAATTTTTACGCTAATATTTTCATTATTGCTCGTGTTATTTTCATTTATATTTGGATCTGAATCTTCATAAAAATTTTTATCATTTTTATTATTTTGGTATGATTTATTAAAATTAAAATTAAATTCAAAAAAGCTAGGATAAAGGTCAGAGTTGCTTCCTTTGTTTGCTATGGAAATATTAGCTGGTTCATCCTCTTTGCAGTAGATTTCCCTGACATGATGAATTTTAAAATCTTCAAAGTCCATAATAATATAGCTATTACTTTTTTCACTAAAACCTAAAAATTTACCTTTATTAGAATTTGGTTGGAACTTTTGTTTATTTTATTCGAAATTTTTGTAATAAGTGACACAACCAAAAACTTTTATGTGGTTAATATTGGCTTTTTTGTTATAAAATACTTCATCTGGAATTTTATTACCAATTCCTGAATGTGGGATTTTGTTGTAGATATAGTTGGAGTATTGGATTGCAAAATCCCAGAAATTGTCACTGAGTTTGGACCAAAATAAAATTGTTTTGGTGGAAGAAATAATAGTTTGATTATACCTTTCTGCTAATCCATTATTTTCAGGGTTGTAAGGTGGTGAATATATCTTTTCTATACCATTACCTTTACAAAAATTTTTAACCTTTTTGTTGTCGTATTCTCTTCCGTTATCTGATTTGAAATACCTAATTTTATAATTATCTATTATATTATTTAACTGTTTTAAGAAATTTATAATAATATCCGGAGCCTCGGATTTACTCCTAATCAGAAATAACCAACTTTTTCTTGAGAATTCATCAATAAATGTAATGATGAATCTTTTATTTGTAATTGAGTCATTTATGGGGCCAATAATATCAGAATGAATAGCTTCTAAAATCCTTTTTACTCTGGGGGGTTGTTTATTATGTGGAAGACGCTTCATTTTTGCAATGTTGCAGTCATCACACGTATTTAATTTAATGTTGTGTAATTTTAAATATTTGGATAAGTCTTCGAAGTAGTAGTGACCCATTCTGCGATGCCAAATCTTTTTTTCTTCTTCTGATAATCTATTTATGGATGAAATATTTTTGTTTTCACAATTTTTAATTTCGAAATTTCCTGTTACTTGAACTTCGTTGTGTTCATCGGCATAGAAGGTAGCAAATGGTTTATAATTTTTGTCCATAAAAACTATTTTAACTTCTTCACCATCAACAGATTCTGTTAATGTTTTAACACCGGTTTTAGCTAGTTCAATACCACTTATAATATTTTTGGTGACATCTTTAGAGTATAATACTTTATTTAAGTATATTGTATGATTATTTATCTTGAATTTTATATTCCCATATCCTTCAAATGTGCATATTGTATTATTTGCACATCTTAATTCAGTCTTTTCTTCAGTATAATTATTTAAGATTTCTTTGTCATTAGTTAAGTGTTCGCCAGCTCCAGAATCATATAACCATGATGTTTCTTCATTATTATTAATATTCAATAAAAATTTTACTTCTTTTGTTTTTTCAGTATTACACAGTAAGTCTTTTTCATTATTAATATTATTATTTTTACTTTCATTAGTAGTTTCTTTAATATTACTCATATAGAAAGCAGATCTTTTAGGAGATCGTTCATTATTATTATTTGGTTTCTGTAACAATTCTCTTAAGTCTTCATAATCAATATTATTGTTATATTCTTCATTAATATCAAATTTTTCCATGTGTCCAATGTAGTGAGCTCCTTTTGGGTTAAGATTATTATTATTTCTGTTATTATTATTATAATTATTATTATAATTATTTTTATTTCTATAATTTTTATCTATTACATCAAAAATATCTTTATATCTGCTATTTTGGTTTCTTGGATTAAACCAACATTCTTTTGTAGTGTGGCCATATTTATCGCATATGTCACATTGTTTCCTTGTATAGTAGCCGTTATTTTTATAATTATAAATACCGTTACGTCTTTTGTTATTATTATATTTACTATTATAATTATTATTATTGTTATATTTATTATTGTAATTGTTATTATTTTTAAATTTATTATTATAATTATTATATTTTATTTTATTATTATTATATTTAGTAATATTATCTGTGTTATTATTTTTAAATTTTCCGACCATGTCTATCTCCATTGGATCATCTTGGTCATATTTTTCTTTAGATTTCCACCCTTCATAAAGAAGTTTTATTCAAATCACTTTTAATCTTTTGGCTATTGTTTCAAATGTATCTTTTTCTTCATATGTAAATCTTCTTATATAGGATTTTGGTATTGCATTATGGAGGTATTTCATTTTGTCATCTTCCTTTAGAAAATATTTTTCTCCTTCCATATATTCAAAGGTAGCTTCTAGTCTTTTAATTACATCATAAATTCCTTCTTCCTTATTAGTTTTTATTGAATCCAATTCATTTATCCAGTAGGCCATATTTTTTCCTTTTACTTTATGCCTACTTAGTCTCTTAAGCATCAGTTGAGCTGAATCTATGTCTGTTAATTCAGCTTTAATTTCATCACAAACAGAGTTTAAAATTAATTTACCAATTTTGGCGTTTTGTTTTATAATTTCCTTTTGTTCTTCTGTATTAGTAGCATTAAATACCTCAATTCCATCCATTGGGTCTTGTTCACCTAGAAATTGTATTAGACCCGTCTCCATAATTTCTAGTTTTATTTCATGGAACCAAATGATATAATTACATGGTCCCTTTAATATACATTTATTTTCTTTACTCATTTTATTTTTGATTTTTAATTTTAATTATTATTTTAAATAACACGAATTTAATAATTTAATTTATTAATTAAGGTCCCTTTTATGAGACTCTTAATCTATCGGCTAGCACAATTATTTATTTAGTTTTAATTAATAATTTTTATTTAATTTTTAATTTAATAAAGAGCTCTCAATTTAATAATACATGAATAATAAAATATATATAATAAAATATTATTATATAATCATATGATTTACATTAATTTCTTATATACACATGTATAAATTTATAATTACATAAATGTGTAACATTTACATAAACTTATGAATATATTTATATTTTTATGTTTTGTATATAACTAGTTATATTTTAAATATTTAATTAATAAATATTTATTTAAATTTATTTATTTTATTTGTTTATTTATTTATATGTTAATATATTTAATACATCAGTGTAAGATATGTGACCAATTATAATTATAAGCCACATATCGTAATAACTATAAATACCATAAAAATGTATACTATGAAATTAGATACTGTTTTTACTTTTTTTACATAATAAAAGATTCTTGTTTTTAAACAGATTTAGAGTCTCAATCTCACCAAATTGAGCAAGATATAAAAGTTAAAGTATAAATAAATGTAATAAAATTATATTTATATTATAACAAAAATAAAACAGAATTCTATATTATAACATTCATAACTTTATTAATTCATATTTTATTTTAATTATATATTTCTAAATTTTAAAATTAAAATTAAATAAAATTCAAATTGAAATTAATTAAATAAAAATTTAAAGTGACATATTATTACTTAATAAATAAATTCAATGAAATATACAATTTTGGATAGAAATATTAAGTTGATATTAAGTATTTTTATTTGTTTGTTAATAATGAAATCTATTTGAAATCTATATTTAAAAAATCTCGAGACTTTTAGAAAATAAATAATAAAATAAATTTATTTTTATAAAAAAGAGGAATAAAAACAAATAAAGTTATAAAACTTTCTAAAGATTAGATTACGAACGGCTTTGGCTCAATTTTTCGGTATTCATGTTTCTTATTCTTAACGGGCTACAAGTTCTTTCGAAATTCCATAGAGAGCAGCTAAGGGTTCATTAAGAGCAACTAAGAGTTTATTGAGAGCACATGAGACTCTTAAACTTTGAGTTAAGATGAAAATAAAGAAAAATAAAAAAAATAGTCAACTGACTTTGGATGATCATTCATTCAAAGACTGATCTCGAACGGTTATAATAAAATGCCATTATATACAACAATCAGTACCAAATCTTGATCTGAGAATCATTTATCATCAGTATTAATTTGTGGTAAATGTAATCAATCAATGGTATGTGACTCAAACCGGATTAACAAAGACATCAGATTAAAGTATTATCGATGCAAAAAGTTAAATTGAAATAAATATATATAAAATTAGTCAACTAACATTATAAAGTTGAAAAATTCATAGTCATCTTATAATGTTAAGATGAAAATAAAAAATAAAAAAAAATAAAAATAACTTAAAAAAAAAAAGGTATGATGGTCAGCTACTTAAAAGTAAGCTGAAAATAAATTAAAATTGAAATTAAAATAAATAAAAATAGTCAACTAACTTTAAGTTGAAAATGAATGAAAATAAAATAAAAATAAAAATTAAAATTAAAAAATAATAAAAAGTAATGATAAATAATGGTCAACTATTTTATGTTGAAAATAATTGTATAATAGATGACTTAAAGATAATTTTATAATATTGAGTCGAATATATAAAATATAATAGTCTACTAGCATATTAATGAAAAAAAGTATTAATAGTCAACTAAGTAATTAAGTTGAAAATAATACCATTTAATAAAAATATTATATAAATGAAAAATATTGTATAAATGAAAAATTGTACAAACAATTATAAAATAAACATTTCAAAACGGACAAAAAAATAAATAATTAATTAAAAAAATACGAAAAAATATAATAAATCGAAACCCCAAAAACAATAAAATAAACTTCATTATATTTTCAATATAAACATTTATTATTTTAATAAATAAATTTTTAAATTACTGTAATATTAATATTAATTATCAATATTTAATAAATAGAAATTTCTTTAAAACTTTAATTTATAATACTTTAATTATCAAAAATCTACCATTCAAATCAATGTATTAAAAAAATTATAATTATAATCAATAAACATAAATTTCAATAATTTTGTCAAACTTTAATCAATAATACTTTTTTAATCCATTTTATAATTCAACTTTTAAGAAGTCTTATAAATATTTTATTTTATTGATTTAATATATTTAAAATTACCACATAGAATAATTAGCGACAGGTTTTATATGAAATTTAATATGAATATTTATTTTGATATGTAAATCTCATCTAATAAAATTAACCTTTAAACATAAAATATATATAAATAATTTACTAAATTTATAAGTAAAAATAATTCTGATTCACATATTTTATATAATATTATTACAAAAACATTATTTTATATCACAATACATATTCTGTATTTCTATCCAACTCAAACTTTTATCCAAGTTAGATTTGAGAGGGAATGATGGAAATATAAATATAAAGTTTTATTATTATATTAATTTAAGGAGTAATATTATATATTTAATATATCAGTGTAAGTTATGTGACCAATAATAATAATAAGCCACATATTATAATAACTATAAATACCATAAAAACGTATAATATGAAATTAAATACTGTTTTTACATTTTTTTACATAATAAAAGATTCTTGTTTTTAACAATAATAAAGTAGTACAATACTTTTGTTCTTTCTCTTTTACTTACGACTTTATTATTATATAATTCTTTTGTTATTCTTTTAAGTTTAAATAATAAATTTAAAATAGATTATATTAAATTTAAATAAAATTTATTAATTATTTTGTTTATCAAGTGGTTAGGGGTTTACTTATACACTTTAGTGTTCAGTAGTTTAGTGTTATATAATTAGAGTTTTGTTAGTTAAATTATTTAGATTAGTTTAAAATATGCTTACTTTGGATTGTTTTAGATTATTTTTGATTATTTTATATTATGGATATTAGAATTAAACTTTGAATAATTTAATAATTAATTTAAATTTAGAATAATAGAATAATATAAATAATTTTCCTAGATTATTTAAAATATATTATTTTATTGTAAAAATATTCAATTATAATGTACCATATTGTTTGTAATAATTCTATTAAATAAATAAGCAATAGAATTATTTATTACAATTTAATAATTAAATAGTATTAAATTGAGAATTTTTATACTTAACTAAATTAGAGTTTAAGTTTATTGTAACAAAAGGCAATATATTCTAAAGTTTATTTAAATTAAAAATTGTTTTATTATGAATTTAATAATATGATTTATTAATAATTAAAAATACTCTTTGATAATTTTTGAAAAGAGAAAATATATAATAATAAAGAAAAATTATAAAATGCTGTTATTGTATAATTTGAATTATTATAAGTCTTTTTTTTATAATTATAACTCTTGATTTCTCAAAAAGAACTCAAGAGTCTATATTTGTAAGAAAATTAGTATTTTTAGTTTATAAATTTAATTACCATTTTAATTAATATTTTTATTTTATTACAACTTTTATTATAATTTTAAATATTAAATAGATTATTATAATAGGATATATTATATTAATATATAGTTTATACAGTTTATGAATATAATTTTAAAAAAAATTTTATTTTTATAAGCCTCTTTTTATATAATTAATATTAAAACATGTATTTAATGTATTAAAATATGTATGATCCATTAAATGTATTTTGTATGTATAAATGGCATTAATTTTTGTATTTTTAAAAAATAAGCCTTTTTGCTTCAAATAAATAAAGTTAATTAATAAACAAATATTGAGATTTTTAACAGATTAAGAGTCTCATTTGCCTCTATAAGTTTGTGTAGAAATTTAGAATACATAGTTAATTAGGAAATTTAGTAATTTAGTAATTTAGTAACTTTACTTATTAACTTAGTAATTTAGCAATTTAGCAATTTAGTATTTAGTAATTTAGCAACTTAGTATAATTAGGATATTTAAGATTAACGACACTTGAATATACACATAAGTAAATAAGAAACCCATTAGAATTAGGAAATTAGTATTTAAATGTTTCTTATATAATTTAGTAAATAGTATTTAGAAATAGTAATTAGCAATTTGTAATTACTATACAAATTCATTAAATAATATTAGCAATATATTAATACATTTATAAAATGACCGGAACAACTAGAATAGCTCTTAATAGGATGGAAATGTTCTAACTGAAGACAACTACGATGAATGGTATAAAGACTTTATCCTCGAACTCCAAGGCGCTGGATTGAGTATGTAGACAAAAACATAGATGATATAGTAAAAGAAGTAGAGAATAAATATACTACCAAAGATAAAAAAGGAAATGATATTTTTTCTGAAGAAGGTGAAAACAAAATTAAGGAGCATAAAATGAACAACTTCAAAGTTTTGAGCTTTTTAAGAAAATCTGTTGATACAAAAATAAAATCCTTTATTAGAAGTAAAGAAGAATAGAAAAATTCAGCATACTTAATATTGAAGGTACTCAAGAAGAAATATCACGAAGAAGAATTCAATGAAATACCAAATTTGAATTTAAAATTATAGATAAAAGAAAATTCAATTATGATACAAATTATTGTAATAACAGTGGTGAAAATAAATTTAAAAATAATAACACACCGAATAAAACAGAAAACATAAATATTTTTCAAAAAGAAAATAATATTAATGATTTAAATAATTATTTTATTAATGGTATTTATGATGGCAATAAATATAATAACAGTAACTTTAAGAATTTAGGTATGAATAATAATATACGTAATAATGAAATAGCAATTATGAATAGTAGTATATGAAATAATGAAATAGCAAGTATGAATAACAATAATATTTCGAATAGTTACCATAATAATGAAAATGAAAATCCAGTTATAATAGATAAATATATAATTGAATCATTTAAAGATAAAATAAACAAAACAAATTGTAAATTGAACAAATTATTGAAATGTTTGAATGAAATCGACAAGAACAATAACATCCAGAAAATTATTAAAGAATATCTAAAAGTTATGAATCTTGATAATACTTATGAAAATTATCAAAAATTTATGAAAATAATTAATCAATATAATAATATTTTAAATGTTAATTACGATAATCCAGGAAATGAAATTGATAAAAATGTAAACAAAAATAGTCTAGGCGAAATAATTGGTGGAAATTATAAATATATGATGAAAAATATTTTTTCAGAAAAAAAATTTTTAATAATAAAAATTTGTCAAAAATTGATCAAAAATCAAAAATTAATAAGAATGAGCAAAATTAGAAATTTTATTCTAATGTACATAGCTTGAATTTAAATCTGATTCGTTAGCTGAGGAAAATTTAGGTTGTACTACTACAGATACGTAAGAACTATTAGCAAATTAATAAGGATATAAAAATATTAAAAAATAGCAAATTTTCTTAGTAAACAAAGATTTTACAATACTTTGTTTAAAGAGGAATTTTAGAAAATTAGTATTTTTAGTTTTTAAATTTAATTACCATTTTAATATTTTTATTTAATTACAACTTTTATTATAATTTTAAATATTAAATAGTTTATTATAAATAAATAGGATATATTGCTTTCAAAATGACTACTCCAGAACATCAAGCTGTCACTGAAGTAGTAAATACCAAGCAGGATATGGCAAATGTAATTCGAGTAATAGTAGTAGTAAAACTTCTAACGACCGATGTGGAAATGGGTTTGGAAAATGCCCTTGTTGAAAGTGCCGTAATAAATGTAATAAATATGGGTACTGTAGAAGTAGCTCTGATCATTGCTCACCTAAAAAGGGATGCCAGAGTTCTTATGGCAGTTGTAATTCTAATGGCAAATCAAATAATTCAAAAGTAACTACTAGTTCTAATGGAAGATGCGAATTAATTGGAGGGGTAAGATATGTCTGTTCAGATGGAACAAAGAATCGGAGAAGAGTAAACTATCGAAATCAATAAAGTTGCTACTGTAAATGATGGTAATCATCTGTAACGATATCAGCATCGTTATAACTTGCCAAAGCTTCAATTGTACATACACTGGATGTCATTGATTCGACTTAGACTTTTTCCTTTTTTGAAAAAAAAAAGATTTATTTAATTTATAATGTATTCATTCATTTAATAATTTATTTAATAATTATTTATATAATTAAATTTATTTAAATAAATAATATTTGTACATTTACATTTAACGAATTATGTATTAGAATAATTATTTCTTGAATATAAATATCATGTATTATTTTGCTTTTGACTCTTTGAGTCAATATTGTTCAAATCATATTAATAATAAATAAAAATCATAATAAAAACATAATAATTATAAATATTTGTTTAAGATATTATTTTAGTTTTAAATAGTTTTAGTTCTTAGTTTAGGTTATTTATTATTAATTTTCTACAACAACCTAGCGAGACTTCTAGCAGATTCGTTACATCATCGTATCTTCATTTTATCAACAAATTTGTCTGAAGAAGTACAAAAGTTAAATCACCTAGATGAAATTGAACATATTGAAAAAGTAAAAATATTTTACCAAATATATTAATAATAATAGAAATGTGAAAATTCCTAAGATAAAAATGAGCAATGAAGCTCAAACTAACCCTTATTATGATTTAAAAGAAATAAAAAAGACATCAACTGGGAAAAAACCGAAGTAAAAATTCAAAGAAATGCCTTTCACCATTTATCACTTATTTCCTAGAGTAAGTATTATTTCAATATCATCAAAACCTTCGACACTCCCTACTACTACTTTCTAGAAAATGCTTAAATGGTGTCAATGTTTTCTTAATTGATAATGGTATTATTATAGACCATAATGATTTTTCACTAACCAACAGAAATGTCACGTGTGATGCTATCATCACAGAAGATGATTTTGATGAAGCTCTTGATCAAGTGAAAATGAGATACTGTATTGGTAATGAAGAAGATACTGAAGATTTATATGCTGCCCATGGTACTGTTGTAGGTTCCATAGTTGGTGGTAAAACTTATGGGGTTGCTAAAAATGACAACATACATGATTGCTGTGGATGATTCCAAAGAAAGTCATGTTCATGCTCTTGAATATATCAAGGAGAAAGCGAGTTAAGGAGTTATTAAATAAAACAAAACAGTCATCAACTTTAGTAGTGGTCCATACGAATACTCCTACAGTATCGATATAACAATAAAAAGTATGACAAATGGTGGTTTTATGATCATTAATTTACCTATCAAAATGCACTAGACCTGATATTGCATTCGCAGTTAATAAAGTTGTAAGAAAATGCGAATGACCCACAATATCTGATTGGAATAAAATAATTAACATATTCAAATATATTAATTCTACTATAAATTCAAAAATGTATACGACAGTAAGGGAGAAATTAAAGCCTATACAGATTCGGACTATGGAGGTGATTTAGAGGACAGAAATCTACTTTTGAAGGTATAATTCTAATGGTAATTCTCCAATTTGTTGGATTTCTAAAAAGCAATCTAATGTAGATATATCTACCGCCGAGGCAGAATATATAAGTACTTCTAAAAATTTGAAGAAAATTTTATGGATTAAAGAATTAATAAATTATAATAAAATTACAATATACACAAATAATTTAGCTAGCAAAACAGCAATAGAAAATAGAGAAATAAATAAAAAAATAAAATATATAGACATAAGAATCTATTTTAATAAAATTAACATTGATAAGAAAATAGTTAAATTAGAATATATAGATATAAATAATATGCTAACAGATACATTAACAAAAAATCATGGGACAAAAATTTTAAATTTTATAAATAAAATTTTTTACAAATAAATCTAATTGAGGAGTGTAAACTATCTATTTATTTATCTTATTTATTTATTTATTTATTATTATAATTTTCCATGTTTTGCATAACATAAATCTATGTTATATATTTTTAATTTATTTTTAATTTATTTTATGTAAACAATATTACATTTTTAAATCATATGTTTTATTATATAGAGGTTATGTTTAGTGTATGATTTTACTTTCTGTTAACCTTTAATACAATTACTGTATATTAAATTTATTATAATATTAATAAAGCTAATAATTATAATAAAAATAATAATAAAAATAATAAAAATAAAAATAATAAAAATAATAAAAATAAATAATAAAAATAATAATAAAAATACAAATAATAATTATTTACATACGTGAATTATTAGTATAAATATTTATATATTACATTTCATGTTACACTATAGTGTCATGTGGTCTAAGTCACTTTATGTATATAAATATCATGTAAAGAAAATTTATTGTACATTAATTCTTGAAGCACTTTGTGCCATAAGTGTTTCTTACATCTATCTTAATAATAAAGTTGATATAAATCACATGACCAAGATTTCAGACACCCAACAGATTGAGTCTCAGTAACTCACAAAAGGATTCAATGAACTATGAATCCTAAGCCTGACAATACTATTATGTCAAAGGAGAAAATTATAAAAATTCTAACCCTTATAATTTAACCAATCCCTATTATATGAATATTTTTTTTGAATCTAAACTTAAAACTCTGAAATATTGAAATTGATTTAAAATTTAAATCATGATGTGAAATATTTTTCTACTTTATTAAACAAATATTGAAATGCCCTGAAAATTAGAAATGAAAGCAATTAAAGTTGGATGAATTATGATGATTTTCTTCGAATTTCCCAATGTTGATCATTATTGTTTTTATTACATGGATTTTAAATTAAGACGACTTTCATTTTTTATATTGATAACATTCCTAAACATTTTATTATCTAATGAAAAAATAATTCGATTTTTATTACTGGTAGAATTTATTATTGATAATTTGATGTACATGATTCAATATGGATTTTACTTCTGAATTAAACTATCTTTTTACCGGTATTGACAAATATGTTACTGAAAGCGTTGTAATTATCCTCAGCTTCGAGTATGTCTTTCAAAAAGTTTTCGAAAAGCATCTTTCGTAATATAGATTGAACTCAATATCGGGATGTTCCGATATGAGAGGAGCAGCTGTCCCAGTTACAATAGGTGCAGAAAATGAAGTTCCAGATAAGAAATTATTGGTATTTCTTGGTTTTAACCCTGATTGTTTTCAATTTCCTCAAGATCATACATGGCGGCTTTAACATACCCTGGTGTATGCTGTTAATGCATTCACCGTAATTGCTAAACTGAGCACGGGAATATAGAGCTAGCATATTATCATTGATAATGTTAAGATTTGAACGAGTCCCCTTCGTCCGTATTATTTATAGCGGCAACACTGATGACGCTATCATAACTTGATGGGTAGTGAATTTCAGTTACCTCACCAAATCTTTCTGTTTCTCGGCTTTCATCTAGGTAGGCGTTCACATTATCGTTCCCTGTACTAGTGATGATCCTATCGCACTTTTGTAAGTCGTGATGTTAAAAGGTTTTTTATTTTCTGATTTTATATTATCACCTGTGCATAGTGTTTTTCTATTTCTTGTATTTATAAATATATTTAAATTTTTTATAAATCCCTTTTGTTATTGTTTTATTCCATTGTCTACCTGATTGCTAAAGTCTATAAACTTGGCAAGGCTTTTTATAAAGCCTTGTCAAGTTTCCAATATCCCCTCCCAAAGTTGCTATCTCCTTTGGGAATGGTAGTATAAATGTCTCTATCCAATGTAGCATTGAGATAAGCAGCTTTGATATCTAATTGGTGGACATTCCAACAAAATTTGTCTAAGAAAAAATAAGTTTTAAACCATCAATATTAAGAGTAGAGGAATAAGTGAGTTCATGATCAATGCCATATATTTGTTTAAATCCTCAAGCAACAAGTCGAGCTTTATATTTAATAAATTATTGTTGGTATCTATCTTTGTAGCAAAAACACTTAATTGTTATAAAATTTTATTTTTTAGGAATATGTTTAACAAAAGTCATGATTTTGTTATTGTAAAGGTTATTAAGTTCGTCGTTAATAGCATTGATCCAATAAGATTTGTTAGGACAATTAATTGCTTCGGTACTGTTGTTTGGAGTATCCATGAAAAAAGAAGCAATCATTTTATCAGTATTAAAGTGATTATCATTAAATCGAGAATTACGATAAGTATTAGAAAAATTAGGAATTGAAAAACTATATGGTCTTTTTCTTAAAGGGTTAGAAGTAATATCAATCATTTTAATATCAGTCATTTTAATATCAGTCATTTCAATATCAGTCATTTCAATATCAATTTGGGAAGTATTATTTTTATTAGGAAAACCAGACATATTAGAGACTTCATCATTAATTATGGAATTAATAATTGGGTGGTACTATTCAGGTGGATTAGAAGAACGTTTCAGGCAAGATTTGTGGTTAGGGGACGAACTATTTTAAAGTTATGAGAATTTTTAAAAATTTTTAGTATTATTTTCAACGTTTTAATCCCCTCCAAACTTAGATTTTCATTAATATAGTTTTTGTTTTTATTATGATTACGTTGAGGACTATTAATAGAAGAATAATTACTATTATGATCAGGAGAGTTGTCATTGTTATTAGGTAGATTAAGCTCATCATTTTTATAAGAATTATAGACATAATTATTTTCTTCATTTTGAAAAATTTTTTCATTAATAAAATTGTAATTTTTTGAAAAAATTTTCTCTTCCATAGTTTTATGATCTTTATTTGTTTATAATAATTGCTTATAAGAGTTGATATAAAAAAAACTGTTTATAAATTATTTACTAGTTTATTATTTTGTTTATTTAAATTATATTAAATATAAAGAATATTATTTATTAATTTATTTTAGGTTTTAATTAAAATAGCTAATGATTAATTTGATTGTTATTATTTTTGTTTTAATTTATTTTTATTTAATTAAATTTTTAAAATGGATTTCGGTTTTAGAAAGAATTAATTTTTGGGTTAAGTTAAATAAAAATTTGTTATTAATTAATTTGATTTTGTTAGAAAATTAGTATTTTTAGTTTAAATTTTTACTAAACACTTTGTTCAATACTTTTATTTTATTATAATTTTAAATATTAAATATTAAAAAGTATATTATAAATAAATAGAATATATTACAATAATATATAGTTTATATAATATAGTTTATGATACAAATAATATTGATGATAAGAACAATAGAAAAAGTTTTATTTGAGAATAATAATAATTTTATTAAAGATTTAAATATTGATGAAGATGAACAAAAACATGAAAACACTATGATTGATACTTATAATGAAGATAAAAATATTAATAGTAGTAATTCTAATCAGGAATACATGAAGAATAATAGAAATGAAAATAACGATATAAATAAAATAAACAATAAACAAAGCTGCGAACAAAAATATTCAATATTATAAAAATAAAATAAGAGAATCAAATTATAATATTTATAAATTAATGAATGAATTAAATGATGTAATCCAAAATAATAATTATATTAAAAAATTAATTGCAAATAACATACCTTTCAATGTACATAAAGTAAACAAACATTATAATAATAATAAATCTAATAATAATAACATTAAGTTACTTTCCTATCAGGATAATCAAGATAATGACAAAATATTGGATAAATTTCAAAATAATCCTGATAAGTATGAACATTCAAATAATTCAAAATTATATGATTTAAGGCCAAATAATAATTCAAAAATTGATCCTGTTAACAAAATTTCTAGTGAAGTAAACAAAGAAATTCCTGTAATTTTAATTGAAAACAATAATAATTCAAGTGAAAATCCTGAAAATCCTGAAAATCCTGAAAATCCTGAAATCCTGAATAATAAAGACCTAGATTTAAATAAAAATAATTCAAAAAAAAAAATGAAATTAAATTGTAAAAAATAAAAAAAAGTGAGGATTTAAATTTTAAAAAGAAAGAAGAAAAAAATAATAAACCAATAATTAAGATTTTAAAAAATAAAAAATTTAAAAAATTATAAACTCAAAAAAAAAAAAAATTAATGAAAATTTTTCAATTTTTGAAAAAAAAAATAAATAATTAGATGTGAAAAAGACGCATATCTCAATGCCAAATTACATAATGATATTTATATGAAACTACCAGAAAGACATGAAAATCATAATAAAGGTTATTGTAAATTAAATAAGGCACTGTATGGATTGAAACAGGCTGGTCGAGAATGGAACCAAACAATTAGTAAATTTTTGATCAAAAAAGGACTCTATCAATTAAGAAGTGAACAATGTTTATTCATTAAGTGGAATAACAAAAATAATGTAATATGTTTAGTAGCTATATATGTCGATGATATGTTAATAACAGGTATTAAAAAAAAAAAGTTTTAATATTATTAATATTATTAAGAACAATTTTAAAATTTCCAAGTGCAAAGAAATGAATCATATTTTAGGATTAAATGTTAGGAAAAATAAATTTGGTTATACGATCTCTCAAGAGAACTATATTGAAAGCATTTTAAAAAAATTTAATATTAAAGAAAATCAAAAAGCTTCTACTTCATATACCGGTGATGACGTTAAACTAATTAATAAAACACCTTTTGATAAGACTATTGGTTGTTTAATACATGTATCTAAATCGACAAGACCTGATATATCTTTCTCTGTGTAAAAGAAAATACTAAAATAGATTACAATAACAAGACACAATAAATTTTATTAAAAAAATTTTTTATTAAAAATATATTTTATTAATATTTAATATTTATTAATAGTTATTTGTTCAATAACAATTACATCGAGAAAAAATGTGAAAAGTATCTTCTATTTATACTTTTCCTAAATACATTGATAATATATTATTTTATTTAAATTACATATATTTTAATATAAAACTATCCTAATGAATTTTATTAAATAATAAATTTATAAACTATAGCTAAATTTAGAAAAATTTAATTATTAATTAAACTAAATACTAAATAATTAAAATTAAGTACATTTATTATCTATTTATTATTTTAATATTATAAGTCTTTATTTATTTTCGATTTAAAAACAATGTTAAAGGAGTCATGATTAAATTTTGAAACTTAATTTTCACAAAATAAATTATTAATTTATTTTGTTTTAAACTTTAATTAATTGAATTTAAATTATTTTACAACAATAATTTTCTCAGAATTAAATTTTATAAAAATTATTACATTAAAAATTTATCTTGTGGCTTAAATATATTCTGTATTTTGTTTTTAAATATATAATTCAAAAATTTAGTTCATATGATTTATTTACTTTGTTTATTATTTTATAAATCAAAGAATAATTTACACTTTTTGAATTACACAAGAAAAATTTTTAATTTAAAATGTGATTGGGATAATCACATCTTTACACTCTGTTAGTAAGTCATCAAGAAAAAATTCAAATCCAACAGTATCAGATTGGAACAAAGCAGTCAACATCCTTAAATATTTAAATCAAACTAAGAATTATTACATTTCATACAAAAAACAAAGGAGAATTAATTGGTTAGAGAGATTCTGATTTTGCTAGAGATTTATCAAGTAGCAAATCCCACTTCAGGATATATTTCTTTCTTAGCCTCAGGACCAATCGTTTAGATGTCCAGACAACAACAATCAGTAACAAGATCTACTGCAGAAGCAGAATATATTGTCCTTTCTGAAGCTGTAGCAAATGGTTTATGGATTAAAAATATGCTAAATGAAATGTTTAAAAAAAAATTTGTAATAAATTTAAATGGAGACAACAGAGCATCCTTATTTGCAGCTGAAAATTATGCCATTAGCAAAAAACTTAGACATGTAAGAGTCGGCTATCACTACTTTAAAGAAAATATTAAAAGAAAAGAAGTAATTTTACATTACATTAAATCTAAAGAAAATTTAGCAGATATTTTAACAAAAGATGTTAATAAAAATCAAATAACTAATTTTGAAAAGTCTTTGATAATACTTTGTTTAAGGGGGAATATTAGAAAATTAGTATTTTTAGTTTAAATTTTTAATTAACACTTTGTTCAATACTTTTATTTTATTATAATTTTAAATATTAAATATTAAATAGTATATTATAAATAAATAGAATATATTACAATAATATATAGTTTATATAGTTTATGATACAAATAATATAGTTTTAAAAATTTTTTATAAGCCTCTTTTATATAATTTCTATTAAGTCATGTATTTAATATAATAAATATGTACGTTCCATTGAATGTAATTTTTATGAATATAAAAATATTAAATCATGTATTATTATTAAAAAAAGGTTCTTTAATAATAAAAAATAAATTTTTTGTAAAAAGTAAATATTTATTTACGATTTTTTGTCAGATTTTATAATTTCATTATTTATCAATAGTATAGTTAGTATTATTCAATTTAAAATAAAAAAAAACTTTCTAAATAAATTTAATATAAAAAAATAAATAAAAAGCTCCAAATTTTGGTGGAGAATCCGAAAGTACCTTTTTGGGAAGTTCTATGAAAATAAATTAAATAAATATAAAAATTAATAATTATAAAAAATAAAAATATAAATAAAAATTAATTTAATAATAATTAATATAAGTATTTAAAAATATTTAATAATAAGTAATAGTTATTAGATACAAATAATTATATTTATTAGGTTGTTTAATAGAGATTATATAAAGATATAACTATAAAGGAATAAATAATATTATTACTATATTAAAGGGTAGATAATAAATATTAAATATTAGTTTATTGAATATATATCATATAAATTTAATAATAAGGTAAATAAATAATAACATAATTAAATTTAAGGAGTTTAGAGGTAATTAATAAAAGTTATAGGCTTACCTAAAATATACTTAATATTGGGATATATATCAACAAAAAAATATATATCATAGATTAAAATTAAAATAATATAAAATTATAACATTTTTCATTTATCAGCACCACAATTATTAAATTATTTATTATTAATAAACAATAAAAATTAATAAGTGTTTCAAATAATAAATCCTAATAATATTTATGTAATTAAAAAAAGTTATATTTGTTTATATATATAAAATAAGATTTCGGTGAAATTCAATAATAATAGATGTCTCAAAAATAAAAAAGGAAATTCCTTTCTTGGAAGAATACAACGAAAATGTATTTGAATGGGAAGAGGATATAAAGGACTTGCTCACTCTTTATGATATTACAGAACCTAAAAAGGCATTTGCATGGATATTTAGCGTCTGTGAAGGATGACGTGAAGGATATCATTAAGTCATTATTAACTATGAGAAGTGATGAAAAATGTTATCCAAAATTTAAAGAAATACAGAAGGCGGTTGAAGAATATCTAGAGGTCACGGAAGGAGATAAGTGAGCAATATTAAGAAATATGCACTTCATATAGGGTGAAACTATAAAGAAGTATAATAATAATTATAGGAAGGCTTATCATAATATTAGTAGGGAGTATCAGAAGCTCATTACAATTAAGGAGTATCAAGAAGCAATCAGTTCAAGAGTTTTCCCATGTTCTCAAGTTGCTTTGGCACGAGTTAATGATTTACGGGAAGCCTACAAGATTGTAGAATTAGCAGAAAAGACTGAGAACAAAATAAAAGAGAAAAATAAAAATATAACACCAAAAAGTAGAAGGAAGAGCACCAAAGAATATTTTGATGTTTACACAAACAAGCAACTATATGATAAACCATCCATTCTATTATGGGTTTGTTGGAGAAGAAAAGGACATCTTTAATTATCCTACATTTAACGGATATGCTAACAGAGGAAACTTTTATGGTTACAGAAGGAATTTTAATAAGAATTTCAATACACATAATAACGGAATCTATTTTCCGATTGTCCCAAGGAATATTATGAGAGTAGAAGTAATTATATTAAATATCAGGGTGAAAACAATAACAATTACAACGCCCTTAATAGCAATTCATTCATTAGTGAAATGAAGCAAGGGGAACAACAAGATAACAGTATTACCGAACAAAAAGTAGCCTAAAGATTAAGTAAGAATGAAACTGATAATAGAAATTATAAAAGGTCCTATCCACCAAATTGTTGCCGTCGATGGGGACAAACCGTCCCCAAAGCACAAGACTGTGTCAGTATACCTTTAAACAGTTGGCCAAGATGGAAAAAGAAGGGACTTTTAAATTGGAAAAATGAAAGAAGGAAAACTTCCAGTTACCAAACCAGCTTAATAACAATTCCTACTAGGATGGAAGAAAAAAAAAATCTGGATTTAAAAAAATGTTGATTCTAATCAATACAAAAAAAAAAAAAAAAAAAAAAACTCATAGTATTTTGATGTTGCTCTATCAGTAATTAAAAGAGGTTCTTTAAAGAAAAGCACCCATACCCCCATATAATAAACAGGGAGACAAAGAAAATAGCAAGGAGAAAACATTGAACTAATTCTCCTGTACCATTTATATAACTCCGGCAATGAAGCAAAACCAAAAAAAAAAAAAAAAAAAAAAAAAAAAAAAAAAAAAAATTATCAAGTGAAAATGAATTCGATGAAGATAATAACAATTCAACTTTACTAAATGATAAAATTAAAGATACCATGAATAAGAATAATCAAGGCATTCTGTAGAGAAGATGAAGAAGAAAAAGATGAGGAGCTTAGGAAGAGACATAACAAATTGATGAAAGAAATTGAAGAGTATGATGATTATTAATCTAGATAACTTTAATAAAGGAAGTAGCTTCAACAGAAGCTGCTACAACGTTAGGATAATCTTTTTGTTAAAGACCTATTTCTAAAGTTTAGATCTGCTTTCCCTCGAAAAAAAAAAAAAAAAAAGGAGTAAAAATTAACCCCAAAGAATAAAAGTGTAAGTTACTAATACAATTAATTACTAAGATTGGTAATAAAGTAATAATATCTCTAAAGTTTATGGTAAGGTAGAAGGTCAAGAGGCTGAAAACTTTCTTGATTCTTGTGCCAGTTTTAATATGATCACTCATGCAGCACCAGAAAAATTTTTTTTAATATTGATAAACAACCGGTAGGAAGTATCACTGAAAGAATTTTTCCAAGCTTATTCTAATACTATCAGTACTGCTGATGTCCTATGAATTAGAAATAACTATTGGAGAAATAGTATTTAAAGATTTATTTAGAGTAGTAGAGAAAGCTGAAATTTTTTATATTTTTAGAGGGGTGGATTCATTAAAGAAATATATAATTGAATTTAAATTTTTATATATAGATGATATATTATACACTATTGATCAGAATAATAATCACAAAAAGCTTAACAGATATTTATTACAAAGTTTGTCTTAATAGCTGTGAAAATAAGGATTCTGAAGAAGAAAATAATGAAATGGATTATTAGTAAGCCTGTAAATGTAACGATATCTTTAATGAAGGCTAATCAAGAATCTGATATTAAAAAAAAAATTCATGTTAATGAAATAATAAAAAGGTTGTATGATCCTATTAAAAATCTAGTTCCTAAGTTATTTGAACAATTTGAATCAATTATGGCTGATAAAAACTGACGACTTTAGCAGAAACCAAGCTTTTTTCTCATAGAATAGAAATTAAAGCCAGGAACAATATCCATCAAGCAAAAAAGCATATATATTGTCAAAAGTACAAGCGAATGCTTTAAAGGTAGTAGAACTAACTAAGTTAATTAATAATAAATTAATTGAACCGTTTCATTTTGATCTTCACTAGGTAGTATTTAGTCCATAAGAAGAATGGTCCAGTATCGAAATGTGTGATGGTTATTGAAAACTCAATAATTTGATCAAAAAAAAAAAAAAAAAGACTCTTAGGCTTTGCCGCTAATTAATGACATATTATGCTATATGGGAAATAATTCTGTGTTATCTATTATTGACTTATTTTCTGGATAACTGGATAACCATCAAATGCCTATGTATCCAGCATATCAAAGATTTAACCTGTTTTTACAATGCTACATGAAAATTACTAACTTCAAGGTTATGCGGTTTAGACTTTGTAATGCACCCACAACGTTTCAGAGGGAGATGAACAGGATATTCTTTAATTTAATAGGAAAGTGGATATTCATCTATATTGATGACTTAGGTAGTATTTTTTCCAAGAGTCGGGAACAACATGTAAAATAGTTTTAGAAAAAAAAAATTTTTTTCAAACAATATTTAAAAGATAAATGGACTAAGGCTAAATATTGAGAGAGGTGTCATTTCTTTCAGGAAGAAGTTGAAACTCTTGAGTCAACTTCTTTCTACAAGAGGAATTAAATCTATACCAGAAAAAGTGAAAAGTCATAAATGGAATGGACTCGGCCGAAGAATGACTCGAAATTACGTTTATTCTTAGGTGCTGTTGCATATTGTATTACCAGAAATTTCATGAAAAAACTTAGTCTTAATTGCAAAAAAAAAAAAAAAAAAAAAAAAAAAAAAAAAAAAAAAAAAAAAAGAATACTGAATTTGAATGGAACAATGAAACAGAAACTTAGCTTTTAAAAGCTTTAAAAAGAAAAAGTGATGAAAGCACCTATTTTGATTCCTCGGAAACTTTGAGAAACCTTTTATTAATAGGACGGACAATTCTCGTAGTGGAATTGGAAAAGTTCTCATGCGAAAAGATGAAGAAGGAATAGAAAGGTCAATACGCTTCTTTGTAAGTAGAGCTCTTAACAAGGCCTAAGAAAACTATAGTGTAACAGATTTAGAAGGAGCAACTGCTGTGTAAAGTGTTAAGAAGTTCAAAAATAATATACTAGGAAATAAACTAGAAACTACATTAATAACTGATCAAAAAAAAAAAAAAAAAAAAAAAAAACTCTACCTCTGTAGTTGAAATCTGTAAACAAACAAAACAGAGCCAACAAATAGTAGACATCTAAAATGGGTGTCAACCATTAAACATCCTACAAGCTAAATTACACTCTGAAGAAAGAAGAAAGAATGTGATTACAGATGTATTATTTAGGATGTAAAGTAAAAAAAAAAAAAAAAAAAATGAAGGAACTAGCGGTTCGTTATTATTGTCACACAAACTATTGAAAAATTTTCTGAAGGTCAAAATTGTTAAAATTGATGGAGTAGAATAATATAAGCAAAAAAATGGAAGACTTTGAAAAAAATAAATTAATGAAAATGAAACAAAATTTAAATTAATAGAATCAACTCATAATGTAGGTCGCGAAGGTGTATTGTAAGACATACTAATAGATTAAAATCAAATTATTATTGGAAAGGTATGAAAAAAGATATTCATTTATATATTAAAATGCTATCCAAAGTGTCAGATGTATAAACCATAGAAACAAAATAGTAATATAGATGATATAATTTAGTAGTTTTTTAACAGTCGTACAGAAAGACAAGATTTACAACCATTAGAATTATCTTTAAGTAAAGAAAAAAAAAAAAAAAAAAAAAAAAAAAAAAAAAAAAAAAAACAATAAAAAAGAAACAAAGAAACAATATGAAAATAAAAGAAAAGTATTTACTATTTACTGCAAAAAAAAAAAAAAAAAAAAAAAAAAAAAATTTTATTCAATATCATAAGTAGAGACAAGAGGCAATAGAAAACATTGAAAATTGCTAATAAATTGGGGAGTGATAGAAAGAAAGCAAATTAAGAAAGAATGAGATCTGAATACAAACCAGGAAGACCTAGTATAGTTAAAGCTTTTAATAAAAGAAAGTTTGATCCTTATTTCAGTGGACCAATAAAAATTTACAAAAAAAAAAAAAAAAAAAAAAAAAAAAAAAAAAAAAAGGGGGAAAATGATACAGTAAAACAGTTTATGACCCAAGTTCAAGAGAAATTTTCCAGAAAGAAATATTCATACGTGTATAAAGAATATCATTTCTTATTTCCATTTTTACTGAATTATAAATTTTTTTAATTAAACAGAGACTTTAAGGGATGAAGCCCTTATTTTAAAAGAGGAGGGACATCTTGAAACATAACATTCTAACATTCAGAAAAATAAAAAAAAAAAAAAAAAAAATCTAATCATTATAAATAATCCTTAATTAATTAGATAACATATATATAACATAACTAATATTAAGATTTAAAATACAAATTAAACTTTTTTTTTTTTAATTTAACTTAGTATAATAATAAATAATTAAGTATAACTAATGATAAATAGTAAAATAATAAGTTATTGTTAATGGTTATTGTTAATTATAATAAGTTTTTTGCCAGAATTTAAATTATAAAATATTGATGTTTATATTTAATTGTGATAAGTTATGATCTGAATTTAAAATGATAATACATTTTGTTAAAATATATACATATATATACATATATATATATATATATTTAATGTGGTAATATAGTAAAGTTAGTATTATTCAATTTAGAATATTAAAAACTTTCCAAATAAATTTAATAAAAAAAATATATATATATATATTAGACTGCCCCACAGTTTAATACATTATATCATAAAAAATATATTAATCTGTAAACCAAATTTTTAAGCCTTTAGCTTAATAATAAAAACAATTAAAAACCAAACTTCTAAATAATTATAATATTTTATCAATATTTTATTACCATTTTAAAAGTTTTATTAATATTCTCTAATTCTTATTAATTTTTATTAATAATTTATACCAAATATTATGAATATCTTAATAACAAATATTTTATATAATAAATTTTATTAATATATTTTATAATAAATATTCTTATTATAAATCTTTTATTAATAAATTTTAAAATAAATATTCTTATAATAATTCTTTTATTAATATATTTTATATTTTTTTATAATAAATATTTTATTAAAAAATTTCATAATGGATATTCAACCTTTATCATAATTAATTTTATTTTTATTAGTAATACTCTATTATAGCATATACCTTATTAATATTTTATAAATTAATGAAATTTTCAAAAAAAAAATATTTTATTAATATCTTTATTAATATTTTTTTTTTTTAATAACTTTCAAAATATAACTTTATTAAATGCTATATAAAGTCCAATAATAATAATTATTTTAAATATTCCTTCTGCTTTAATCATATTTTTTTTTCCCCCTTTTTTCCTACATTGGGCTTTTCCTTTCAAAATAAAATACTAGTATATTCAGAAATATTTCATTCTGTATTTTTTTTTTTTTTTTTTTTTTTTTTTTTTTTTTTTTTTTAACGGCAGCAAACTTGTTTCATCTTTATTAATTAAATATTTGATAAAATACATGTAATAAAATAATAAAAAAAGATAAAAAAAATAAACAAAAAAATAAAACACAAAATAAAATAAAATAATGGTATAATATATTCTAGTTTCATTTAATTAATATTTGTAAGACTTCACAAGGGCATTATTATACTGAAGTATAATAATTAATTTTGACTTCGCAATGTTAATCATAATTTTAAGATACAAAATTATGATCTTCATTGGTTGCGCTAGCCCTGCTGGCCTGTCTTACTGTTTCTTCAGCATTGACGCTCTTGGTAGTAGTAGTACGATTCGATTTGAACCTATTGAACAAAGACCATTGCTGGCCAATAGCAATAGGTAAAATCGATTGAAGAAGTGCCGCAGTAACCACTAAGAACGGAGTATCAGAATAAGCACCTGATTTCATCTGACACTTAAATAGATCCTCCCATTCCCTTGTACTGTTATTAATACTTCGACCTCCAAGAAGGAAATTAATCACTTTTTCACACACACTAGAATCAATATACACATTATTTTCAATACTATTACTAACATTACTAAAAATTATTACTAATATTACTATAACTATTATTACTATTACTATTATTACTATTACTACTATTACTATTACTATTATCATTATTACTATTAACTATATCATTTGTTAGGTTGCCACGGTAAAAAGCATTATATAAAAATAAAATTTTATCATTAACTTTACTACGAATATGATTGAAAAATGGACAATCAATTAACCAATGACTTATCCATTGTTTATTACTTTTACAACAGGGACAATAATTAGGACACATTTGATCTACAATTTTTGCAGCTTTAGCAATTCTAGCATCTAATCTATATCCGCCTCGTGCTCTCAATAGCCAATAGAAACCATATGAAAGATCAGGATATTCATAACAAAGTTTAATAAATTTTGATGTTTCTTCGAATTTGTTTTTGTCATAAAACTCAGCTTTAATAGAATTGATTTTCAAATCTCTTTTCCAATAAAAATCCTTGATTTTATTATCGTTATTACCTCTTTTCTCTAGTTTACGTTTAAGAGTTCTACTTTCTTTTGTCCATGTATATTTTCTAGATCTTGGAATATTATTAACTAAATAGGAAATAATACAATTTGAATCTTTCCACTTATCAAAACATTTGACTTGAGACAAAGCACATTTAGCTGACAATGGAGGAATATGTAAATCTTTTGAAATAGAATATACATTAATAAATGATTTGGCTTTTTGTATACCTGCAATCCATCTTAATCCTTTATTAATTAATTTCTGAGTATTATTTGTTCTAGCTTTATTTGAACCAAGTAAAGGCGCAAAGTAAGAGACTTTACTAAGTACATAAGAGTTAATTATAATCTTTTTAAATGGAATAGGAATTTTGGAATTTGAAAGAAATTTACTAACAGAAAAGAGAGCTTTAGTAACTTTAGAGTTAAGTAATTTAATAATAGGGTTCAATGATAAGCTTTTATCAAATGGTATACCTAAATAGGTATAACATTTAGTTATTGGGATTGGTTGACCAGCAAGATAAAAAGTAGGATCTCTTTTATTTTGAAAAAAGAGGTGTGTCTGGTCGAATCACCATCGTTGCACACTTATTAATTCCAAAATTCATCATATTAAATTTAGCCCATTCATTTACCTTCTTAAGCATTTTTTTTTAACTTAGTTCTTAATGGTGCGCATAGAACAATATCATCTGCAAAGAGTCCACCACAACATCTAGATTCGCCTAAAGGAATTCTAAGTTCTGAAACATCATTAAAAATGTCATTAATAAAAAGATTGAAAAGAATTGGTGATAGTGGACAACCTTGTCTAACTCCTTTCATAATATTAAAAGATTCCGAATATTGATCATCAATTTTAACACTAGCTTTGGAAGTCAAATATAGATTTTTTATAAATTGATAACATTTACCTCTAATACCTAAAGCATCTAATTTATATAAAATATTACCTATTGGAACAGAATCATATGCCTTTTTTAAATCTAGAAAAGCAAGGTAAGTTTCTTTATTATCATTTTTACGCCTTTGACAAATTTCTCGAATTGAAATAAATAAACTAACGCATTCTTCTTTTGTACGAAATCCAAATTGCTCTGGCCTAATAAAATTATTTTTAAGTCCATATTCCGAAATTCTTTTGGAGACTATTTTCGAAATGAGTTTAATACCATTGTTAATCAGAGAGATACCTCGATAATTGTCACAATCAGATAGATCATCTCCTTTTTTAGGAATAGATATAATACTTGCTTCATTCCAAGAGCTAGGAAATTCTTCCATTCCAAATTCTTGAGTATATCTTCTGTAAACAATTTAAACCAGAAGAAGAATTATTTACTGAATTTTCGTCATCCGGAGGAATTAAAGCTTTATAAAATTCAATAGGAATTCCATCCGGGCCTGAAGCTTTATAATTTAGAGTAGCTAAAATTGCTTCTCTAATTTCTTCTATACTGATGTCTTGATTTATATCCCATTCATTGTGTCTCGTATACCTAATTGTTCCATTGGAAAATTTATTAGACCATTCGACTAATGCACTATTGATATCAGAATGGCTTGAAGCAAGTTTTTTATAGTGATTGTGCCATACTTCTAACTGTTCTTTAGTAGAAGTAGCTAGTTTACCATTTTTGTCCTTTACTGGAGAATTTGACAAATTTTTAAATTTATCTACTTTTGCTGTTATTTTAAGCCATTTCCAAGCTTTCTTAGGGTTATGAGATTTCATATATTCACATCCTGTATTAATCCAATGTTGGTATTCAGTTTTCCTATAAATATTACACATATGATGAATAATTTTGCACATTCTATTATATTTTTCAATTAATTCTTCAAATTCATCTAAATTATGATAAGAACCTCTTCTTTTAATGGATTTATATAATTTCATTTTGAGTTTTTGCAAATTAAATATTTTCTGTGCCATATGAAAAAAAGATTTCCTAACATCTGATATTGACGTGATATTAAGTTCCTTAGCAATATTGAATGAAGTTGAAATAAATTTCTTAGAAATATCATCAATACTAATATTAGGATCTGGAATCACTTCCTCTAATACACTAAAATAGTTGTTGTCAAAAATTGATTCTTTTTCATTTATACATTTTAATCTATCCCATTTAACTGTCTTTTTAGGCAGAGAGAAAGAATTATCTGAGTTAACTGATGAAAAACATTTACCTTTTATTAATAAAGGTTTATGATCCGAAATGGGGGGGGAAAGTCAATAAAAGTACCATATGAAAGTAAATCTAACATATGATCATTGACAATCGCATGATCTATATCAGATTCTTTATTACCTCTACTCCATGAAATTGGGGAGCCCCATAAGGGAAGAATTTTCCAATTACTAAATTTAGAGAGCAAATTACCTAATTTCTCAGTAGGTAAAATTAAAATCACCAACCAACAATGAAGGATGAGAAGAGTGACTATTTAACCACGACAATATTTCAATTCTAGCAGCTCTAGCATGAAGACTATGGCCACTATGAGGTACGTACACATTACCAATAGAACATTTAGTGAAATTCCAAAAATTATAAGTATACAAGGAAATAATATACTCATAAGTGTTGTTTTCAAGAGAGGCTTGACAAGAATTATGAAACCCAATATAAAGTCCTCTTTTACCGGGAATTTCATTATTAGCTTTTTTGAAGAAATGTTTGTAGTTTTTTAATGATACTCGACATGGATATTTACTGCTAGAACCTGAACCATTTCCTGTTTCCTGAAAGCATAAGAAAAGTGGTTTGTACATTGAAATAAAGAATTCAACACTGTCTTTTTTATCAAAGTTCCATCCATTAGTATTCCAACTGACACATAGAGAAAATTCTTTAACTGTATTATTATTAATATGAGTGTTATTAATATTATTGGAGTTATTATAATTGATTGAACTGGAATTTGAATTTGAATCTGAACTTGAAACTGAATTTAAACATAAATTGGAAATTGGACTTGAACTTGTACTTGAACTTGAATTTGAACTTGAACTTGTACTTAGTCTTGAACTTGAACTTGAACTTGAACTTGAACTTGAACTTGAACTTAAACTTGAACTAGAACTTGAACTTGAACTTGTACTTGTACTTGAACTTGTATATGAACTTGTACTTGAGCTTGAGCTTGTACTTGAACTTGTATATGAACTTGTACTTGAGCTTGAGCTTGTACTTGAACTTGAACATGAATCTGTTTTTGAACTTGAATTTAAATTTTGACTTGAATCTGCATTTGAATTTGAAGTAGTGAATAAGTTGATATTATATGATGAATTCACTTTTTCTGATAAGGCAAAATGTTTCCTTTTGAGTGAAGAAAAACTGTATTTATGATTCCTTTTGCTACAATTAATAACATTAATTGAAGCACGTTTGAAACTATTAACAATACAATCGGTAATAGATGTTATTTCTTCTTCATTACCTACTATTTTAATTTTAAAGAATGCATCATTAAAATTAGCAATACGTTTAACTGATAAAACCTTATTATTTAATTCATTTCAGAGTTTTCTTTAAATGTCTTCTCATTTTGATTTCTGGCCAAGATCGAAGTCCGCGAATAAAGAGTAGTTTCGTATTCTCCATTGGTATACCGTGGCACCTTGAACCTCTTAGAATGAAATTCTTATTTCTAATATATTGGATTTTCATAATAGTAATAAAAAAACTAAAAATTAATAACTAAAAAAAAATAAAAAATAATAGTCAGTTTTTATTATAAAGTCTTGAGTATAATGAGAATTGTAATAAATTTATATCTTTTTGGAGTAAATAATTTCAATAATTAGTAGTTTGTTGAATGATTGAAAAATAATTTGATTTAGCACTTTTTTCAGTATATTATTTAAATTGAATATCATAAAGTATTTAATGACTAAGATTGAATTGATGAAATAAAAAAAAAATGGCACAAAATTAGTAAAGAGTTAAATAAATTACTACAAGATTTAGAGTGAATCAATCTCTTACAACGTGATACATGAAATATATAGTTGTAATACAATTGAATACAATAGATTCTTACATGAGAATAGTAATACTACATGAAAATAGAAATACAATGAAATTGTATTACTTATTCTTGGGTGTAACTTATTTAACAATGTTCTAAAAATGCACCATTATATTCCGCAATGAATGTTCACCAGAAAAATTTTACCAATAACATTACTATTGCGCATAATGTTATTAATTAACACAAAATATAACTTTACTATTATTTTGCACCAGTACTGTGGATCTACTTTAAAGAGTAAAGTTAATTCCCCTTGCAGGCGATTTAAATACATAAATCGAGTACACCCCTGCTCGGGATTCATTCTGTATTAACTCAAATATATAATTCATTATAATAGTAAAGATTAATAAATAGGAAATGAAATAATATAATAATTGAATAAAGAAATAAAATATATAATAATAAAAGTTTCTCTATAAAATTATAAATACTATATAATTATATATTTTTGTATAATAAATATAACAATATCGCTTAAAATAAAAAAAAAATAAAAAAAAAAAAAAAAATAAAAATTAAATAAAATAAAATAAAATAAAATTAACAAATTATTCATTATTTACTTTATAAATTATATAAGCAATTATTTTTATTTAAAAATTATGAATATTTTAAATATAAATAATTTAAATGTTGATTAATAAAAAAATTTAAAAAAAAAAAAAGAAAAAAAAAAAAAAAAAAATAGATGAATAAATATCAAATATAATAAAAATAAGAAAGAAATAATACATAAAATTTCATTTTTTATTTTTTTTTTATTAGTATTATTATTATTATTATTAAAAATAATTATTGTTGTATATTAATTTTATTTTATTTTTATTTTTTTTTTTATTTTTATTTTTTATTATTAATTATTATTATTATTATTATAATTTATTATTTACTACAAAAATAAAAAAATAAAAATAAAAAGATGTAAATGTTAAAATATGTTAGAATATTATATATATATATAAAATAAAGAAAGCTAATTTTGATCATTCCACAGTTTTTTTTTTTTTTTTTAATAAAAAAGAAAAAAAAAATTATTTAGATCTGATAGACTTTCCTCTATTAATATAATTTCCACTCTTTCCACTTTGGTATCTAGAATCCCTATATTCATTTCTATTACGATTACCATATGAACTATTAAATCCCTTTCTCTTGTGTTTTTCTTCTGCTATAACCTTATGACCATCTATTATTACACTCTTAGCAGCAATTGCCTTCTTTACAGATTCAACAGTAGCAAATTCTACAAAACCATTATGCTTTTTATATTATTTAAAAAAAAAATAAAAATAAATATAAAACATGAATGCTAATAAATAATTTTTACTACAAAATAAAAAAAGAAAAAGTAATTATTTTATTCCTTGAAATTTTACATATATATTATAAAAAATATTTATGATAATAAAATATATATTTGCAATATAAAAAAAAAAAAAATTCAAAATTATTCTTATTTATACTATGCTTATATATATATATATAGAAATAATATATATTATTTTAGTAAAAAAAAAAAAAAAAAAAATTACTCTATTGTAGAAAACGTCAATATTCTTAACTTCACCAAACTTTGAGAATGCTTCCTTTAATTTATCTTTAGAAATATTTTCATTAACATCCTTTATAAATATTTCTCTTTCAAAATTAATCTTTTGTTCTTGACGACGACCCTGTGAAGTCTTTTGAATATTACTATTTGGTAATGATTTATTTTCAACCTTTGGAACTTCTTTATAATGATTAGTTGTGGCATGAGAATTAGATGTATTAGAAGCAGTTACAGTAGCAAAAGATTTAACTTGATTAGTTCTCTTAGTTTCATTTTCAGTAGCAGATTCAGTTAATTCGTTAGATGTAACAGTAGTTGGAGCAATTGTTGCGGTAGTAGTAGATGAAGCTTGAGTAGTAGTAGTTGCTTGAGTAGTAGAAGAAGTTGTTTCAGGAGTAGCAGTTTTACCATTAGTTTCTTGAGTATCATTTAATTTAGCAGTTGCAGATGTTGGACCTTCAACCTTTTCAAATGTTTCATTTTCTACTTTCTTTTCTTCAACAATTGGATTAGTTTCTATTGTTTCTAAGTTTTCTTTTTCTTCTAAAGTAGCATCATTATCAATAACTAATGATTCATTCATTTGTTCAATGATTTCTTCAGAAATAATGTTACTGTTTTGGTTATCCATATACTGATCTTGTGAAACATAATTTTCATTTGGTGTATCAAAATCTTCATATTCATTTTCTATATCTTCCTTTAAGAAACGAATAATATCGTTAAGGACAAAGTAACCGTTTGGTTGCTTGGCTAAGAAGAAAGTTTGAGCAAATTTGTGAGATGCACCACCCTTATTAGACATTTCACCTAAAACTTGAATGATAATACCATCCCCACTAGAAATTTGACTATCAACATTTGAAACTAAAACTTTACAATCTTCATATTCAAGTTCCTTAATTCTTTTATTAATTTCCTATAAAATAACGATTAAATAATAATATATTATATTTGAATTAGATAATTAAGACAAAATATTATTAGAAGATATTTTTTAACTTTATTTTGAAAATTTCTTCTTTTATTTTTAAAAAAAAAAAAAATATATATATATATATATATATATATAATAAAAAATAAATTTTCTAACTTTATGATCCAACAATAAAAATTAAATAAAAAAAATATTTACAGATTGTCCGTGGTATATTTTTGAACTTTCACCTTCACTACCATTACAGTAGTAAGAATCTTTATTATAAAATTGATGAAGTTTTTCTGGACTATTGTTCATAATAGTATAATATTCTTGAACGAATAACCAACTAACTTCAAATGGACTAAATTGCTTGTCAGACATCTATAATTTTAAAGTAAATAACATAAAAAATAGTTCAAAAAAACCAATTTTTAATTAATATTTATATATTAATATTATCTTTTGATTAAATTGATAATTAATGTATCTATTTAATTAAAATAAAATACTTATAAATAGTAAAATAATAAAAATAAAATAAAATAAGACTTGTACAGTTTCATGATCAAATAATTGATTGTTTAATTAATTTTTAAAACAATAAATCATCAAATAATATTATTGCTTTAATATATCATTGACATAATCTTCATTTTCAATTTTGATAAAAACAAAAAAAAAAAAGATTGATAAGCTGTTTATATATATATTAGAGTATTTGCGTATTTTCAATTTCTTAAATAATCTTTAATCATTAAACTGCTCATATTAATTCTCTTCATTTATTTATTTTTTTTTTTTTTACTATTTATAAATAAATATTTTATTTTAAAATATAATTTTTTTTTATTTTTATTATAAATGTATTTATTATATTTTTAATGTGTAATCATAATAATTCAATAAAATTTTAGTATCACTTACCTTGAAAAATTATACAAATATTAAATTAAATTAAAATGAATATAGGATATAATGGTATTTTTAAAGATAATCAATATATATATTTTCTGTTTTGATTATATATACATATTTATAAATATTTAGATCCAATATAATAATTCATTGTAAAGAGGGAATCATATTTTCATAAAATAAAGATCAAATATTTTGTATTGATATTTATTGATAAACGTATTTATGTTATTACATATTTTATGATGTTTTTATTATATTAAATAATATTTAAATATATAAAATAATATAATATTAATATGTGATTAATTTTTATTTAAATTATAATTTTTATATAATATTATTGAAGATCTTTTTGTTTTTAAATCTTTAAACATTTATGAATATTAAAAAAAAAAAAAAAAAAATATCAAAAGAATATTATAAAGGATTATAATATATTTTTTTATGTTGTTTATTTTTGTTATTGTTGTTTGTTTTTATTATCAATTACCTTTCTGTAACAAAGAATTGGTATTATTGATTTGATTTGATTTTATTTGATTTGATTTGATTTGATTAAATACTAAATTTTTTTTTTTTTTATTTAAAGTGAGGAAATTTTTAACAAAAAATTATATATAATGTTTTTATTTTAATATTTTTTAAAAGTTTTATATAAATATATTATATATAATTTATAAAATTAAATTAAGTTCTTACAAAAAAGAAAAAAAGGAAAATTATGAAATTTATCTTTTTTTTAAGGTTTCTTCTTTTTTTTAAAAAAGAATATATATATATATATATATTAAATAATATGAAAGTATGATTCTCCTAAAAAAAAAAAAAAAAATATATATATATATATATATATAATATAAATAATAAAAAAATTTTTTATTTATTATATCTATTATTTGTATATATATTAAATGGATATATTATATAATATTTAGATAAATTTATTAATAATGTAAATAATTAAATTAATAAATAAATAAATAATTTATTTTATATTTTTTTGTTTATGACTTTGCAAATATATTTTTTCATAAATTAATTTTTTTGTATTATTAATAATATAATACAATATATTATGGTATATATTATGATATATAATATAATTTTATTTAAATATAAATTAAATAAAAATTAATAATTAATTTATTTATAATTTAATTAAAAAAAATTTAAATAATAAATAATAAATAAATAAATAATAAATAATAAATAATAAATAATAAATAATAAATAATAAATAATAAATAATAAATAATAAATAATAAAAAGAGTATTTATTAATTAATAATAAATAAATAATAAATAAATAAATAATAAATAAATAAATATTAAATATTAAATGTTCTATGTTAATATGAATACTAACAAAATTTTAATAGTTAAAAGAAAAGACAAAAGGTTTTCTTTAAATAATTATTATATTATTGATATTAAAAAAAATAAAAAAAAAAAAGGATTATTTTAATCTTATAGTAGATATATATATTTAATAAATAATGATTGTTTGTTCGTAACTTGTCCACTTACTATTCAAATATTCAAATATTAAACTTCTTTTTCTCCTTTTTTTTTATTTTATTTAGTTTCTTGAGGAGGAAACAAAAAAAAATTTATTAATAAAAATATTTTCATATATGGTATAATATATTATTAATATATTATTAATCTAATAAATTAAATAGAAAAAAGTTACACCTTTTAAAAATTAATTAAAAAATTTAAAAAATCTTAAAATAAAAAATATTTCATAAAAAAAAAAAAAAAACTAAGACTTAATAAAACATACAAATAAAATAAAACATACAAATAAAATAAAACATACAAATAAAATAAAACATACAAATAAAATAAAACATACAAATAAAATAAAACATACAAATAAAATAAAACATACAAATAAAATAAAACATACAAATAAAATAAAACATACAAATAAAATAAAACATACAAATAAAATAAAACATACAAATAAAATAAAACATACAAATAAAACTTAAAAATTATAAATATTAAAGTAAAAAGTAAGAAATTACAAAATAAAATAAAAAAATAAAAAAATAAAATTAAAAAAATAGAAATAAACCTGAAGTAAAATTTAAAATAAAACTATAATTAAGATAAAATTATAGTTTCTTGAATTGAGTTCTTTTTTTTTTTTTTTTTTAGGTTATTCTATTTAAAATATATATATTTAAAATATACATATTATATTATTGAATATTAAATATGTCCAAAGAAAAAAAAAAAAAAATACATTACGAAAAAAAATTTATTACAATATTTAACTGCTTTTCAGAAACAGTAAAGATGTTCTAAATTATTTAGTAAAGTTTATACAGAACATAAAAAAATAGCCCAAGAAAATAAGAATAATATCTAGTAATGTATATATTATAATTAATAATATATATATTATATATATATTTTTATATTTAAAAAAAAAAAGAATAGAAAGCATTAAAATAAAAATTTTAAATGATGGAATTGACAATTAGAAAATATTGTTATAATTATAATATAAAAATATATATATTCATCTCATTATTTGAGAATTTAAAGTTGAAAAAAAAGTATTATTTTTAATATTATAAATAAAAATAGAAATAATAATGGTTATATCATTATAATATATATTATAATGATATAACCATTATTATCTCAAATTTGATGATATAAATAATGGTTATATCATCAAATTTATGTAATAAATTGATAATTAGAGAACAAAAGATTCATTCATTAACTAATTATTTTTTAATCAATAAACTCTTTGAAAGATTAAATAGTTAAAATACTTTTTTAGTTTCGAAGTCTTTTTTTCTTTTTTTTTTTATTAATAATTCGAAAAAAAATGAGTTGACTATATAAAATAACACTAACAAAAACTTTGATTTAAATAATTTTTTAGTTTTTTTTTTTTTTTTTTTTTTTTTTTTGTTTTTAACCTTTCAATAAAATCATTTAAAAAATTAAAAAATTTTAAAAAATTTTAAAAAATTAAAAGAAATTTAAATCATGTCACTAATATATTATAATATATTATTAATATATTCCTCCTAACATATTCATTTATAATAATAATATAATTGAGTGTTGAAATTTTATATTAATATAATATATTGCAATTGACATATTCAAAAACTTTATTTTATATTTATTTGTTTTTTTTTTTAATTAATTTATTTATGAATTAATTAATTTTTATTATTTATTTATTATATTATTCATTCACTAATATTCATTATTAATTTATTTAAATATTATTTATATATTCATTATATTTTAATGGATAATTAATTATTAAAATCTCAAAATATTATTGGTGAATTTTAAAGGATTAAGATTACATTTCTATATAAAAATAATAATAAATAATAAATAATAATAATAATAATAAAAGAAAACCACTTTAAGAATGGCAAAGAATATTTTAATGGCAAAGAATATTTTTAAAAACAAATATCAGATAAAGATAACTTAATGAATAAAAGAAAATAAAATATTTATTTTACTAATTGATATTTTCTTTATATATATGTAGCTTAAAAAAATGTTGTCAAATTGATGATTTAAGATTACTTTTCATAGACAAATAATTACCAAAATAAAATTTCCAACTTTAAAATACATATAAAAAAAAACTTTACATTATTTTATATGTTTTTATCATTATTATCATTATTCATTATTTCTATTATTATACTTAATAATTGTATTAGATTATATATATATATATATTAAACTTTTAAAAATCATTTACAATAAATTTTTCATTTAAATGTTAATTGCTTAAAAAATATAATTTTTTTTTAATTATTATCTATTCAAAATAATTAGTTAGGACTATTAGAAAGATTTAGGGAAATAAGTAATAATAATAGTAATAATAATAATAAATTATTTTACTTTTTAATTTTATATAAAAAAAAAACATTTTATATTTTAATCATATTTATTATTTATAATATATTAAAAATATATATATGAATATATAAAATAATTTTATTAATTATTTTGTTAATTAATATAATTTTATTGTATTAATTTACAAATAATTAATCCTTTTTTTTTTTTTTTTTTTATTAAAAACAAATAATTATAATACAATTTTTTATTTAATTATCTTAATTAATTTTGTTAATGGATATAATAAAATTTTATTTTATATTTAAAATAATTTATCTTTATATAAAAAAGGAGGTTGTTTTTCTATTATTTTTTTTCTTTTTTTATTTATTTCATATTTATATAAAGTATTTCAACAATTGTAAAATTTAATGATATAAATATCAATATTTTTTAAAATATATAAAATATAAAATATATATATATGATAATTTTTTTTTTTTTTTGTTTTTATTTTATTTTTTGTTTTTATTTTATTTTTTGTTTTTATTTTATTTTTTGTTTTTATTTTATTTTTTGTTTTTATTTTATTTTATTTAAAAGTTCAGAACTCCTGTTCATAAATAAGAGAGTTACACAGATTAGATTAAAATTTTTTTTTAAAATTAAAAATTAAAAATTAAAAAAAAAAAAATTAAAAATTAAAATAAAATTTTTTTTTAAGAGAAAAGAATTTATTTTATTGGTAAATCTCAAAAAAAATTAAAAATTAAAAAAAAAAAAAAAAAAAAAAAAAATTTACTATTAAAATTAAAATTTGTTAATATCATTAAAAAAAAAAAAAAAAAAAAAAAAGTTTTGTTAATTTAAAAAAGTTTTGGAGGAGATGAAGATTAAAGGGTTGAGCTTATTTTAAAAAGTTTTGGAAGAGGTTAAGAATAAACGAATAGCTTTTTTTTGTATTTAGATATACATACACACTTTAATTTTATTTTAATTTTTTTTTTTTTTTTTTTTAATTTTTTTATTTTTATTTATTTATTAATTTATTTATTATTAATTTTTTTTTAAATATTAAAAATTTGTAAAAAAAAAAAAAAAAAAAAAAAAAATATATATATATTTTCTAATTATTTAATTATTATTATGAATGATTAATATATCCAGTTCTTTTTTTATATATAAATAATATAAATATATATATTAATTTTTTTATATTAATTTTTTTTTTTTAATATAAAAAAATTGATATAAAAAAAAATTGATATAAAAAAAAAAATATATATATATATAATAAAATAAAAATAAAAAAATAAATAAATAGATTTAAAAAAATAATAATAATAATAATAATAATAAAAAATTATAATTAAATAATGAATTATTTTTATAACATGTAAATTTTATAAATGAATTTATAAATTATTAAATAAGTATATATATATATATTTAATAATTTATTTTTCTTATTTTCATATTTTTTTTTTTTTTTTTTTTTTTTTTTTTTTTTGATTAATATTTTTAAAAAATTTTTTTTACCAATTTTATTATTATTATTATTATTTTATTTTTTTATATTTTATCATTTTCTAAAGAAAAAAAAAGTTTTAAATATTTTTCGGCTTTAAGATTACCCTTTTCTAATGCAGATTGTAAATACGATTTACCCTGTTCAATATTATAATATTGTGGAAAATGACCACTAATGAAAAGACAACCTAAATCATAAAGGGCATCAGGATGACCTTGATCGGCTGAAACGGTTAACCAGTAAACACCAAATCTTAGAGAGAATGGAATAACTTGACCAGAGAGGAAATGTCTTCCCAAAAGATATTGAGCTTTTGAATGTCCACGAACAGCAGCTTGATACATCATTTTAATCATTAAAAATTGATCCGTCTTTCGGTAACAGAGACCTAAAACATATACAATATCAGCATAGGTATAATAATCGGTTTCTTTTGTAATTAATGACGTTTTTTCTAATTTTGTTTTAACCATTTGGAAAAGATCTTCTATTTCACTATAGAAACTAGATGAAATTTCTGCTTCTGCTATTGGGGAAAGAGATGAAAGATAAGAAGTGACTAGAGAATAAGGTTCGGTTTGACTACTTTCAGTTAAAATTGTACTTGTTGAAAAAGAGGTAGATGGAATTAATTTTGATGGTGATGGTGATGGTGATGGTGATGATGATTGTAATTGTGTCTGTGATTGTGACTGGGAGTGTGAAGAAGTTGGAGAATTTAAGAAGAGGTTTGATTTAGTATTTAATGGTTCAGTTATAAATAAATTATTTTTCACCCTATTAGTTTGAATGGATGGTACCATATTATTTAAGTTAGTATTAGATGTAATATTGGTATTAGAACTGAAATTGGAATTGGTACTTGTATTGGAATTGGTATCAGTATTAATATAGGTATTAGTAATAGTGTTAGTATTAGTATTGCTATTGGCAATGGCATTGGCATTGGCATTAGTTTTGATATTAATTTCTATATTATTATTATTATTATTGCTACTATTATTAATATTATTATTATTGTTGTTGTTATTATGATTATTAATTTTATAATTACTGTTTTTATTATTGTTATTATTAGCAATACTATTTATATTGGATTTATTATTATTATTATTGCTCTTAAGATTTGAATCCGTCTTGGAATGAGAAGTAGAACGAGAATGACTATAATTATTTTCTTTACCTGAAATAAATGAATCCGATTCAGAAGAAAGGAATAAGGAAAGCATAGAGTAAGTGGTTAACATGGAAGAGGAAGATCTATGAATTTCAACTTCTAATTCTGAAATATTTTCAGTTTCATTTTCATTTTCATTTTCATTTTCATTCTCATTCTCATTCTCATTCTCATTTTTATTTTTTTCCTCTCTATTTAAATTTTCCTTTGGTTGATTTGTTCTGATGAAGGCTTCTTCAGTATCATTATTCTCATTTATATGATCTATTACAATATTATTATCAATATCATTTTTTTGTTTAGTTATGCTGGATATGAAGGATTGAGGATGTAGAGGTTTTGGATGTGGTATAGGAGGAGATGACAGTGGTACAGTGATATCCTTTACTACCATTGTTGAAGAGGAAGATTTTGAAGATTTTCTTTCCATTATTCTTCTTTTTCTATTTGTATCAATACTTTTCTTTTGTTTCTTTATTTCTTTTTCAGCCTTTTTCAAATTTATTAAATTATTCAAAATAGTTGTTAATTTTTGAAGTAATTCATCAGAATTCTTTTCATTACTTGTGGATAAAACAGAAGGATTTTGATTATTTAATTCATTATTAAAATTTTGAGAATTTGAATTTGATTTCAATTGGGATGGAGGTTGAGACTGAGAATGAGATCTATATTGAGATCTAGATTGAGATTGCAATTGAGAATTAGAATTAGAATTAGAATTAGAATTAGAATTAGAATGAGATTGAGAATGAGATTGTGAAAATGTATGAGTAAAAATAAAACTTCCTTCATTAAAGGAACCACCAGAATTATCATTTGGAAAAGATAAAAAGGAGTTACGAGAATGAGATGAATTTTGATTTCTATATTGTTGTTGTTGATTTGATGAAGAAAAAGAAGACAAGTGTTTCAATTCTCCAGAAAAAGAGATTCGATTTGTCGAATAGGAATGAATAATTTTTTTATTAAAACTTAAATCATTAGGATTTCTTTTATTGGATCTTAATCTCTTTTTCTTTCTTGACATTAATTTCTTAGTACCTAATGTACTTGTATTAATAAATAATTCACTCACCTCTTTTTTCATTTGACTCTTTTTCTTTATTAAATTATAATTATTGGAACAATCTTGATCTTGATTTTGATCTTGATTTTGATCTTGATCTTGATCTTGATTTTTATTTTTATTTTGAACTTGTTTTTGATTTCCTTCCATTTTTCTACCTTTATTTTTATTATGTTCATCCGCAAACAATGAATGTTTATTTCTTTTACTTCTTACGGAAAGACTTCGATTTAGAATACTATTTTTACTTCTTACAGAAAGTTTACGACTCAAAATACTATCTTTTCGAAGAAGAGAATCTGATTTTTGTAAAAGAATAAATGAATTTTCATTTTTCATATTTGGATAATTATTCTCACCATTGTTGTTTTCCTTTTCTTGATTATTATAGATTGCATCATCATCTTTGATGATATCATTATTTTTAGTTTTAGCATGATAACCAGTATCAATTGGATTTTCATTTTCATAAAGATTACTATGAAGCGATTTATTTTTATCAATATATTCAATATCTATTTCATTAAAATGTTCATTTTCTTGAGCAGCAGTTATTATAACCTGTTGATGATTATCAATAACAACAGGTCCAATATCATTAGAATTTTCATTTTCTTGAAGAGTTAGTGTTGGATTATTATTATCTTCATTATTATCTTTATTACTATCAAGATATTCAATTTCAATAGTTTTAGTTTCAGTATCCGTTTTTGTAAGTACATTATTTTTATTTTCTTTTTCTAATTCAGATTTAGTTTTCATTTTCGTTTCTATTTCTATTTCTATTTCCATTTCAGTTTTTGGAAGTTTTATATTTTCTTTTTCTTTTTCTAACTCATTTTCAATTTCTATCTTTTCATCAATTTCAACTTCGGTTTCAATTTCATTTTCAATTTCAGTTTTATTTACAGTTTCAGCTTCAGTTTTATTTTCATTTTCATTTTCATTTTCATTTTCATTTTCAATTTTAATTTCATTTTCATTTTCAATTTTAATTTCATTTTCAATTTTAATTTCATTTTCTTTTATATCATTACCATTATTATGATGATGAATGGTATTTCTTTTTCTTTTTAAGGAAATTTCTGATTCTTTCGATTCTATGGTTGTAGATTCTTCTGAGGTTTCTAATTCAATATCAGGAATTTCTGTTTCAGATTCATTATCTTCTCCGACTTCCTTTATGTCTGAAAGTAGAGTAGTTTTCATATTTAGATTAAGATTAGATTTTCTTTTGGAATGACCTAAACTTATTGCTTCAGTTTCGGTTTCCGTTAAATTGAAAGGATCACTTAAATTAATTCCTTCCTCCTCCTCTTCATTTTCATTGCCTTTAGTATGAGAAAGAAACATAGAATGATTACGATTAATAGATTTATGTTCATTTATCTCTTTTTCCTGAACATTCGCTCTAGAACGATAAGGTGGAGGAAGTGAAGTTGTATTTAATAATTTATTAATAGTATTATTACTAATATCAATCTCATTATCATTATCGGCGACATTATGAGAAGATAACATCATTGTGTTCATGGTATTTATGGAATTCATAGTATGATGACTTTGCATAACACCACTCATCGCTTCATAATCTTGAGGATTACGCATACAAATATTAGAAACGACTGAACTTCTTCTTCGATTTAAACGATTCATTGGTAGTGGTGGTAAAACACCATAAACACCATTATTATTATTATTGTTATTATTATTATCATCATCATTAAAATTATTATTATTATACTTATAATGATTATTATATGTATGATGATAATTATCTAAATGACCACTACTACTACTACCATAGGAATGACATTCGTCATCACTTTTATTAAAGTATTTAAAGAGAGAATTTCTTTCCCTTTCTTTCAATTCATTCTTAATAACACTTAAACTACTATATTTCCTAATAGGTAATTCTTCTGTAGTGTTAAACGGATTATTTACACTATCGGTTGATGAATAAAAAGTTTCCATAGAAAATGGATCTCTATGGAAAGGAGTTGCTGATCCTTTAGATTTTCCTTCTCTTAAACTATGAGATCTTGATAAAGTATTGTAAATATTTTTAGAGACATTCATAAATTTATTAGTTCTTTTCTTTACCATTTTATCACCGCTTTTACTGACTTTATAGTTGGTAAGAAGATCACTAAATATTAAAGAATCATTACCAGTATTATTAAGATCATTGTAGTTATTACTATTATTGTAATTTTTATTGCTATTGTTGTTGACGTTGTTAATGTAGTTGTTTCTACTAGTATAACCTTTTGAGGAAATGGCACCTTTATTTATAGAAGTATGACGAGTTAACCCATTAATCATGTTATTTTTATTACTATTTAATAAAAGATTATTAAATAAATCATCTTGAGAATTCAAATTCCTATCACAGGATGAAATAATATCTGTTGAAAAATTCAACTTTTCCATTGAATGAATACCATTATATGTCTTGTAACCACTATTTTTATCATTGATAGAATTAATTTCCTTTTTGGAAGAAAAGATACTCTTCTTTTTTTTCGTGAAGGGCAAAGGAATATTCTTTTTCTTGAACGCCCTTGATAGGGATGGTATAGTCATGGCTATAATATGACCTTCATTTTCTTCATTCTGATCGTCATCATCCTCTGGAATAGATTCATTAATCAGGGAACATTTTACACAATTCAAACCATGTCCATTACCTTTACCGTTTTTATTATCATTACCATAACCATTATCGAAGCCTTTAACATTACCATTACTATTACCATTGGTATTAGAATTTGAAACGTTACAATTAGAGGAATATTGTTGATAACGATGATGATAATGATAATGATCTTGGATATCACTTTGCATTTCTACTTCTTCTTTGGCAATAGCAATATCTTTACAAAAAGCTTCATGGATCATGATACTATTCACATTTTCATCTATAAACTTTTCCAGAGCCCGTTTCAACCAATAAATAGATAACGATTCATCCTTACTCAATTGTTTTCCCTTTTCATAGTTTAACCCTAAAATAAATTGTGCAACAAAATAGGGGCCATCATAATTATTTGTTCCATTAGCAGCACTGGTTAACCAATATTGTCCCATTTCAAGTTTATCATCTTGTGGAGTTGATAAGAAAGTATCAGAATTTTCATTCAATGATTTATTTAATATTGATGGAAATACCTTGGATGTTTCGGACAAGGGAATAGCCTCAGAAGGAGTTATCGCGGCTACTGTATTTATTGATAAATCTTTCGGAATCTTATGATTTGAAATTACATCATCAGCTTGAAAAGATTGAGGTTCTGATGAATAAGGTGAAGATGAAGATAAAGACGAAGAAGTGAAATGATTCTTAGTATCCATTACTTTATTGACTACTGTTACCAGTGATTTACGTCTAAACAAATTTTTTGAATTCTTAGCATGTTCTTTCGTTTTATTACCAAAATTTAAAATATTAAAAATACTTTTCTTTTTTTTCAATTTAGCATCATCATTATTATCATTATCACCATTACTACTACCACTACTATTACCATCATCATTATTACTAATACTATTGTTATGACGATGATGATGACGATTACGATAGCGATAACTACTTAGTGAAAGATTTGATTTTTTCTTTAAATTTTTATTATCTTTTTGTACTACTTCAATTTTTTCAACCTCCTCCTCTTTCTCATCTTGTCCTTCCTTTTCTTCTTCTTTATCAGTCACATTCTTTTTTAAAGATTGATAAGAACCATTGAAATTAACCTTATTTTCATATTTTTTACTTTTATTATCAATGAATTTTCCGTTAACTTGAATGAAGCTAGCAATTTCTTTTTGAAGTGCTGATCTATAGGCATCCAAAAGATTCCATTCATGAAGAAGAGAAAGATTTGACATAATTATGTCATTGGATAAAATTAATTCTTCATTAACGGAGGAAGGGGCCTGAAGAACAATAGAATGATTTAATTCTTCTTCTTCTTCTTCCAATTTATCAAAATAATGAAAATGTTTTGATTCATGATAAGAATTGGTAAAAGGAGAAAAGGTTTCTTTATTTAAATTTGAAGGGCAATCCTGAAGAGCGGATTTTTCTAAGATTATTTTATTACTAGAATTCATTCCTTCAGAAGAATTATATGAATGATTATTGCCTAGAGAAGATTTTTTATTCTTACTACTACGAATACGATTATAAAATGATTTCTTAAGTTCTCTAAAACTTTTTATTTTTTTATTCTTTTTATGTGCCTTTCTATCAAATAATCTTGTTGTTTCCAATGAATTTGATGAAAAAGTTGATTTTGAGGCTGATGTTAATGTGCTTGCCATTACAGTTGTCTTTGGTTTTGTCATTGGAGTTGTCATTGATGACAATGTCGATGGTACGGATGACCCTAAATAAGAAGGTTCATAGTGACTTATAGTATTGGATTCATAATCTTCCTTTTCTAAAGAACGACGATTATTTGATGATTTTTTCAAAGTCAATCGTCGGAAAAGTTTAATTGTTTTTTTAGCTGGCGAAAAACGATCAGAATAGGTTTGAGGGATTGACGGATAATTAGAATGAGGAGAAAGAGTATCATCATGTTTAGAATATGAAGAAAATAATGATTTATTATTAGCAGAAGTAGTAGTGGTTGCATTTAGAGTACTTGAATTTGAATTAGAATTGGAATAAGGATTGTTGCTTAATTGATAATAGGAATAATCCTTATCTCTTTTGATATCTATTTTATTTAAAAAGTCTACCTCTGGTATAAGTTGTCGATTAAAATCTCTTTTATCCTGTTGTTCTTGCTCATAAAGTTTTCCTACAAGTTCATTAAAAAAGCATTGGAAACCCTTGGAATGTTGAAGGTTATCCTTGAGCGCTAAAATTTCAAAGGATTTATTTTTTTTACCAAAGAAGCCAGGTAAATCGAAATCACTACCATGTCTAACAATATATTTTTGCATTTTATTTTGAATACTGTTTTGTTCAAAGTAGTATTGACCTAAACAGGTTTGAGCCATAGCATTTCCATTATTAGCCGCATGAATCAGCCAATCTAGAGATTTATGCACCGAAGGAGCTAAACGGGCCAACTGATACTTTGCATAAAGAATATTATTATTAATCCAAGGGTATTGTTTCAAATAATCTTCTTCATGATCTACAAGACATTGATACCAATGAGCCGCCTCTTTAAAATTCTTTTCTGTGCCAATACCATTTTGATAGTAATAACCTAATTCAAAAAAGATAAATGGTGGAACATTTTGATGTTGAGCTGCTTTTTCCAACCAATATAATATATTTTTATGACGATTTATTGAGGCTATTTCCTGTGGAGTTTTATACGATCCATAAAGGAATTTATTTGAAGTTGATGAAGCTGAAGAACGATAATAATTTTCATTAAAAGCTGAAAGAGATTTATAATTACTAACAACACTACCGATATTATTATTATTATTGTTATTATTTATATTTGTAGGAATATAGTAGTTTAAAGTGTCTACAGATAACTTATGATTTAAATTTTTATTAAAAAATTCATTTTTATTTACAGAAGAAGTAGGAATACTATATTTTGTATTACTACTCGTAAAAGAATAATTATAAAGATTATTATTAAAATTATTAAAATGACTATGCTGTGATTGTGGTTGTTGTTGTTGGAATAACGGTTGGGATGACTGTTGGGTTTGAGTTTGTAGTTGTGATGAATAATTTGATTTAATTTCTGCCCCATGACTGTAACTAAAAACAGAAGGAAACGTATTTAATGTAGAAGAGAGGGAAGGTGTCTTATGGCTTTGATTAGTTTTAAAAGGGAAGCCTTGATTACAACTACTATTTGTAGCAGAATTTAATGAAGAAAGACTATTTTTATTAATTAAAACATTAGAGGAACGATCCGAGGGATGAATCATCATAGTATCATGTAGGATATTTTGATTTATTCGTCTAACATATTCAGTAATTTTTTGAAGAGATTCCTCATTAAACATAAAACTTAATTCTTTTATTTTATTTTCATCTATTAAATTAGTTCTTTCTTGATAATTATTAATAGAACGTTCTTCTTCCATGTACATGAGATAGAGTAACATAATTTGAGAGGATAAATGACCACGTTCAGCAGCCATCTTAAACCATTTTTCAGCTAAATGAAGACTATCCGCTGCAGCATCCTCTTTTTCAATATAACCAGTAAAATATATTATACCTAATAAAAAAAGGGAATCTGTGGTATCACTTTTCTTAAAATACATAACCGATTTTTCGACATTTTTTTTAATTCCATCACCCGTTAAATAACAAAAACCTAAAAATTTATTGGCTTGACGAATAATTAATTCATCCTTTTGACTAGAATTTCTTAAATGATTTCCTGAATCATAAATGATACTTTCTAAAATTTCTAGAGCTAAAGATTTTTGATTATTTTTCCAAGCTAATAAACTAATTTCATATTTTTGTTCTAATGGAATATTGTTAAATGCTTTAACATAAGGATGTAAAGAATGTTTTACAAATAAACTATCTGCTCTCTTTTTATAAAATTCGAGTTCATCTATAAAAAAAAAAAAAAAAAAAAAAAAAAAAAAAAAATATATATATATATATATAAATATAAAAAAAAATTTTTAAAAAAAAAATATTGATATATATAGATATATATATATATATTGATATTTAAATATAGATTGATTGATAGATAGATATAAAGATAGATAGAGATGAAGATATGTAAATATTTAAAAATAATATAAAATCATATATATATTTTAATAAAAAAAAAAAAAAAAAAGTTTATTTTATCACATAAATATATATATAAATAAATACATATTTTGTAAATAAAGGGAAAAAAAAAATATTTTAGATATTATAAATATTTTAATATATAAATATTTATTTTTTTTTTATCAATTAAAATAAAGAGAATCTCCAATATATTTTTACCTTCTATTTCAGGATCATTTAATTCTGTTGATATATTAACATGATCTAGTCCATGAGAACCTGAAGGATGAGATTGAGGATTTGTATCTATTTTTGTTGTATTTTTTGAATATTTTTTTTGATTAAATTTAATATCATGATTTAAAGAATGCATATCATTTTTAACATCAGATATTGGTAATCCACCAGATAATTGAGATTCCGTTATTAGTTTTCTTTCTTCTTTATAATCAAAAATATTTATAAAATAAAATAATAAAGAATAGAATAGAATAGAATAAAAATATAATAATAATAATAATAAAAGGTCAATAACATGAAAATGATATTAATATTAAGAAAATAATAAATATTCACATAAATTAATATTATTATTAAAAATTTAAAATGAAAAGTATCTAATTAAATATATTTATATTTTTTAAAATTATATTACCTTTATTATCTTTTACTATAAGAGATAAGGATAAGGAGTTTTCATCATATATGGTAGTGTTAAAAGATTCATTACAGCTATAATATTCAGATTCAGAATTATCTATTTTATTTAACAGAATTGAATGATATAAAGGACTCGTGTTATCCAATTTTTTATTATTTGGAATACTGAAAGATAATGAATTCCTTTGGTTTGAATCTTTTAATTTAAATATAATATATATATCATAATAATAATAATATTATGATTATGATTAATTTTTAATATATTTGATAATTTCATAAAGCAATTGATATTAAAAAAATTCATTACCTTTAACATAATTCATACTATCAGAAAATCCTATTTCATTACATAATACAGGAATATTTTCTTTATCTTCCATTTTCTTTTTTATTTTTTATTTTATTTTATTTTTTTTTTTTTTTTTTTTTTTTTTGAATTTGGGATTTTGAATTTTATTTTATTTTATAATATTTTACTTGTTATTATTTTTTTCTTTTAAAAAAAATAATAAAATAAAAGTATATGTATAAATATATAATTATTGAATTATATTATTTCAATTATAAAAATTTTATAGTTTGCATTTGTTTTTTTTTTTTTTTTTTTTTTTACTATGATAATAAATACTATTTACAAAAAATTATCAATTATTCCATTTAACAAGTATTATATAATATTTCAGTGGAAAAATACTTTATTATTAATTAAAGGATAAATTTATTAAAGGTTTATTTGAATTTATAAAAAAAAAATAAAAAAAATAAAAAAAGATGATAACTTTTTTTTTTTTTTTTTCAAATTGAATTATTAATGATTTTATATATTAATAAATATATAATTTAATTCTTTCATAAATATACAATTATCAATAAAAAATCTTTATTTTATAATATATAATTTAAAAACGATAATTATGATTTCTTTTTTGTTTTTATTACATATATTATATTATAAAATATGTTTTATAATATTATGTTTTTTTTTTTTTTTTTTTTTTTTTCCACAAATATTAGATTACTTTCTTTTATTAATAATTACAAATTATCCAAAAAGAAATTTTTAAAGGTTTTTTTATTTTAATTAATAAAAAGAATACTGTGTTAAATGAGATAAAACGTGATAATATTATTAAATTAAAAATAATAATAATATGGAGAAAATTTGAATGTATCAGAAAAAAAAATAAAATTATTTCATTATTAATATTAAAATATACATAAGTTTTAATTTTGCTCAAAAAACTTTTTTATTTTTTATTTCTTGATAATATAATAAATTAAACTTGTTTATAGTTATTATTTGATGTTTGTTTTGTTTGTTTGTACTTTCTTTTTTGTTTGACTTGTTATTAATATTTTACATATTCAAAGAATCAATAATATTTCCTTTTTATTAAATTTAGAGTTAATTAAAAAATGTAATAGAAAAAATATATTTTTTTTTATTCTTCCCTTTTCTTTATAAATAAATTAAACAATATATAACATAAATAGTATAAATTAAAGTAAATTAATATAATAATAGTAAGAAAAGGAATGAAAAAAAAAAAAAAAAAATAATAATAATTAATAATATTAGATTTAATCTATTAAATTTTATGTCTATATAATTTATAATTAAAAGAAAAAAGAATAAAATATAAAATATTGTATAGAAAGAGAATATACAGAACTTTTTATATCTATTTATAGTTTTTATATAATAAAAAAATTATTTATTATTTAATATAAAATTATTTATTATTTAATTGTTATTATTTATTATTTAATTGTTATTATTTATTATTTAATTGTTATTATTTATTATTTATTATTTAAATATTTTTTTTATAATTTGGTTATTATTTATTAATTTTTATTATTAAATAAATAATTAAATAAAGAGAAATTCATTATTAAATAATTAAATAAAGAGATCTTATTTTAATTGAATAATATATTATATAATATAATAAACTATATAATATTTTATATTATAATAAACTAAAAACATCGATATTTAAATATATTATATATTTAATATTATTTACTTGTTTTTGTAATATTACATTTATATATTCTTAATATGTAGATGATTTAATTTATTATTTGCTTAAATACTTTATTTATTATTTAATATTTAATATTAAATACTTTATTTAATTATTTAATATATTAATATTTACTAATAAATACTTTTTATTATTATTTATTATTCAATTATTCAATTACTTATTATTTATTATTCAATTATTATTTATTATTTATTAATAAATACTCTTTTTATTATTATTTATTATTTATTATTTATTATTTATTAATAAATACTCTTTTTATTATTTATTATTTATTATTTATTATTCAATTATTTATTAATTATTAATTATTATTTATTATTATATTTAAATATTAAATGCAATTCATTATTTTTATTTTAATTCTAATATATGTCCTCCATATATTATCAACTAATTATCAATAAATAATTTAAATAAAGAAATAAAGTTTCTTTTGAAAAACATAATAAATTAAAGAATTTAATATATTATTGATATGAATTGATTTCATATATTTATAATATTATTATTGTAATCTGTTTTATATCTGTTTTATATATTAATATATTACTTTTTAATTTATTTCAATTAATATAAATTTAAAAATAAAAAAAATTTAAAAAAAATGAGATTTACAAAGAGAGAGAAAAAAGATAAGGCAAAAGAAGAATCAGTGATAATTTTCTAATTACAACAACAAAACAAAAAAAAAAAAAAGAAAAAAGATAATATAAATAAATTTAAACTCTTTTATGTATATTAAGTAACATGATTGAAATGGTATTAGTAATGATACTAATGAAATAATGAAGTAATAATGGATAATGATCAATAAATATATGTTAATAATAATTTTATTAATGGTTCATAATGGATATACTATATATAATTAATTTTATATATACCTTATATATGTATAATGTATATATATAATAAATATATATATAAAAAAGAATTGGACAGACAGATTAAAAATTCATTTATTCTATGAATAAATTAATTATTAGGTTAATGGTAAAGAATCTACTTTGATGATTAAATTTTTAACTACAAAATAATTATATATATTTTTATGGTTTAATTGAACTTTAAATTTTTGCATTAAGTAAATGATAAAGAAAAAAAAGAAGAAAAAAGAAAACAATTTCATATATATATTATTAATATACAAAAAAAAAAAAAAAAAAGTAATAAACAATTTTTAAATGATATAATTTCATAATGGACTGCATTAGTGTTAATTTATGTTACATATTAATTATTAATTCTTTAATTTTTTTTTTTTTTTAATATTTAATTTATAACTTGATTAAATAGTCCTTTTATTAATAAAAAAAAATTACAATATATAAAATTTTGTCCTTCCTTATTATTTATATTTGATTCATAGTTTGATTATTTAAAGATAATATATTTTAATAAAAAATAATAATAAAATATATTTTATTAAAATTTATTTTCTTTAAATAATCAAACGTTATCTAATTTATATTATTTTATTTCCTAAAATAATAAAGATTATTGCAATACTATAAAAAAAAAAAAAAAAAGAATATATATTTCTTTTTAATTAGAATCTTCTCTCTAATTAATAAATCATTTAATTCCATAAATATTTTTATTATTAAAAGTAGTAAGTAATACCCTGTTTTAACTTTTAATATTATAATATTTAATTATAAATAGCATTATTCAATATATATATTATGTATATATATATAGATATAATCATATAATATACTCTTTTTAACTTTATTTTTTTTTTTAAAAAAAAAAAAATTAAATTAAATCCATAGACTCGCTTTTAGGAATCAATCATTCAATTAATTAATTATTATTTGTTTTATTAAATATAAAATTATTTCAAAGAATTAATAATAATTAAAAAATTAATATTAATTATTAATTATTAATTATTAATAACTATTATTAAATATATAATCATTTCATAGAAAAAATTATAAAATTTCATTATGTTCCTATTAATAATTAAATTTAATATTTTTCTTTTATTAAATGTGTTTTTTCTTTTTTTTCTTACAGCTACTACTGTTTAAATTGTTATAATTAAAATGAAAATGGAAAAAGTTTCAATAATTCTTTTTTTTTTTTTTTTTACTTTTCTACTTTTTCTTCTTCAAACGTAATGTAACAAAATCTCAAGTAGTACAATATTCATCCAACCTCCACCAATGAAACGAAAGAAAAAAAAATTTTTTTTTCTTAAATTAATCATCCATTTTTTTTTTAAATATATTATTTTAACCTAATCCTACATTAAGTTTTATTTGTTCTAAAGTCAAATTCTAAAATGAAATTGGTGAATGATGAACTTTTTATTATTATAATCTATTTTTATTATTATAATCTATTTTTATTATTATAATCTATTTTTATTATTTATTTTTATTATTATGATTATGTATATATTATATATTTATTATTATTATATATATATTATTAATTATATATTATTAATTATATATTATTAATTCATTATTTAACTAAAAAAAATATCAAAATGAATAATATCTTCAGAAATTGAAATATTTTTATAAATAATAAATATATAATAATAAATTAGATAAAATAAAGTTTTTAAGTATTAATTTCTTTATTCATTTATGACCGCTTTTCTCATATAATTTAATTAAAATATTTTCTTTTCTTTTTTTTTTTAAAAAAAATAAAATTTACTTTAATTTTAATTTTAATTTTTTTTTTTTTGCTAATTTAAATGATATTTATTTGATAAAAAAAAAAAAACCTTTTTTTCTTTTTAAACTTTATAATTAGAGATTTTTTTTTTTTTTAGGTATTTTTGTATGTTTAATCCTTTTTTCAGTATTTATTAAAGCTTTTTTTATTTATTATTAATTATTCACTCATTAATTCCTTTATGGTTTTTGTTTAAAAAAAAAAATAAAATCAATTAAATGATAACTATATAATTAAAAACGAAATCAAAAAAAAAAAAAAAAAAAGAAAATAAGAAAAGAAAATAAATCTATTTATATCTATAATACAAATTCTTTTAAAATATATTTATAGGATTTATATAATATATACGAATAAAAAAGAAAATATATATATATATATATATATATTTTCTTTTTTTTTTTTTTTTTTTTTTCAAATAATATAAATCTTTATATATATAGTAATATTGAAAAATTTAATAATTAATATTCTTTTGTTTTAATCTAAGCTTTGAGTGACAAATATTTAAAAGATATTTATAAGTATGTAAATTTTCTTTCACAGATTTCAATATTATAGATAAAATTTTGTTTCTTTAGTTTTTTAATCCATCAATAAATATCATAAATGCAATACGTAATAAATAGTTTTTGTGCGGCATTTTTTTTTTTTTTTTTTTTTTTTTTTTTTTTTTTTTTTATATCAATTAATTTAAAAAATTTTTTTTTTTTTTTTTTAATAATATTTTTATTTTAATTATAACTTCAAATTAACCTTTTTTTTTAATTAAATGAATAGTTTATTATATTATATTTTATTTATTTAATAATGTGAAATTTCTGAAATTTTATTTATTTATATTCAATTAATATAAATAAATAAATATATATATTTTTATATATATTTTTAAATATTTAATATTTAATATATCTTTCTAATTATTTAAATTCAAAAAAAAAAGTTTTTAAGATTCTTCACTTTTTTTATTTTTAATATAAGATAAAATTTATATTGCATTTTTATAGGACAAAATTATGGTAACACATTAATTTCTGTGATTTATATTTATTTCATTTTTTATTTTTTTTTTTTTTTTTTTTTTTTTTTTTTTTTTTTTTTAATTTAGGTACAGCTGTTATGCATATTTTATAAGATAAACATTACATAATATTTTTTTTTTTTAAAAAATATATTATTATGGTAATTATTAAGAAAATAAACACTAAAATAATAAATATATAATTTTATCAAATTAAAAAAAGTAAACACTTAAATTTGATAAAGTTATATATTTATTATTTTTTAAGTTATTTATAATTAAATAATTATTTTATTTTTATTTTTATTTTAATTTTATTACATACATTTAATTATATCACGATATAAGATAAATGTGCTAATCAGGTCATTTATGCGCCATATTACAATTAAGTGATAATTTTACATTTATAACAATAATAATATAATTTTATATATGCTATTATTAAATTTTATTTCAAACATTCCTCATAAAGTATAATATCCTTAAAATACATTTCATTTAAAGTATAATATCCTTAAAATACATTTCATTTAATCATTTAAGCTAGAAAGAATGCTTTCCCTGAATTTATTCATTAGAGATGAATTTGAATATTTTGTAAACTCATCATCTCAATTATGTTCTGATTTAATATAATATAATTTTTATTTTACCTTCTCGAATTAGTTTTCTAATTTAATGATATTTTAAGTCAATAGGTTTAGACTTAAGATTTATAGTTTCATTTTTTTTTTTTTTTTTTTTTTTTTTTTTTTTTTTTTTTTTTTTGCATTTATAAATTAAAGCTTTATTATTATTATTAATTGTTATATTATTTATATTTATATTTAAGTCACTAAATATCATTCAGGTATCTTTTTTAGGTTTAATTATAAATCCAATTTTAACATTTGATAAATTTTAAACCAACTGTAAAGTCTACATAACCTATATCCGTCACGTCAAATTTATTCCTTAAATACATTTTTAATTTTGATGATTTCTTTTTTTTTTTTCCACCTCTAATGAGTATAAAGTGTACATACACTCCTAATAAGCATTTTATTTTTATTGTTTTTTTCCATTTTAACATAGAAAAAGGGCTTACTTAAAATAATTTTTTAAAAATTTTATATCCAAATACATATATAAAGAACTTTATTCAATGTGTTCTTCCACATTTGACCTGCTTGTTCCAATCCGTATAACGCTTTATCTAACTCACAATACTTCATACTTTTGATTTTTATCACCTTCAGGTAGCTTCATGAAAATGTTTTTCTTTTAACTTGGCATTTGAGTATGCTGACTTAATATCCAATTGATGTTAATATCACAACATTTAGATGTGATATTGACATCTTTTGAAACATCTTTTATGAAAGTATAATCTTTCATTCTCTTCATATTATCTAGTTCTTTACTGAACGCTTTTATCTATTCATTTTTGTCCTTTTATCCTTTTCAACATATATATATATTACGTCATCCATGACTTCATCAATGTCGAATGCTTTATATTTTTTATTTTTTTATTCTAGTATAAATTTCTAACAGGTTTATTAATTTTATAATATTTCCTCTTTTTATATTTTCTTTTATATTCAGTGATACTGAAAGGGGAATTATCATTATCCATATTTTTATAAGTCAAACTTTCATCGATATCAAAGGTTTTGCATTTTTTTGTTGTTTTATTTATTGCTATTTGTATATTTCTTTTTTTAATTATTATAACCTTCATTAATAATAATAATAATAATAATAATAATAATAATAATAATAATAATAATTATAATAATAATAATAATAATAATTATAATAATAATAATAATTATAATAATAATAATAATAATAATTATAATAATAATAATAATAATAATAATAATAATAATAATAATAATAATAATAATAATGATAATAATAATAATAATAATAATAATAATAATAATAATAATAATAATAATAATAATAATAATAATAATATTATTATTATTATTATTATTATTATTATTATTATTATTATTTAAATTATTCATTGATTTATTTGAAAATTATTGAATTATCTTATTTATTATTTATAATAAAGTTTAATTTATGTTCATTTATAGTTTCATAATTTTTAATTACATATTCATTATGTAAATCATTGTTTTTCAAATTATAATTTACATCAATTTTGTGACATCTCTTTGGTTTTATGTACTTTGTTTATTATGTCAATCTCTATAGGGTATTAATTCATTTAAATATCAAAATTGGGTTTATAAATATTCTTTAATAAAATATGATTAATAACATTCAAATGATTTTTTAATGTTATCAATTAATGATTTAATTATTTTCATTAAGATTTCCTTCAAGCCTCCAGTAATGTATGGGAAAAATATAATTTATTCTAGTTTATGTAGAATCTTGTTTTTCTTTATGCTTAAAATTTTATTTTTATTTTTATTTTGGTTTATGTAATTCCCTAATATCAATTATTTTTATATTTTTATTTGTTTCTTCAATTTTATGCTTTTCTTGATCAATTCAAATGATCGATTGATTCTATTCTTCTTTAAATTGACGTAATAAGTAACTTTAATTTCATTTTAAAATTCCAATTTATTGCTCTGACATAATAGTATGTTCAGCAAACTAATCTTCTGCTAAGAATTTTTTTAAGAATCTTTATAAGAATCTTTTTAAAAATCTTTATAAGAATCAAATGAGACTCTTAATCTGCTAAGAAAATAAACACTTTAATTTTGATAAAGTTATATATTTATTTTTAATTTTTTTTTTATTATTTTTTAAATTCCTTTAATAAATTTAATTATATTGCGTTATTAGATAAGCGCTCTATTCAAGTTATATATGCCCTATTTTACAATTAAGTAATAAATGATATTTTTCCATTTAAAACATTCATTTATATAAAATTATATATGTTATTATGTTTCATAACAATAATATTCATATATTAAACTTAATTCTAACAGTAATAATAGTGATGATGCTTAAAAATGTACTTATGTAATTGCATAAAGTTTAAGTAATTGATAATAATAATAATAATAATAAAGAAAATAAAAAAAAATGTTCTATTTTATTATATGAATATATATAGATATAATTATAATAATTTTATTTAATGAAAAAAAAAATTATAAGGTGAGAGACTGTGAAGTAAAAAAAGTAAAAAAAAGTAAAAAAAAAAAAAAAAAAAAAAAAAAAAAAAACTAAAATTAAGAACTATTTCTTAGACAGAGTTTAAAAAGAAATATTTTATTTTAAATTTGTTTAAAATCAGTTTTTAATATTTAGAGATGACCTCATAACGGATATCAGGATTATAACAAGAAAGGATTCTTTGAATTCTTTGATAATCCAGGTCCATAATATGGTAAAGAAAATTAAAAATTTATATATATATATAAAATGAAGATAAAATAAAAATAGAATATATATAAAAATATAAAGATAGATTTAAAATATAACAAAAATAATATAATACAAAATGATAATCCTTTTTTTAAAAAAATCATATGGTATGCAGGACTTTTATGTGCTATTAATTTTTTACTTGTTTAATTATTTTTTTATTAATATTAATATTTTCGTACCTTAAAAAAATAACCAAAATTAACCTCAGTGTTATTAAATTATACGAAGGATAGTTATTACATATAAAATATAAAAATTATAAGTTTAATAATAATTATTTTTTTATTAATATTAATATTTTCTTATCCTAGAAAAGTGACCAAAATTAACCTCCGTTTTAATAAATTATTCGAAGGATAGTTATTTTTACATATAAAAATTATAAGTTTAATAATAAACTAAATATAAAATAATAATAATAATATAGATACTATAACTAATCATATTAACTCTACAATTTAATTATATTATAATATATAATATAATATATAATAGCTATTTATTATAATAAATTATCTAATATATTAAATTATTGTAAAATATATAAAATAAAATAACTATTCTAATTAAAATATTATAGAATATATTCTAATTATAAAAATTATTATTGACAAAAGAGATATAAATTCAATATTTAATAATTATTGTTAAATATATAAATATGTTAACTACACCTATTTGTTTTATATCATATTAATAGTTTTTTTTTTTTTTTTTTTTTTTTTTTTTTTTTTTTTTATCATTGCACGTTTTTATGATTTATTGCTAAATCAATTAAAAAAATTTTTTGGATATATATATATATATATATATTTTTGTAATTATTTCTATTAGTAAATGCATTTTTATTTAAGGTTATTATACAAATATTTAAATAATTAACATTTAATTTGATTATAATTAATAAATGAATAAATATATAAAGAAACAAATAAATTTCAAATGTATTTTATTAAAATTATTTTGAGAGTTATCCCTTTTGTTTTTATTGATATTATAAAAAACTTTTATTTTTAATTATGTATCCATTTAAAATATAGAGCAATATAATTAAATCTTAAATGATAAAAAACAAATCAAAAAATAATAATAATAAAAAAAATAAAAAAAAAAAAAAGAAAAATAATAATATATCATTAATAAGTATTAATATCTTTTATATTTTATTTTTCATTATTAATTAATCGTAGAATATTAATATTGTCATTAATAGATTAGACAGATATATATTTTTTTTACTAGAAATTATTATTATTATTATTATAATAATAATAATAGTAATAATAATAATAGTAATAGTAATAATAATAATAATAAAATTAAAGAATGGAAGAGTAGGATTAACAATATATCTTTTAATAATTCTATATATATATATGATAATATTTTAAAATATTATTAATATTATTATAAATAAATATATTTTTTTATTTTAATTTTTTTTTATATATTTACTTATTTATTTGTAATAATTTTAGGAATGTTACTCATTAAAATATTTAAAGATATTTAAAGATATATTTTAGGGAATGTCAAAATATATATAGAAAAATAATGAACTAAAAATGTTTGGAATTTATAAATTATGATGATTCATTATTATAATTATCCATTTATTATCATTATCTATTCATTATTATTATTATTCATTCATTCATTATCCATTCATTATTATTAAAAACATTTTGATATTAATCTCATATAAAAATTATATTTATTATAATTTTTTATAACAGCGCAGTAAAAAATGATAATATGAAAAAAAAATTTTTTTTTTTTTTTTTTAATTTTTAATTTTAATTTTATTTTTTTTAAAAAAAATTTAATTAAAAAATTATTAATATTAATATTATTATTATAAATATTAATATTAATAATATTATTATAAATATTATTTATTATTATATATTTTAGTTAATAATTGTTTATAAAAATTTATATTAAAAAAAAAAAAAAAAAAAAAGAATGTCAATATAGTATGGAGATATTTTACAGAATAAAAAAGTAAACAAACAAATTGACAAACATCAACAATAGTGATACCATAAAAACAACAGAAAAAAAAAAACAAAAAAAGAATACGTTCATATGATAATAATTTTTTATGGAGGATAAAAAAAAAAAAAAAAAAGAAAATTTTTTTATTTGAATACTAAAAAATTATAAGAAAATAAAAAAAAAAAAAAAAGAAAGACCAATGTATTATTAAACTAAAATAGGAAAATTAAAGGAAATAGAAAAATAATAAAAAAATTTTTTTTTTTTTCATTTTTAATAATTAAAATAATAATAAAAGTCATTATAAAAAAAAAAAAAAGGTATTTATAATATATATATTGAATTTCGTTATTATTATATTTTATTCTATATATGAAATATAATATTTATTATTCTTTTCTTTAATATATAAAAAACACATTGAAATTGAGTATTTTAATAAAACTATTTATATTTATGAAATTACTTTATTGATTTTTTTTAATTTTGTATATATATATATATATATATATATATATATATATATATTTTTTTTTTTTTTTTTTTTTTTGAATTTGAATTTGAATTTGAATTTGAATTTGAATTTGAATTTGAATTTGAATTTCATTGCTTTATTTTTGAATTTCATTTTTTTTTTCTATTATTGTTATTATTTTTTTTTTTCTTTTCTTTGAAACTTATAAAGTATATTAAAGTAAAATAGAAAAAAAAAATGATAAATAGAGATATCCCCTCCAATTCTATAAATATTAATGATGAAAAAAATCAACGTTCTGGTGACGTTGATGTTGACGTTGATAACGACAATCACGATTATGACCGTGATAAAAATGAGGAAAAAGAAAAGAAAAAGAGAGGAAATGGCAAAAATGCTGAGAAAAAAAATATATTGAGGATCAATAGGAGTGATGACGGCGGTAACAGTGATCCCATCGTCAGTGATTTGGATATCATAGAAGAAATCTATAGTAGTATCACGGAGGAGGAATGGTTGGAATTACGAAGTGAAAAAAGAAGATATCTTGATAATAAAAGTATAAATAGTTCTAGTCATAGTTATGGTCATAGTCGTACTAATACTAATACTAATTATAATAGTAATAATCAAAATCAAGATCAATATAATAATAATATTCATAGTAATGGTGATAGTGGAAGTGGTATTGGAAGTGGTCGTGGCAGTAGTGGTAGTGGATCCAGTGATAATAATGGCATTTTATTTATTAATATTAGTAATAAAAATTTAAAAAAAAATAAAGTATATACCCATACCAAAGCGTTAGATGAAGTGAATATGAATGTGAAGGATAAAGAGGTTAAGGAGGATGACGTGCATCATCATAATTATCATAAAGTTGATCACGATAATGAGGAGGAGAAAATAAGGATGAGGGAGAAGGAAAAGGGTGAATTGAATCAAGAAAACTTCCTCTTACCTTCCAATAGTATTTTGAGTGATATGGAAAATGATGTAGAGATTTTAAAAGAAGAAAGAAATGAAAAAATTTTGAATAAAAAAATAGAGGATAATAAAGATAATTATAAAGGAAATGATAATTATAATAATGATAATATTCATAGTAACGATAACAGTGAAAAGGATAATAATATGATGGAAGATGAATCAGTATCCATGGCTGTTGATTCCTATGGAGGAAAAAAGAAAGAGAAAATGGAAATGGGAAAAAAATTAAAATCTTCATTTTCTTCTTCTATTTCTATTTCATCATCGTCTTCTTCTTTTGAAGTTGAAGTCGATCAAAGTCAATCTTCTCATTTACCTTCTTTTTCCTCTAACACTTTGAATAAAGAAAATAAAGAAGGAGAAGAAGAAGAAGAAGTGGATGAAGAGATTGAAGAGGTTGAAGAGAATGATGAAAAAGAGAATGAAGTGGTTAATTATGAAGAAACTTTTGATACTATTTCAAAAATTGAATTCACTAATGGAAATGGAAATGAAAATGTACATGAAAGTTATTATGATGATGAGTATGAAGATGAAAATGAAAATGTACATGAAAGTTATTATGATGATGAGTATGAAGATGAAAATGAAAATATACATGAAAGTTATTATGATGATGAGCATGAAGATGAAAATGAAAATGTACATGAAAGTTATTATGATGATGAGTATGAAGATGAAAATGAAAATGTACATGAAAGTTATTATGATGATGAGCATGAAGATGAAAATGAAAATGTACATGAAAGTTATTATGATGATGAGCATGAAAATAAAAATGAAAATGAAAATGTACATGAAAGTTATTATGATGATGAGCATGAAGATGAAAATGAAAATGAAAATATACATGAAAGTTATTATGATGATGAGAATGATGAGGAGGATGGTTCAGATCAATTTAATGATCATTTAAATGAATTAAATAAAATGAATCATCATCAAGAAGCATCTGATGGAGAAGAGGATAATGAGAATTTAAATGAAGAGGAAGAAGAAAAAGGAGAAGTTCATGAAGGTAATTATGAGAAATATAATACAGAAAATGAAATAAGTGTGATTTCAACAGACATTGAAAAAGAAAATGAAATTAAAGTGGAGGAAGAAGAAGAAGAAGACATGAATGAAGACGAATATGAAGATGAAGATAAAGATGAAAAAATTAAAAGTATAATTGAAGAAGAAGGAGAAGAAAAATTTGATGATGATAATGGCGAAGATATAGATGAAGAAGTAGAGATTTATGAAAATAAAAGTGATCAACTTGACAATAATAGCAATAGTGAAAATCCTGAAAGTGAAAGTTATCATATGGATGATACGAAAGATTCAGAAGATATAGAGATAGAGGATCAAAATGAAAAAAATATCAATGATGATGATAATTCAAAAGAAGAAGAAGAAGAAGAAGAAGAAACTGAAGAGAAAGAGGAAATAATAGTAAAAAATTCAAAAGTAAATAATTCGGAAGTAGATACTTCAGTGGTAGTTAATTCGAAAGTAAGTGATGATTTAGAATTAGATGATTCAGAAAGTTTAGAAGTAGATGATTCAGAAGTAGATAATATCGAATCAAATGATTCAAAAGTAGATAGTAGAGTAGAATTAGAAGATTCAAAAGCGAATAGTAGTTTAGAATTAAATGATTCAAAATCAGATAGTTTAGAATTAGATGATTCCGAATTAGATAATTTAGAGTTAGATGATTCCAATTTAAATTTAAATAATCCAAAATTAAAATTAGATGATTCAGATTTAAAATTAAATGATTCAGATATACAATTAGCAAAATTAAAATTAGCTAATGCAGGTTTAAAATTAGATGATTCAGATTTAAAATTAAGTGAATCAGATTTAAAATTAAGTGAATCAGATTTAAAAATAGATGAATCAAATTTAAAATTAGAAGATTCAAAATCAAAATTAAATGATTCACAATCAAAATTAGATGATTCACCATCAAAATTAGATGGTTCAGATTTAAAATTAGAAGGGTCAGAAGTCGATGACTTAGAGGTAGACGATTCAGAAGTAGATGATTCAAATTTAGAATTAGTAGATTCAAAATTAGAATTAGTAGATTCAAAATCAAAATTAGATGATTCAAAATCAAAATTAAATGATTCCAAATTAAAATTAGATGGTTCAGATTTAAAATTAGAAGGGTCAGAAGTCGATGATTTAGAAGTAGATGATTCAGAAGTAGATGATTCAAATTTAGAATTAGTTGATTCAAAATTAGAATTAGTAGATTCAAAATCAAAATTAGCTGATTCAGATTTAAACATAGATGATTCAAAATCAAAATTAAATGATTCAAAATCAAAATTAGATGGTTCAGATTTAAAATTAGAAGGGTCAGAAGTCGATGACTTAGAGGTAGACGATTCAGAAGTGGATGATTCAAATTTAAAATTAGCTGATTCAGATTTAAACATAGATGATTCAAATTTAGAACTAACCAATTCAAAATCAAAATTAAATGATTCACCATCAAAATTAGATGGTTCAGATTTAAAATTAGAAGGTTCAGAAGCAGACGATTTAGAACTGGAAGATTCAGAAGTTGATGATTCAAATTTAGAATTAGTTGATTCGAAATTAGAATTAGTAGATTCAAAATCAAAATTAAATGATTCCAAATCAAAATTAAATGATTCACAATCAAAATTAGATGGTTCAGATTTAAAATTAGAAAGGTCAGAAGTAGATGATTTAGAACTGGAAGATTCAGAAGTTGATGATTCCAATTTAAAATTAGCTGATTCAGATTTAAACATAGATGATTCAAAATCAAAATTAAATGATTCAAAATCAAAATTAGATGGTTCAGATTTAAAATTAGAAGGGTCAGAAGTCGATGACTTAGAGGTAGACGATTCAGAAGTGGATGATTCAAATTTAAAATTAGCTGATTCAGATTTAAACATAGATGATTCAAATTTAGAACTAACCAATTCAAAATCAAAATTAAATGATTCACCATCAAAATTAGATGGTTCAGATTTAAAATTAGAAGGTTCAGAAGCAGACGATTTAGAACTGGAAGATTCAGAAGTTGATGATTCAAATTTAGAATTAGTAGATTCAAAATTAGAATTAGTAGATTCAAAATCAAAATTAGATGATTCAAAATCAAAATTAAATGATTCAAAATCAAAATTAAATGATTCACAATCAAAATTAGATGGTTCAGATTTAAAATTAGAAAGGTCAGAAGTAGATGATTTAGAACTGGAAGATTCAGAAGTTGATGATTCCAATTTAAAATTAGCTGATTCAGATTTAAACATAGATGATTCAAAATCAAAATTAAATAATTCAAAATCAAAATTAGATGGTTCAGATTTAAAATTAGAAGGGTCAGAAGTCGATGACTTAGAGGTAGACGATTCAGAAGTAGATGATTTAGAATTAGAAGATTCAGAAATAGAAATAGAGGGAGATGATCCAAAGGAGGGAGATGATCGTACAGAGAGTTATAATTATAATAGTTATGAACAAACTTTTGAAACCTATTCCTATTCATCAAAATCATTCCAATCTTTGAAGGAAGAAAGGAGAAGTCATCGTAGTAGTAGTAGTAGTAATAATAATAGTATTGAATATGATATTGATGATGATTCTAATCAACTGCAAAGTCAAAAAGAGGATAATGGTGACCACTACTACTATGATGATAATACTTTTGAATCGATAACCACCACCAATATTGGGGATACGACCACCTCATTAGAATTCAATCCCTCACAAAAGAACGAGAATAATTCGATGAGTTATTATAATGATACCTTTGAAGATTATGTAAGCTCTCAAGAAAAATTGGAGGAAGAAGAAGAAGAAGAAGAAGAAGAAGTAGAAGAAGAAAAAGAAAAAGAAGATTCTCCTATTTTCCATCCTCCTCCTCCTATTCCTATTATAAATGAGAAGTATATTCAAGCCTTAAAGATGAAATCGAAAATGGCCTATTTACAAAAAAAAAGAAAAGAAGAACAGGCTTTAAAGGAAAATTTTGATATGGAAGGTAAATATATATATATATATATATATAAATATAAATAAATTGTTTCAATGAAGAATAATAATTAAGAGATATATATAAGTATTAAATTTTATTATATTATAAAATTAAATAAAATTTTTATATAATAATTACTATTACTATAAATATATTTTTATAAACAAAAAAAAAAAAAAAATACTTTAGTCTTTATGTATAATTATGAATTTATTAATTAAAAAAAAAATTAAAAATTAAAAATATATATATATATATATATATATATTAATATTATTTAATTTTTTTTTTCTTTATATAATATATATATATATATCTAATTTTAAATTTTTATTTAATAAAGATCATTCCTATGTTTATCATGAAGTAAACTATCCTATTAATCGAAAATCAAGAAATTTTTTAGATTTATGGGTGAAACAATCCTATGAAAAAAATAAAAAGATTTCGTCCAGGGAAAATGTGGAGAAAGCGAAGGAAAAAGAGAAGATAAGAGAGGAAGAAGATGAAAGTAATGAAGGAAAGAAAAAGGAAGAAGGAAAAAGAGAAGAAAAAGAAGAAGAAAAAGAAGTAGAAAAAGAAAAAGAAAAAGAAGAAAAAGAAGAAGTAGAAGTAGAAACTGAGGTAAAAAAAGAAAAAGAAAAAGAAAAAAAAGATATATTTGCTTATCGATTAACAGAAGAAGAAAAATTGAGTAGTTCAGTCTCAAAGGAAAGAAGAAGAAGAAGAAGAAGAAGAAGAGAAAGGGAAAAAATGAGAGAGGGGGAGCAATCCTTCAAATTGAACTCAGAATCAAATATAATAAGTATGGGAAGTATGGGAAAAGAGGATGATTATGAAATGGAAATTTCATCCTCAATCTCAACCACCGGTCGTATAATTGATGATTCGTATAAAGAAGAAGAGGAAGAAGACGTAAAAATCAAATATTCAAATCCTATATATATATATTTTTTTTTAATATACCATATATTAAGATTTCATATGAATATTAAAAAAAGAGAATTAAAAATAAAACAGAAAAAAAAAAAAAAAAGAAAAAAGAAATAAAGAAAGATTATTAATTAATTTATTAATATAATTTTTATATACTTATTTCATATTTATATTATTATTAAAACAAAACAAAAAAAAAATATAATAATTATTAAATATATCTATATCTATATTTTTCATATCTATATTTTTCATATCTCTCCATTTATCTATCTATCCATATATCTATCTATCTATTTGTCTATTTTTTAACTATTTAAATTTTTATAGAAAGAAAATAATAAAAATTGGATCAATACCTATATTAATAATACCAAAAAGAAGAAAAAGAGATATGAAGAAGAAGGAGGAGAAGACGTATTTGGTATTAGCACGGATAATAGAAAATCTTATCCATCTCATCTTAAGTATAATCCCATAACGCAATGTTCAGGTATAGATAATTATCTATTGATATAAAAAAATTTTTTTTAAAATAAAAATTAAAATTAAAATTAAAAATAAAAATAAAAATAATAATAATAATAATAAAATATATATATATATATATTAATATGTTATTACTATTATATTTATTTTAAATAATAATAATAATATTAATATTAATATTAATATTTTTTTTTCAAACTTTTTTTTTTTTTTTTTTTTTTTTTTTCATTATTTTTTTTTATTGTATGTATATATACCTTAATATATATATATCTATACTTAATATGAATTAGATAATCTATCCAATAAATTATATCAAAAAATACTTCTGGAGAAGGATGAATTCAGAAAAAAAAAGAATAAAAAGGATAATCAACAAAAAATAAAAAAAATTATGAAAGGTAACCTTTTCTATTTTTTTTTTTTTTTACTATTGCTATTATTACTACTTTCATTACTATTATTAATTCTATTAGTTTTATCATTATTTTTTATTATTTATTATTAATTATTTATTATTTATTAATAATAATAATAATAATATTATTATTATTATTATTGTTACTATTATTATTATTTTTTTTGTTGTTATTATTAACGATTATTCTATTATTATTATTATATTAAATATTTTTTATATTTTATATATATATATATATATATATATATATGAATTAATTAATATTATTTACTAATATCATTTATTTATTTATTGATAAATAATGTAATTTGCTACACCCCATAGAAAAAGTAGTTCCTAATTCAGTCATCGAAAGAATAAAATTGAAAAATGTGATGAGAAAAATGGATAATGTAATTAATAATTATTGTCACTATTATTATCATGATTATCATTATTAAATTCTTAATTAACCGTTTATTTATTTATTTTTTTTTTATTCAACTAATTTTAAATTAAATGAATATATATATATATATATATATATATAAATCTTCATTACTATTACTATTATTTTCCCTCTTTCCTATTAAATAGTTAGAAAATGTTGATCAATATGAACTGACAGAGGATGAAAAAAGAAGAATTAGGTATATAAATATTAATAATAATGAATAATAATAATATTTTTATTATATATATATATAATGTTAAAGAATATATTAATGTTAATATTCATTTATAATATTATAATTTTTTTTTTTTTTTTTTTTCTATTTTATTTTATTTTATTTTATTTTATTTTATTTTATAAAAAAAATAAAAATCATGTAATAGTGAAAATAATAAAAAAATAAGTCAAAAAGAATATTTAAGGAATATGATTGAACACGTTAAAAGAAAGACAGTAGAAAAAGAATTAGCAAAATTAATGAATTCCAATGCTAATTCCAATGAATTTGTAAAGAAGGTAATATTAAATTTTAATTATTATTATTATTTTTTTTTTATCAATTTTATACTATAATAATAAAATATTATAAGAGAAATATATATAAATAATGTAGAATAATATATTTAGAATATAGAATATTTTGAATATATATATATATATATATACATAAAAAAAAACTAATAATATAAAAAAAAAAAAAAAAATTAAAAATTTTTTTATTAAAAACTTTTTTCGTTCTCTCTCTTCCTTTTTTTTTTTTTTTTTTTTTTTTATTTATTTATAAATTATTATCATTTTTTATTTTTTTTTTTTTTTTTTTTGAATTTATATATATGTATATATTATTGAAATGTTTTCCAATTAAAAAAAAAAAAAAAAAAAAAAAAAAAAAAAAACATAAATACAAACACAAACACAAACACCAACAAAACAACACACACACACACCCACAAAAAAAAATTAAAAACAATAATTTCTCCCACATTAGAATTATCTGGATGTCTGTGCAATGGCTGGCGATTTCATTATGAAAAATCAGAATCTTATGAAGGAGAAGAAGGGCAAGATATGGGAAATGTTGTTGGCCGGGGGTCAACTCAAATTTGAAAATATCTATAAATCCTACCCTACGACTTGTTTGGATCATTTAGGTGGCGGTAGCGCTGGTACTACTATCACAACCGAGGATGATAATGGTCCTCCTCCAATCTATGTCAAACGGAGTAAGTTGATATTAAATATTATAAATTATTATACATACATATTTATATAGCTATATATCTATATTTAATATTTAATATTTAATATATATATATTTATAATATTTTAATTTTTATTATTAACTTGATTATTAAAATTTTCATTCTCCTTTCCTTAACAATATATATAATAATAATATTACTTTTAATAATACATATATTTAAATATTATCAAAAAAAAAAATTGTGGAAAAAAAATAAATATTTTTTTTACAAAAAAAAAAAAAAAAAAAAAAAAAAAAAAAAAAAAAAAAGGAGTAAATAATTATGTATCGGTTGAAAAAGCGGAAGGACATGTAAAAGATTCTAAAAAAGCAAACCGAATTAAAATCGCACCTCAAACTCATAAAGATAATATGAAGAAGAAATCCTCTGGCGGTCAACCTCATTCTCAACCTCAATCTCAATCTCATTCAAAAACAAAAACAAAATCAATAGAAACTCCTTCCCTTAATACTTCTTCGCAAAACAATAAAAATTTGAAGAATAATAATCAACGTAATCATCATAAAATTCATGATAATAATAATAATAGTAATAATAATAATAATAATAATAATAATAATAATAATAATAATAATAATAATAATAATAATAATAATAATAAATTAATTCAATCTACCTCTTCTTCTTTATCATCAGTTACCTCCTCTTCTTTCTATTCATCCAACTCGTTAACTACAACCCCAAAAGCATTATCTACTTCATCAAAACTCTCCCATGATAATACTTCCTACGATTATGACCATGACTATGACTATGACTATGATTATGATTATGATGATATCGATGATACAATTTCATCTTCTGTAATATCTTGTCAATCACAATCCTATCAAACTGCTCATTCACAAGATCAAAATAACATTCATTCTATGAAGAAATCATTCCCTCCTAATCATCATTACTCCACTAACTCAACCAACTCTATAAAAGCAACCAGTACTACCACCAAAAAATCAATCAAAACTTCTCAAAACAATAATAAATACGGTCACCTCAATAGTTCTTCTGTTGATCCTAATAAAAAGAGAAGTAGGAGTAGAAATAGAAATAGAAATAGAGATAGAAATAGTCTATATGATCCCGTGAGTTATACCTCATCTTCGCCTACCTCTTCCAACATTCAAACTACGACTCCTTCCTCTTATTATGACTCTCAATCTTCTTCTTTATCCTCTTCCTCCTCCTTTACAACAACAACAGCTACTAATAAGGCATCTTTTTCCTCTACCAATTCTAATTCATACATTTCAAATTCTTCTTATTCTTCTTCATCATCTTCCACCATTAAAGCATCTCATTTACCAAGAAAAAGAAACTCTACTCTTCCATCATCACTTTATTCCTCTGATTCCCAAACCAGTTCTACTATCATCACTTCTTCTTCTTCTTCTTCTTCTTCTTATACTCCTACTTCTTCATCAGCGTATTCACAATCCATTTCTTTATGTTCCACATGCTTTGGAGATATAGAAAATGATCGAAATATTGTTCATAATACGAATCATATCAATCGTCGTAGTCATAGCCATCATCATCATCATCATCATCATCAACCTTCTCACCATCGTAGAACTCACAACATTAACAACAATAATAATTACAATAATGATGATTACTATGTTTCTGAGCGAAAGGAATATCAGTCAAACCATCATAAACATAATACTTTATTACAGTCGACTACCTCTTCTTTTTCATCTTCAAATTATTCCTACTTGAATGATCCTACTACTGAACATACTTCCATGATGTCATCATTATCAACATCATCAACAACTTCTTCCGATTCTGATTCAGCGACTACTATCACTAATCATATGATTGAAGAAGATATCTCAGAATCTATTTATTTTTCTAATCCTATTTACTCATCTTCCATATCCTATGATAATTAATAATAAAACTTTTTTTTTTTTTTTTTTTTTTTATTAATAAAAAAAAATTATTTATATAATCATATCTATTTAATTTAATTTATTAATATATTTATTTATTTATTGTATGTTATATATAAATTATACCATAATGAAATTTATTAAATTGTATTGATACACTTTTTGTATATTTATAAATTTTATATACTATATATATATATATATATATATATATTTATTATATAATAAAAAGAAATAAAAAAAATGTATATATGTAAATAAATACAAATAAAATATATATATATATATATAATAAATTATAGGATTATATCAATTATAGAAATGCTACTTTTAAAATAAAAAATTTTATTTATATAATTTTTCAAAAAATAAATAAATATACATATATATAAAGCTACTTTAAAATTATTATATTTTTTTATATTAAACGATCAATATTCTCTGAACAAAAACTATTATATGGATTTAATAATAAATAATTGTGACCTTAATTCCAATATATATAAATATATATATACATATATATAAAAGGTATCAGTTCTAAAATTAATTCAAACAAAATTGCTCTACTTTTTGAAATTAATTAAAATAATAATAATTTTTTTTTTTAACTTTTTTTTATAACTTTAGAATTAATTGATATTACAATTAACCAATTATCTAATGATATATATTCTAAAATTCAAGAATTTTTTTTTTTTTTTATTGTTGTTAATTCATTTAATGATAATTATAAAAATTATGATAATGATTTTACATATATTTTTCAGTATCTTAAAGAAGCATTTCCAATCATCTTTTTGCTATTGGAAACCTAAAGTCTTCTTATAGACTTAATTATTTTTATGAAGTATCAACAGATAAAAGTTCTTTCGGTTCTCCTTTATTTAAATAGACAAAAATAAAAATTTATAAGTATTCATAAAAAAGTTGGTTCAAAAATTTAAAAGAGCGATATAGCAACAAAAAGTGAGTATTATTTAAAATAATCAATAAATTGGTTATATTTTAATAGATATATTAAGGAAATAAATATATATATATATATATATAAAGGCAAGAGAATAAGGCAAAGAATTATCTGAAGATGAAAAAAAGGGAATTAAAAAAGACAAGTTTTTTAAAAAAAAGTTTATAAATTTATATAATACTTTTATACTTTTATCGTTTTGATCAAATAGTAATTAGAAATTAATACAATTATATAAAATAATTATATAAAACATTTATATAAAATAATTATATAAAATAAATATATAAATTCTTTATTACAATCCAATACAAATGATACAACTTTTCATAATCCATGATTTCTAAAAAATAAAGGAAAAAAATATTACATTACTATATTTTCTCTCTCTTTTTTTTTTTTTTTTTTTTTTTTTTTTTTTTTTTAATATAATTTTATAAATATATATAATTAGTAATAGTAATTATTATGCCAACTTTAATCAAAATCTCCATATAAACTATCTTCATAAGGAAAATTAATAAGGAAAATTAATAATAAATTTTAAATATATTTATTTTTACAACAATTCTAGTAATAATAATATAGTAATAATAATAATAATAATATATATATTTAAATTCCTTGTCATTGCATTCCCTAGTTATATTTACTTTTGACCGAATAATATGGAGAAATCTTTGTTAATATTATAATTATTATTATTTATTATTTTTAATTAATAATAAAGTTATTATTAATTGGTAGATATATACAAAAACTCATGCTTTTGTATATATACTAAAAAAAAATTTTATAAAACGTTTTTTTTTTTTTTTTTTTTTTTTAAAAAAAAAAAAAAAACTTATATTGAATAATTCTATAAATAACAACAAATGAATTTTTAACAATTTTCTTTTTCTAATGAATTAATAATACTAATAAAAAAAAGTAATAAATATTTTTCCTTTTAACTTTTGATTATTATTATTATTACAAACATTATTATTTATAATTATAATTATATTATCTATTTTTATATATAGGTACATCTAAAAAAAAAAAAGTTGTGACAATAAAAACTATCGTGTACTTTTCTCGTTTATTTTTTGACTCTCTGTACAAAATGTATCTATTATTTTAATAATAAATAAACTTTTTAAATTTATAGTTATTAAAAATTTTTAATGAATAAAAAAATTTTTTTTTTTTTTTAATTCATTTTTATTAGATACCAAAAGAGTTTTTTTTTTTTTTTTTTTAATACTTTTTCAAAATTTTCTATTTTATTATGACAATGATTATTTCAATAATATTTCTAAATATTAAAATAGATATAATTATGAATGAATATTTTTTAAATTTTAATTCTTTTTTATTAAAAAGTCTTATTTTGATTGTTACAAGGATAATGACTATCTCAGGGTTATATAAATATATAAATAATAGATAATAAAAGTTTAAATCTATATATTATATTCTTTAAATTGTTATAATATATATATATAATCATTGTGATTATTATTAATTATAATCAATAATCATATCTTATAAAAAAAAAAAAAAAACATATAATTTTTATTTTAAATAACTTTATTTCATTTAAATTTTATATTTTAAAATATTTCCTTTCTTTTTTCTTAAATTTTTTATATTGTAATAATAATGCTATTTTAAATAAATTATAAATGATTATAAATATTTAAATTTAAAACAATAGAAATAATACTATTATGATAAGAAAAAAAAAAAAATATAAATATAAATTCTTTATATATAAAATTTTATATATATATATTAATATTCTAGATATAAATATTAAAAATTTGATATTATATTTTAAATAAGAGAATTCATTAATACTTGTTATTTATATTATTATTTTTATATTAAAAAAAAAAAAAAGTTAATAAATAATTTAATTTTTTTTTTTTTAATTAATATAAAAATAATAATTATTATTTATTTAATAATTTAAAAACAAAAATATATTAATATTAAATATATATATATATTATATATAGTTTTTATATAGTTAACATAAAAATTCACCTTATTAGAAATCCCCACTTTTTAATAAGGCTGTATTACTTTTTAAATCATTATATGCTGTAGTATTAAATTGTAACAGCTGATACACTATACCATTTCGGGGGTCATTCTCTCTTTTTAATTGTTCTTATATGAAAATCTTTATAAATAACATTTTATTTTTTTTTATATATATAATCATTGATTATTTAGTTTATATAATGAATTGTATTTAAAGTATTAATGAATTAAAAGAGTTTATATAGTAATAATTACAAATATATATAATAAAGAAAAATGTTTATTAATATAATATAAAATAAAAACAAAAAAAAATTTTTTTTTTTAATGTTATTATGGTGATCATTCTTAAAACTTTTCAATTTTTAAATTCATTCAATTTATTCATTTTAAATGTATGACAATGATCAATGATAATGATTATTAAAAAGTTTTCTTTATCTATTAGTTCTTTTGCCTATACAGTTTAATTCTTCAATCTTTTTTTTTTTTTTCCTCTATAAAGTAAAAAAAGATTAATATGAATTATTTAATTATTAATTTGGTAAATATTAAATTATTAACTAATTATTTTATGAACCATAAAAGTATTTAATTTGATATTTATAATTGATATTTAATTAATTAGAAACTACTTATTAAATAAGAAATTGAAGATCTTCCCTTAATCTTTTTCATATATTGTTAAGTTTCATTCCGTATATTATTTATTATTTACTATTCAATTATTAATATTTGTCATTCAATTATTAGTATTTATTATTTAATATTCAATTATTTATTAATAAATACTCTTTTATTATTATTTATTATTTATTATTTATTATTTATTATTTATTATTTATTATTTATTATTTATTATTTATTATTTATTATTTATTATTTATTATTCATTATTTATTATTCATTATTTATTATTTATTATTTATTATTTATTATTCAATTATTTATTATTTATTATTTATTATTTATTATTCATTATTTATTAATAAATACTCTTTTTATTATTTACTATATATTATTTATTATTTATTAATTATTTAGTGTTCCATTAATTTTTTTTTTTTTTTTTGAATTTTCTATTTTATTTATTTAATTGTTTATTATTTAAAATTTTAATTTTAATTTTAATTTTTTAATTGTTTATTATTTAATTAAAGAAGTAAATAAAATTTTTAATAAAGCTTTATAAGGAATTTTTATAATTAAAAAAATAAAAAATGAAACTCCTATTATTAGAGTACCTTTAAAAAAAAAAAAAAAATTCAAATGATAAAACTTATTACAATTTATTATTCAATTATTTACTATTTATTAATAAATACTTCTTTTTTTTATTATTATTTATTAATAAATACTTCTTTTTATTATTTCTTATTTATTATTTATTAATAAATACTCTTTTTATAATTATTTATTATTTATTAATAAATACTCTTTTTATTATTTATTATTTCTTATTTATTATTTATTATTTATTATTTAATTATTTAATTATTTATTATTCAATTATTTATTATTTATTATTTATTATTTATTATTTATTATTTATTATTTATTATTTATTATTTATTATTTATTATTTATTATTTATTATTCAATTATTTATTATTTATTATTCAATTAAATTAATTTCATACCAACCTCCTAATACTTTTTTAGGTAAATAATATAACCATATCCATATAATGTTTTTTTTTATAGAATAATAAGAATTAAATTAAAAATAAATATTTTACATATATAAATATAAATACAAATAAAGTAACAAAAAAATAAAAATAAAAATATAACTAAAAATATAAAAATAAAAATGTTACAGTAAATTCAAATAATTTATTATACAGAGTAAAGAGAAAGAGAAATAATTGTAATTGCATTATAATAATGATACCAGTTTAACTATTAATTATAAAGTTCATATATTACAATTCTTAAGCATTACATTAAAATAAGATTATTTTCAATTTGTTATTATTATATACAGATTTTTTTTTTAAAAAACAATTTATATATATTTTAATAGTTTATGAATTAATGTCATATGGTTAAAATATATATATATATATATATTTTAAATATAGAGACTATATATAACTTATTTTTATTATTTTATAATTTTAATATTATATATATATATATATATACTTTATTTTTTTTTAAAAATAAATAATAAAAACAAACAAAACAAAGCAATATTTTAGTATAATTATAATTTTTTTAATTACAAAAAAGTACCTTAATTTTAAAGTTTTATTTATGATATTTATTCATTAGATATAGTGATTGTGATTATTATCATGACATAGAGTAATGACGAAAATTAAATTATTAAGATTTTTTAATGTTATTATAATGATTAAAATAATTTATTTTATTCTCATTACATTATACATCATACATCATTATAATCCATTTATTCGTTTTATTATTTATTATTATTATTATTTATTGTTATAATTATTATTATCATAATTATTATTATAATTATTATTATTATTATATTAAATTTATTATTTTATAATTTTTATAATTAATAGACATTTTATTTAAAATTATTTTTATTAATTGTAGTTTAATATTAATTGTTTGTATTAGCATTAGAAATTATTATTACTATTATAATTATATTATTATTACTATTATAATTATATTATTATTATTATTATAATAATTATATCAATTATTTTTGTAATTATTTGAATTATAGTTAGTGTGAGGAGTATTGTTGTTATTTATAAAATATAAAGTTTAAAATTTTACTAAAATTTAAATGGTTTAAGAGTTTAAATTTTTTAATCTGAATCTCCATTCTTTTGAAAAAAAAAAAAAAAAAAAAAAAAAATATATATATATATATATACATATATATATATAATTATATAATTATATTTATATATTTTTTGTTTAAGATATTCTATTATATAATAATATTTGAACAATGTAAAAATTTTTAATAATAATATAATTTCTATTATCTCAATAGTAAAAAAAGAAAAAAAAAAATGTGATAAAAGAATTATTCATTAAAGTATAATAGATAAAAAAATAATCCTTATGTTTTGAAAAAATAATGAGAAAAAAAAAAAAGTTTAAAATAAAATAACATTTATAATAATAATAATTAATAATACTAATTATAATAACATTAAATAATAATGCTAATTATAATATTGTTAAATAAGAATAAATAAGAATAAATTATTATAATAACATTTAAAAATTGATGAGGAGAAAAGAGAAAATATAAAAAATATAAAATATATATATATACACAATATTTTATATTTTCTTTAAATTATGCTTTATTTAAATATTTAAAATTAATTATTTAATTTTATGAACAATGATTTAAAGACAGCTTATATATCAGAATCTAATAATAAAAAGTCAGACATAATTAAAATTTCATTTATATCCTAATTATAACTTAATTATAACTATATATCATACTTTGTTAAAAATATCCTTGAAATGGATATTAGTTGCGCATTTTATATAATTTTGACTAATTATATTTATATTTTTATTTTTAATTTTTATTTTATACATAGTTATAAATAGGTTAACCTTTTTTTTTCTTTATAATATTTTTTTTTTATTTTTATAATAATGAATATAGTATTTTCAAATATCTTTTTTTTTTTTTTTTTTTTTTTTGTTAATAGTATACTTCTATTAAAAAATATATAAATATATTAATATATAGATTAATATAAATTATTTATATATATATTAATATTAAATTACCTTTTTCTATTATTTTACTTAATTTTAACTTTACCTCTTTTATTTTATTTTATTCTATTCTAATTCAATATTCTTTTTTTTTTTTTTTTTTTTTATTTTTTTTTTTTATTTTTAACTTTATTATTATATATATATAGGAAATTATATTTTAACTATTAATATTTTTTTTTAGTTTCCACTTTTTTTTTTTTTTTTTCTATTCTTGTTCTAACTATGTTTAATATAGATATTCTTAATTATTATAACAACTTTTTTTTTTCATTATTTTTTTTCTATGATTATGATTAATTCATATATCAAATATTATAATTTCAACCATGAAATCATTCTAAACTTTTTTTTTTTTTTTTTTTATCTTTTTTTCTTACTTTTTTTTTTTTTTTTTTCTTTTCTTTCTTCCGGTTTTTTTTTTTTTTTTTTTTTTTTTTTTTTTTTTTTAAATTTTTTTAATTTTTCCATTTTAATATGATTCCATTTATTTATTTCCATATATCAAAATATATTATAATATATATTTACCATTTATTGCTATAGACTTTAATATATCAGATTATATCATTTATGAATTAAATTTGAATATATATATAGATTATATAGTTGTTTATATTTATTTGTATATGTAATTATATATTATAATCAATTATAAATAATAATAAATTTAATTTTATAAAGGGTTTTTAATGTTTATTTAAACCTTAATTATTTGTTAATACATTCTAATATACTATTACATATATTAACAATATATTATAATATAATGGGGGATTAAAAAAAAAATAAACACTAAAAAATTTAAATAGTTTATTATATATTATAATATATTATTCTATATATTTATTAATATATTGAAATTGAATCTGAAATCTTCAATTATAAAAAATTTTTTTTTATATATAAAATAAATTTTTTCAAAAAAATTTTTTTTTTCTTTTTTTTAAAATTTTTTTAAACATTTTTTATAAAAAAAAAAAAAGAAATAAATATTAAATAATATAATATAATAAAAAGAAAAAAAAAAAAGAAAAAAAAAAATAATAAAAAATAAAAAAATAACAAAAACTATTTTGCTTTAGAATATTTAATTAATAAAATTTTAAAAAAAGAATAAACTTATATACCATGTTAAATGAAATTCAAACTGCTATAGATTTTATTGTTAGTTATCTTAAGAATTTTAAACCTGAACAGTTAGAAGCATTTAAGGAGAATTTAAATATTTTATTAAAAGATAAATATTTTTCACATTGGGATGATACTAATCCTTTAAAAGGAAGTGCATACAGGTAAATAGAAACGGATGAATAGCAAGACAAACAAAAAAAAAAAGTTAAAAATAAAATAATAAAATATTAAAGAAAAAAATTAGATAAAAATAAAAAAAAAAAAAAAATAAAATAGAAAAAAAAAATAGTAATATTAAATGTAATAGTAATAGAAAAGAAAAAAAAATATATTTATATCTTGATATTAAATATTTTGATGAATGGAATAAATAAAATTTGATGAAATAATTATATATATATGAAAAAATAAATATTATAAAAGATATATATGTATAATAAATGAATAATTGTATAATTAGTAAGTTTTTGTAACAAAAATTTTAATACTTTATTTTGTTTTTAAACTTTTAATAAAAATAGATCCATTTCAATTAATGACGGAAGAATAGATCATTTGATTTTAATTGCAGCTTATTTAGCTGGTATGGATGTTTCAGAATGTTTTCCAAATGATTTAATCATATGGGTAAATATAAAAAATATTGCTTAACAAAGATTGATGTATAAATATTATTCCTTATTTATTCATATATATAAAATGGGAAAATATATAAAATGATGTTTTTAATAATAAAATTTAATATTTATCTGTATAATTCTAATTTTCAAATATTATTTATATTTTTATATATTATAAAATTTGTAAAAATTTTTATTCTTTAAAAATAGGTTGATCCTTCCAATGTATGTTATAGACAAGGAAGTGATTACAGCAGTATATGTACTATATATAAAGGTAATCAAAGAGTCCAACCAAAGACTTACAATCATAACAATAGTAAAATGAACACAAGACACGGAAGCTCTTCAAAATCTTCACATATTCCCAAAACTAGAAGTAGTTTATCTTCTGAAATACTTGTACATTAATTTTACTAATATTTTTTTTTCTTTTTCTGGGTAAGAAAGAGAATTTTTTTAACAAAAAATTATCTTTAAAAAATCAAAATCAACTTAATATTATCAGAAAACATAGAATTTATTCTTTTTTTATTAAGAAAAAAAAAAAAAAAGAAACGATAATTAAAATACAAAATTAAAAAATAATAAAAAAAAAATTAAAGAAAAAAAATAAAAAAAAATAAAATAAAAAAAAGAAGAGATAACATATTTATTTGAAAAAAATACAAGTCTACTACTATAGAAAAAAAACAACTAAAAAAGAAACTTATTTTTTAGGATTTGAAAGTATGAAATATTTATATTAATATAATTAAATTTATAAAAGAAAAAAAAAAGCAAAATGTTCTTTTTCTTTTATATTTTTATTATATTAATTAAATAGTCATAAATTAAAAAAAAAAAAAATGCAATGAAAATAAGAAAAAGAAAGAGAAAGGGAAGTATGGTAATATATTTATATATTATTATATATACAACCTTTCTCAAAATTATACCATCATTTTACTATTCTTTTTTTTCTTTTATAAAAAAAATATTTATTTTATTATTTATTTTTTTTTTAAAAAGAAAAAAAAAGTTTTGATATTTTACATAAAGTTATTTAAAAGGAAACTATAAACGGAAAGTATTAATAAATGATCAATCAATCAATCAAAAAAATTTAATATATAATTTATATTAAATATTATATAAATCCTATCTAATTATGGTTTTCTCTATTAATAATAACTTAATTTCAAAAAGTTCTCTTTATTTTTTTTTTTAAAAGCTAATGTATTTTCAAAAATTTATATATATATAAAACTAATAATAATATAATTTATTGATAAATACAAAATTTAGTAGCTAGTAAAAAAAAAAAAAAAAGTTAATTTTATTAATATATTTAATAAAATTAATATTTACTACTACTATTAATATTTTAATAGTAGTAAATAGACATATATTTTTAAATAATAATTTTCTTTCAATTATTGATAACTTCACTAAATTACGGAACTTAAAAAAACACAATACATTAAAATTATTGATAAAATATACCAACATTTTAATCAGGAAATTAAAATAAGAAAGTGATAAACTATAAAAATTTTTTTTAAATATTTTATATAAATTTGAAATATAATTTTTATTATTAAATACACACTATAAAAACCATTAATTTCCGTAAATTTAAAAAGAAAAATAATATTCAATTGTTATTCTTTTTAATATAAAAAATAAATATTTATTTTTTTATTCTTTTTTTTTTTTTTTTTTTTAGAAATATTTTTTTTAATATAAAATTTTATAATATTATACCATATATTTCAATAAATTTATAAATGAAAAAATTTTTATATTATCAATAAAAGGAAAGAAAACAATTATAAATAATTCAATTATTTATAATAAATATATGTTTAAAATTATATTTAATTAAATAGGAGAAAAAAAAATATTTTTCAATATTTATTTTTATCAGCATATAATAAGAAAAAAAAAAAAGTTTTGGAAAAAAAATATATTTATATACATAAAATATTCAAAATGATTAACAAAAATAATATTCATTATTAATATCCTTAGATACAATTCAAATCTTCATACCTTTGAATTAACAAATTAAAAAATATATTTATATTTTTTATAATATCAATAATGAAAAAAAAAATTATAAACTATAATAATTTTTTTTTCTAATTATTCTAATTTTGAATGAATTATTATATTTGTAACAATGAATATTTTATTTTATATAATACCTATTTATTTATTTACATTTTTTTTTTTTTTTTTTTTTTAGAGAATATATCAAAACACTATTAAAAATTTTCATATAAAATTAAAAATAATATCTTAGTTTTGTGTTATTACACTAAAATATATTTTATCATAACTTAAAAAAATAATAATAATTTTTCTTTTTCATAAATAATAGAATAAACGAACAAACAAAAACAAATGAACCAATAAGCAAAAAAAAAAAAAAAAAATAAAAAAATAAAAAAAATTAAAAGCGAAAAAAGACAAAAAAAAAAAAAAAAAAAAAAAAAAAAAAAAAAAAAATACAATGAAATAATTATATATTAAACAAGTAAAAAATTATTAAAAAAAAAAAAAAAAAAAAGAGTAAAAAAAAAGTAATCTTCACCTACTCTCATAATTAAACCATAATTTATTGCTAATATTATAAAAAAAAAATTATAAACTTCTTTTTTTTAAAAACATTTATAATTATATTATAAATTAATAATATTAAAAAAAAAAAATGTATAATTTAATTTAATTATTAAATATTCCTATTATAAAATAATAATAATAATAATAATAATAATATTCAATTTTTTTTTAATAAAATTCTAAACTTAATTAATAATTAATTTAAAAAAAAAAAAAAAAGAATTGAAAAAAATATTATTTTTTAAAGTGTTAATTATTCATTATGTGATATACTTTTATTTATTTTATCCTTTCATTCGAATAGAAATATAATATAAATTTCTTATTTTATTAATATAATTTTATAATATTATTTTAATTTTATCTTTTACCTTTGTTAATTTTAAATTTCATAAGTAAATCCCATGAACTCAATATCGAAATATAGCTCTTAAAAACATATATGATACGAAGATATATATATATATAAAATTATTCTTATTATACTTATTATAAATATTTATATATATTTATAAAGTTTTAAATGAATATATATAATAAATATATATAACTTTTATTATATATATATATATATATTTTTTTTAGTCATTTATATATAATATACATATATATATATAATATACATATAACCTTTTAATCTATATATATATTATATATATTAATCATATGAGAATAATATATTTTTACTTTTTTTTTTTTTTATTAAATAAAAAATATATTTAAAATTGTTATATATTTAATAATAATAATAATAATAATAATAATAATAATAATAATAATAATAATAATAATAATAATAATAATAATAATAATAATAATAATAATAATAATAATAAAGCTTAACTTTTAAATAATTATAGATTTATTTAAAATTGAAATATGTATATATATTTCTATATAAATATTTATTTCGATATTTAAAATAATAATTAATATATATATAATAATTAATAATAAGTTTTATTTTAATAATTAATTTGTTAATACTATTCTTTTAAATAATTAATAAAAATTTAAGCCTTTTTTTAGGATTTATTTTTATATTTTGTAATCATAAATTATGTTTTAAGATTTATTTTAATATTATTATCATTATTATTATTATTAATTTTTTTTTTTTTTTTTTTTTTTATTTCAAATAAATATTTATTCTATCATTTCATTTAATATTAAATGCTTGAAATGTAATTAGTTTTATTGAAACGGTTAATATTTTTATTTTTTTTTTTTCTTTTCTTTTTATTCAATTAAATAAAGTTAGTAAATAGTGAATAATGTAGAAGGTTATGTATTGTCCAGTTTCTTTTAATTAAGATTAATGTCATGCAATGTAATTAATGCATATGCCACAATGCATAAAAGTATTTAATATAGAATAATTAAATGCCAGTTTTCTTTACTATAAAATATATTAATATAAAGTATAAACCCATAATTTCTGACTCTTAACAGATTAAGAATCTCTGTGTTTACTATTTATTTTAATATACATATATGCGTGTTTTATTTCAGTAATCAGATATTTCCATATATATTTAAAGCTTTATTTTTCTTTCAATAATCTTCATTTAATATTTAATTAAATTGTTAATGTTTTTTTTTTTTTTTTTTTTTTTTTTTTTTTTTTTTTTTAAATTTTGTAATTTAGATCATTTCAATTTTGATTATTCCATCAATCTTTTTTGATTGATACAATGACAATAATGATCATAAAAGAAAAAAATTTTTTTTTATTTGTTCTACTTAACATAATATTTTATCCGACAGAAGAGGATTTCTATTTTATAAATTCCTTTTAAAGAGTCAATGAGACTTTTAATCCATTAAGAGTCAGGAATTTAGGGTTTATAATTATAACAACTTTAATTTATATATTTTTTAATAAAGAATTATTCATTATGTCAATTTAAGGAAAAACCAGTAAAACGGATAGAAAATTAGAAATGATCATGGTTGCAAAAAAAATTGGAGAAACGTATAAAATAAGAGCAGATGCTCTCTAAAACTCAAAAAATTATTAATAGAGGATTTTATTGGAGTTATGGATCTAAATCTCATACTTCTTATGTTAGTGTCTATGATATTACTTGTGGATTGAGAAATACCTCCTTTTTCAGCTATCTGTGTTATATCTCAATTACGCTGCTTTAGAAAATGGAAAAGCTTATCATGTATTATTAATCATCTCACTAATAGTATTCCTACTATGCAACATTACTCATGGATTAAAGAATCTAGGACTTTGGATAAGAAATTAAATGGTAAAAAAAAAAAAAAAAAAAAAAAAAACAAGTGAAATAAAAAAGTTTTATTGGGGAAAGAGATGTCTTCAAAGTCTTTAAAGCTAAAAAAGTAATTATTTATAAGGAGAATGATTTTTGGATTTATTTCAGAAATCAAAGACTTAACATTTCAATATCCTAAATATCAATTAGGTTTTTTTTTGGATTTCTCGAATTAGGTGTGGTTTTTTAATTTGACATTAGTATTTCCATTAAAAGAAAAAATAGTCTCAGAAGATTGTTCCCCACCCATGTTGTGGTGTTAGTGTAACCTAGTTTTTCTCACTGGATCTTTGCCTGTAAAGAATTGGAAAATTACAGAAATAAATCTTTACCTTTTCTAGATGATCTCTTTTTGAAGTTTGCAATGTTAATTGAACAAAAATCCTTGGAGGTTTCTTTTTAGATTCAGAAAAGGATTATGATAATAATATTTATTATTTTATATTGAGTGCTTTTCTTGGCGGGGCAATCAATATATGAAAAAAAAAAAAATTAAACTTAATGATGGGGAACAAAAACAATTTAATTGGCAATATTTTTTAAACAAAATTCAACTTCGTCGACTGTTCCGTATTTTGTGGGGATTGCAGAGTTTCTAACAAACGTAATACCATTAATATGTCGATCTTTTAGATTGATTGATGAAATGATATTCCGTTGAATCTACCATTGCTAAGAGCGTCGACATCGAAATGATAAAGCATAGATTTTCACCTTCCGGTGAAAGATCTGATACAAATTCATTTGATAACACTAATACTGAAATTATTACTCGCAATAATAGATACGGTATTATCATCAATGAATGGGAAAAGTTAGAAACTATTGCTTCTAATGTACTTTTATAATTATTATAATATATTATATTTTATTTCATGTATTTTCCATTTTTTTTTATTTTTATTTAAATCATGTAATTTTATTATTATTATAAACTAAATAAAGTTATTTTCTAAGTCTAAAAAAAAAAATATTAATTTAATAGAGAAAAAACACACTCAAACATCTATAAGAACAAATTTTATATCTTCATATTTCGATAGACACTCTCAATTGAAATTATAATTTGATAGTTTAAGAAATAAAACTCTAGACTATTAATAGTATATTATGTTTATACAAAAAGGAATCCACTTCGTGATAGACTATTTCTACTCCATGAATATATAAATAATACACATTACATACAAATATTTAAGTAAATATATAATAAATAATGAATTTTATTAAACCACAAAGCGTATTATTTAAAGCATAGTTATTTTAACTCATATTTATACATATCAAACGAGTATATATTATATATTAACAACAATAATGGAAGAGAAAATATATCAGAGATCCCAAAAAAAAAAAAATAATTTAAAATATGATATCCCAAATATTCAAGAGAAATATAATAGAATGGTAATTCCTAGTGTGAAATAAGTGTATTCTAACAATAATAGTATTATTAAACCTAACGTGAAATAGGTTTAGATAATATTAAAATAAGCATAATACAGACCTTCGTGATGAAAGGTGTAATAAATAATCCAGAAAATTTTTACTTATTAAAATTCTATCATTAATATTTTAATGATGAGAAAATTTAGATATATAAAATCCATTTAGAAATTTGGAATTTAGTTGGGAGGGAATAGGCAATATAAAATATAGAACATAAAATATTAAAGGAAAGTTACTTAACTGAATCTTGATGATTATTATTTAAAAATTATATTTATTTTGAAAATAAATAAAAATAACCAAAAAAAGAAAAAATTAGTAAAAAGTTAGCCTCCAACAAGAAATTAATTGAAATATTGAATCTTTATAAATTATGATACAATTTACATTATTTATTGATGAGTTTAAACGACTAGAATAATATAATTAATAATAAATGTAATCAATTTTAATACCTCAAGATTATGATTTGTCGAGTTTATTGATATATAATTAACAGTTTATTTTAATAATTATCACTAATTCAAACAAAGCAAATATATATATATATAAAAGTTAGCACTAATCTTCAAAATGGATTATTATTGAAAGTGATTTATAACCAAATATATAAGTGGTATTCACACCAATAGATGATATAATAATACTACACATCAAGAGAAAGATTTCCATCATATAATTGGTATATATATAAACCATTTATTATAAGAGATGTTTTAGATACATCCTATATTAATAGTGTAGTAATATTAAATATTTTGTTTTAAGGGGACATTATTAGATTATAAATAATGTATTTAAGAAAATATTTAACAGTATGTAAATCAAATTAAAGAATTATATGGGGTAAAGATTATTTTATTCATGTAGAATTAAAAGTAAATTTAGAATAGAAATAACTAATAGTTTTATAATATCAAGTTAATTTTTATGCTTTTTACATATTCTTAACATTCCACTTTAAACCTAGTTATTCTATAATAAATAAAATTGGTTTACTGATGATTTATGTTCATATAAAATTATCCTATTTTATAATATTAAGTTTTAAATGTATTGAGTTATTGTAGTATAAAGAATGTATAAGCCACAATATAATGTTATAAAAGTATTTAATTTAGAATTAATTAAAATACTAATAACTCTTTATCATAAAATATATTAATATAAAGTTTGACATCATCCTTATGAATCCTAAATTCCTGACTCTTAACAAAATAAATTTTAGTATATATATAATTTTATTATTATTATTTTATTATTTATTATTTATTATTACTATTTAATATTAATATATTATTTATAATTGTTAAAATTTATTATTATTTATTATTATTTTTGTTAAGTCATTATTAATAAAAATATATTTCAAATATATTTCTAGTATAATGAATATATAAAAAATATATATTGTATTATAATATAGTTTATATATTTCTTAAATATTTTATATATAATCTATATATAATTTAAAAAATTTTATTTTATACTTTTTAAATTTTAAAAAAATACAAAATTAAAGTCATGTTTTCTATTTATTCTATTTTATTTTATATTTAAATATTAAATAATATAATAAAAAGAATAATATTTATAAATAGAATAGATAGAATAATCCCCCCATTAAATGAAATAATAAAATAAAATTAGAAAAAAAAAAAAAAAGAAAAAAGAAAAAAGAATAAAAATACTTTTATCTATTTTTATTCTTATTTATTTGTTTATTTATTAACTAAGTCATAATCCATTATCATCGTTTTTCTTTTTTTCTTTTTTTTTTTTTTTTTTTTTTTTTCTTTCCACTAAATATTATCATCTATCTTTATTTATTTAATAACCTATTGAAATTTTAAATTAATTCATTTAATAAATATATATATTTATATTTTATCTTAATTTTATTTTATTTTATTATTATTATTTTAATTCAATATTATATACATAATTTATTTTACAATTAATAAAAAAAAAAAAAAAATAAAAAATAAAATGAATAACAATGGTAGTGGAGGACTTAAAAATATTCAAAAGAAGACTTTTAAAATAATTAAAAATTCATTTCATCTAAAAAATTTTTTTATTAACAAAGGCACCCTTAAACTTCGTAAAAATAGAATCAATAACCAAATCAACGTAAATATTGACAAAATTAATATTAATAAAGGCACTAACAGCGAAACAACTAATTATAGAACTTTATTAGATATTGTTGAGAGTGAATATGAAAATGAATTTAAAAATGAAAATGAAAATACTTTAAATAGAAAAATTTCTGATATCCATGGTAAATCTAATTTTAATATCAATAATAATAATAATAATAACAATAGTAATGATATAAAAGATCCTACTAATAGAAAAAGAAAGAATTCAGTTAATATAAAAAAAGATGAACCATTAAATAAAAAAGTTAGAAATTCAGAAGATTTAATGGATATTATCAATAAAAATGACGGTATTAAAAGTAAAATCGAAAAAAATATTAAAAGTAATAGCAATAATAAAATAAAAAAGAATGTAAAGAATAGTATCAAAATTGATATTAAGGAAAATGTAATAAATAATATTAATAACAATACTAATAGTCATATCAATAATAATACAAATAATGAAGTTAATATTCATATTAATATTAAAAACAATGACGTTGCAGTTGGTAGAAAAAGAAAGATGAGTTATTCTGAAAGCAAAAAAGATGATATTCCATTGAGTAAAAAGATTAAACAACTAAGAATGCAAACTGAGGCTAAAAAAAATGAAACTCTTAAAAAAAGAAAATTTAATGAAAGTAGAGATGAACATTCAGTACATAGAAAAATTAAACAATTAAAAATTTTAGATCGAAATATTATTAATAATATCGACAATATAGAAAATAATAATAATAATAATAATAATAATAATAGTAATAATAATAACAATGATATGATTATTGAGAATCAAGAAAAAGATATAAATATAAATATAAATGGAAAAAGAAAACTTTATTCAGTGAGTGATAGTAAAGATGAAATACCTATAAGTAAAAAAGTTAAACAATTGATAATTAATAATATGGATAGCATTAATCAAGATGAAATTCTAGTGGGTCATAATATTAAAAAATTGAATATCAATAATAAAGAGGATAATTCTAATCATAATAAAGTTCCTATAAGTTATAATATAAAAAAATTGAATATCAAGAATAATAATGAAGATAATCATAATCAAGATGAAGTTCCTATAAGTCATAATGTTAATAAATTGAATATCAATAATAAAGAGAATAATTCTAATTATAATGAAGTTCCTATAAGTCATAATATTAAAAAATTGAATATCAAAAATAATAATAAAGATTATCATAATCAAGATGAAATTCCTAAAAGTCATAATATAAAAAAATTGAATATCAATAATAAAGAGGATAATTCTAATTATAATGAAGTTCCTATAAGTCATAATGTTAAAAATTTAAATATCAATAATAAAGAGGATAATTCTAATTATAATGAAGTTCCTATAAGTCATAATATTAAAAAATTGAATATCAATAAAGATATTGATAGTCCTGTTTCAAACATTAATACTACTAATCATTTTAATGAAAATAATAATAATACAGAAGTAAATAGTAAAAATAGTAAAAATGATAACGAAAACAGCAGTAGTAATAGTGGTGATGAAGATTTAAATTGTAATCAAGGTCACAGAGTTCAACATATAAGAGTTGAAAAAGGAATATTATTGCCTTTTAATGATAAACTTAAAGATGTAAAAGCATTTATTAGTGTTAGCGATAAGGATGATAATATTAAAAGAAATTATAAAAATAATGAAGAAGATTCAAATCATTTCAATAATAGAATAAAAAAGGTGGAAAAAGGAATATTATTACCATTTAATGATGTTAATTAAAAAAAAAAGAAGATGGTAATTCAAAAAAAAAAAAAAAAAAAAAGAAAGAAAGAGAAAGAAATACAAAAAATACTTTATGTATATGTTAATATATATATATATATTTATTTTTTTCAATCCATATAAATCATAATTAATTATTCATATTTTCAAGGCAAAAATTTATGCCCCAGAATACCTTTTTTTTTTTTTTTTTTTTTTTTTTTTTTTTTTTTTTTTTTTTTTTTTGGAAAAGCATTCATGTTATTAATTTAAAAAAGATATATATATATATATATGTATAATAAAAATAAACTTTAAGTATATAAACATTTAATATATATATATATATATTTAATATTAATTATAATTTTTATTTATTTTTATTAAAAATAAAAATAAAAAAAAAAAAAGAAGAGAAAAAAAAATTTTATTTTTTTTTTCTTTTCCATCATAAAATTAAATTAATCATCGAGCTCATAGTATTTAGAACTAACTATTAATTTATTTATTTATTTATTTATAATGTATTAATAACTAAATTATTTTCATGTAAAAAAAAAAATAACTTATCCTGTTGCATTATTTATTAGAATTAGCATAGTTTAATTCTGTTGTATTATTTATTAGAATTAGCATAGTTTAATTCTGTTGTATTATTTATTAGAATTAGCATAGTTTAATTCTGTTGTATTATTTATTAGAATTAGCATAGTTTAATATGAATATAGTATAAAGTATCATCATTTAGTATTAATAATATTGTAATAAATAATAATTACTAATAATACTAATAATAAATAATAAAATTTAAAACTATTAATAAACTGATAATATTAATAATCAAAATATTCATTTCATTTTATTTTTTATTTTTTATTTTTATTATAATAATAAAGTTAATACCATTTAGTAAATTGATTAGTATCAATATTTATTTATTTATTTATTTTTATTTTTATTTTTATTTTATTTTATTATATTATTTTTATTTTATTTTTTTTTTTTTTTTTTTTTTTGTTTTTTTTTTTTTTTTTTTTTTTTTTTGTTTTTAATTTTTATTATTTTTATTTTTTATTTAATTTTTATTATATATATATATACATTTTAGCGATATAATTTATTGGTTTTATATGAAAATCGGTATAGACAACAGTGTAAAAAAAGAAAGAAAAAAAAAAAAAAAAAAAAAAAAATTAATATTTTTCATTAATTTTGAAGAATATAAATCTCTTTTAAAAAAAAAAAAAAATCAATTAAAATTAGTTTGAGCTTTTTTAGTTTTTTCAGTTTTTTCATTTTTTTTTTTTTTTTTTTTTTTTTTTTTGATCCTAGTTAAAAAGGTTACAGACAGAGTAAAGAGTTGAACTAAGAAGAAGAAGAAGAAAGGAAAGGAAACTAGAATACAAAAAAATTTTAAAAAAAAAGTAGAAAGGTAGAAAGAGGTACCTTTTACCATCCTTATTGGATTAAAAAAAAAAAAATTTAAAAAAAAAAAATTAAAAAAAAAAAATTAAAAAAAAAAAAAAATCTAAAAAAGAAAGAGTTTCACCATATATTTTTTAATTTTTATTTTTTAATTTTTATTTTTATTTTTATTTTTATTTTTATTTTTATTTTTATTTTTATTTTTATTTTTATTTTTATTTTTATTTTTATTTTTATTTTTATTTTTATTTTTATTTTTATTTTTATTTTTATTTTTATTTTTATTTTTATTTTTATTTTTATTTTTATTTTTATTTTTATTTTTATTTTTATTTTTATTTTTATTTTTATTTTTATTTTTATTTTTATTTTTATTTTTATTTTTATTTTTATTTTTATTTTTATTTTTATTTTTATTTTTATTTTTATTTTTATTTTTATTTTTATTTTTATTTTTATTTTTATTTTTATTTTTATTTTTATTTTTATTTTTATTTTTATTTTTATTTTTATTTTTATTTTTATTTTTATTTTTATTTTTATTTTTATTTTTATTTTTATTTTTTATTGTTTATCTTAAAACAAAAATAATCAGCTTTTTCCAAGGATTCATCAAAAAAAAAAAAAAAAAAAAAAAAAAAGCATAAAGTATATTCCTAAAAAATATGTAATATAATGTAATCTATATTGATTAGTGCTTTTTGTAGAATGGGTTCAATGCCCGAGCTTAAAATGTAGTATTTTTTTTTTTCTCATGATTTTATGATGTCCTGGGGAAGGTATAAAAAAAAAATAATAATAATAGGGGGAATTAAAGGACACCGACACCCCATTGGCGAACACCCACGATACTTTTTGGGAATTCTTTTTTTTTTTTGAAAGTTTTTTACCCATTAATATAATTTTTTCATGAGTATTCCCATGAAAAGGTACGGATTAGAAATGAATTGAAAGGT
>JACVTC010000002.1:190000-200000 GCA_016946835.1 Neocallimastix lanati (nom. inval.) | reverse complement strand
CGAAGAGCCAAACAACATTCTTATAGAAATACGTTAAAATTAAATTGGCAGTACGCATGTATGCCCAACGTCCATGGACTAAGAGAAGACGAGTTAAGAATCTAAACTGACCGATGGCATAATCAGCAGACATGACGGCCTGTGCACCTTCCTTACCACTGATACCTACACCAATATCGGCTTCTTGAATCATACTAATATCGTTGGCACCATCTCCAACAGCTAAACACATTGCTCCTAAACCTTTCTTTACAAGCGAAACAACTTTAGCCTTTTGAAGTGGCGAGACACGACAACAAATGACGGCCTTACAACGACAACTTAATTCTAAGAGAAGAGCCTTAGAACGACGTCCTAAAGCATGCTTTAACGACTGACCATCAATGACTAGAGAATAAGGATTACCCGAAATATCGGTACCATCCTCAGCCCAGAAAGAGGATAATGCCTTAACCAATTGATTATACGTATCCTCCTCATCGTCTCCTCGAATAACAATAATTTGCATATTATGATTCAAAAGATTACATGCAAAACCAATATTAATAGCGGTTTCCAATTTATCACCCGTCAAAACCCAAATTTTAATACCAGCCTTTGAAAGTGTTTCAATACATTCAGGAACACCATCTTGTAATTTATCTTCAATAGCAGAAGCCCCAATTAAAATAAAGTTATTTTCAACCTCATCATTTAAGAGAGCTATTTGCTGTTGAGCTTCCTCTGAATCTAATAAGGAAGCCTCCTTGTAACGTTTATGCCAATCCATAAATTCTTCTTCATTCAAGACACGATAACCTAAACAAAGGGTTCTCAACCCTTCAGAAGCAAAACGTTGTAAATGATCCAGGGTCACTTCCTTAATTTTATCCTGTCCAGCAGCTAATCTTTCAAAGATGACACTGTCTGCTCCCTTACAGAAAATGATAATTTGATTGTCTGGAGTACGGAAAATTACAGACATTCTCTTACGGTCACTATCAAATTCAATGACTTGTAAGGCTTCATACGTCTGTTGTTCTCCCAATACATCTAACATTAACTTTGATTGATTTCTACCGATTAAAGTGAAACCTAAATTACGAGCTCCTTCGACTAAAGCACCTTCATCGGGAGATTGGGCACGGTAGGATAATAATTTGGCATCATGACTATCCTCGGACATGAGCGATTCATCAATATTATGTAAGGGATCTTCATCCTCTTCCTTACTATTTACTTCATCCTCATCCTTTTTCACTTCCGTTAACACCGTATTACAAGTGGCTAAAAGAATAAAGAACTCCTTAATAAAGGAGGCCTGATCCCCATCTTCAATAATATCCTTATAAAGATTAGCATCGGCAAATGTTGGTTTATCAGTAACGTAGATCGGATTAAAAACAGATTTCATTAATTTATGCATTTCAACCATTTCATCTTCAAATTGTTTTTCGGAATCATCGGCATTAACAGCCACATTATTGGCTTTATTTTGACCCATTTGAGCTTCGGTGACATAGGCATCACCATATAAAACACCATTAATAGTACACTTACGGAAATTCATGACATTACGAGTGAGCGTACCAGTTTTATCGGAGAAAATATATTCAATTTGACCTAAATCATCAGATAAATTCCAAGATCTAGCAAGCGTTGGCTTCTCCAACTCTTCATCATAAATTTCTTCATCAGAATAAATGAAGAAGGCATGAAGCGTTTTAGAAATTTCAACACTAACATACAAGGCAATAGGAATAATATTTTGATATAAAATTAAGGAATTAATAAAAGTTTTGATGGCAGCAATAATAGGTGATTCATTACCATCGGAATTATCATCACCCGTCCAAAATTGGGCATTTTCTGATTTAAATGAGGCAGTATAAAGATAGTGAGTGACAGCACATACAATACACATAATAGCCAAAATTAAAAAATTCAAAAGAACTTGTGGATTTAATTGTTTTTCAATTTTACTACGTTTGGATGGAGAATCACCGGTATTTAAGATAGATTTTGTATGAAATCCGGTGTATACAACTAAACCAATAACCCATTCCGTATTTTTAAGAATACAATCTCTTAAAAGCATGGAATTAATGGTACAAAGGTTTTGTGTTTCTTCTCCAGTATCTTGATCTACCATATGTAATACTCCCTTAAAGGTATATAAATTATTATTTGGTGCATCTGCATCTAAATAACATTTTATGGAAGCCAAATCATTAGTTTTCTTTATACCACCAAATTCTTTAATACCTTGTCGTACTTTCAAATTGGTTTCACCATCTAAATTTTTAGTTTCAATATAACAAAGATTATCTTGTTCACTGGTTGAAATAACCAATATATCTGCAGGAATTAAATCATTTTCTCTTAATAATACAAAATCACCAACATGTAAATCTTGCCATGTGGTACCTATCCATTTTGGTATTTCATTTTTTATACTATGACGATTACTTTTCATACTATTTAAAGAGGTTGTACTCTTATTAAATGAACTAGATCTACTTTTTATATGTTCACTTGATGAAAATTCTTCATTTAATTCCATTAAAGGAATTTCTGATGCTGTATTATCTTCTATATTATCATCTTCATGATATGGTCTAAAGGAAAGTTTAGCTACAATTTTTTGATAAAGTAGTTTTAGTTTTGATTGAGATTGAATTATATAATTTTGGTTTTTCCATCCTCCAAGTTTTATTGTTTTCATCCAATTACGTTTATGATCAGTTTCATGACGTTTATAATCTTCAAAACCAGCCTAATTTTTTTTTTTTTTTCATTATAAATGATTTTTTTTTTTTTTTTTCATTATAAATGATTTATTTTTTTTTTTTTTTTTCATTATAAATGATTTAATATATATCATACATATACGTATTATATATATAAATTTAAAGTTAATAATTATAATTTAATTAAAATATGTTCTCATTAATTGTTTGTATATATTTTTTAATAAAATATTTAAATTTGATATTTATTTATATTTATTTTTTATTTATGATTTAATTTTTTATAATTTTTTATTATTATTATTATTTTTTTTTTCTTTAGAAAAAAAAATATCACTTACTCTCAAAGCTGTTACACCAACAATAAAAAGCATTGGTGCTGCCGTTGTAATTGGACTTGAACCATACTATATAATGATTTAAATATTATAGTTGTTAAAATAAATAAAATTTTATTTATAATAATATAACAGTAGTTTATAATATTATTTAAAACTTTATAATATATTATTTTTATAATTAACATACTTGAAATTGAGGTAAAAGTTGTAGTATAACTAATATTAAGAAATAAAAGTTTGCGACTGAACGAAATTGTTCAAATAAATTTTTTGGAATAAAATTATACCTATAATACAAATAACATATAATATACAGTATAATATAATTTAATTAGAAATGTATTTTGTATTATTAAATAGAATAAAAATATATTTATATTTATTTTATAAACATTATTATTTTTTGTAATTTTTAATTTTTATTTATTTACTTTTATTTATTTATTCTGATATTATTTTTTTTTAAAAAAAAAAAAAAAAAAAAGTAATATATATTATATATATATATTTATTTACCATGTATAGTGAGAAGTAAAAATTCTATTATTTGGAAATTGTACTCTTGGAAGACCGTTACTTTTTATCCAAGGAATTTCCATTGGTATATTAATAAAAATTCTTCTTTTTCCCTCTGCTCCATCTTTAGATGAAAAAAATTCTGAATTTTCAGTGTGAGATCTTATAGAGAACTCTGTAGTAGCTCTTCGTAATAATCCCATTGTTTATTATATATTATTTATATTTAAATGACGTAATGTATTGTCTCTTAAAAATAAAAAAATAAAATTAAATTTATTTATTTTTATTTATTGTTAAAATAAAAAAAGATAGTTATATCTATATTGATAAAAGTATATATATATATTTCATTAAATTATTGTTTTATATTTATTGGTATATTTTCTTCTTTCCTCTAATTTATATTTATATATATTTGTAAATAATATTTCCCCTTTTTTGATTTTTATTTTTTACTGTATTATTATTTGATAAGAATTTATTGCTTTTTTTTAACGTTTATGCTTCGGAAAAAAAAAATAAAATAACTATTAAATGAATAAATTGAAATTATAATTATATTAATTAATGAAATCAATGTTTAAATTATTTTTTTAAAATGTTCGAAAATAAACTTTCAAGATTGTTTACATAAATTAAAAAAAATGAATAACGTTTCTTTAATTAAATATTTATAGATAAATTTACAAATTTTTATTTTCTATGATATGATACTATATAAAACTGATAATTAAAAATTAAAAGCAGTTATACATAATTATTATTATTTCTTTACTATAAATAATTATTACTTAATACTTTTTACAATTTGTTATTTTATCTTATCCAATTTATTTATATTGTTTGTACTATTTTTTGTTTTGCTATTATCTTTTTTTTTTTTTTATATTTTTTTCTTGGTTTTTTTCCTCAAATATAATTTTATTTTAGTTTTTATTTTTATCTTTAAATCATTAATCAGCTTATTTCACACAATTAATTATTATATTACTGACAGTTAAAATGAAAAAAAGTTTGAAATAATTTTTATTATTTTGTTTTAATTTTAAGGTTTTCTTCGAATTCTATAAAAAAAAAATAATAATGAAAATTGAAAGTATAATCTTAATTTTCTTTCTTTAATAATACTGTTTTATAAAAAAAAAATAATAATAAATATAAATGTATAAATGTATATATATAATAATATAATTAGATTAATTTCTCTATTTAAATTCCTTAGTAAAATAAATATATATACATAAATATAGAATAATATATATATAAAATAAATAAAATATTATGATTAATTTTTATTTATCTATCTTAGTAAATACTATAAAAATTATTTATTTAGTTACATACAATTATTTTTCTCTCACTTTCAACTTCAGATTTCAAATGATATTAATGCTTTTATTTATTATTTTTCTTTTTTTTTTTTTTTTTTGATTTGATTTGGTTTTTTTGTATTTTTTTTATAGTACTCGATTTTATTATTTTTATTTTTATTGATTACTTTTATTTTTACTTTATGATTATATAATATATTTTATTGGTTTATTTATTTATTCTTAATTGAACCATTGGTATAACAAATTGAAAAGTATATATATTCAATAAATCTATTCTCTTTCCAACTATTAGTACTTAATTATATTACAATTGTTTTTAATTAAAGGGGAAATTTTATATAAATATACATAAAACAATAAATATTTAATTATAAATTTAAAAAAAAAAAAAAAAAAAAAAATAAAATAAATAAAAAATAAAATTTATTAAATTTAAAACTAACCAAAAAAAAATTTATGCCATAATAATATAAATGTTAAAAAATTATTGTTAAAAATTTTAATAATTTTAATATTATTAAATAAAAATCATTTTGAATCGTAAATTCTATTAATAAATAAATAATAAATAATAAATAATGGAATAATGATAAAGAGTATTTATTAATAAATAATAAATAATAAATAATTAAAAGAGTATTTATTAATAAATAATAAATAATAAATAATAAATAATAAATAATTGAATAACAATAAATAATTTTGATATCGTAAATTCTATTAATAAATATTAAATAATTACATAATAAATAATTATTATTACGAATTATTTATTTTTAATTAGTAATTATCATAAGATTATTAATAAAGATTCCACAATCAATAGTAATATTATTATATTAGTTTTTATAATAAATTGATGACTTTCATGAATGAATAATCTCTATTTCCATTAATAAAAAGACGATGGAACACAAAGAAATTACAATGATAAGTAATTTTAAACAAAATACATTAAAATTAATATATACGACATTACACTCTACAATATGTTTCATCTTTTTAATTTGATATATATAAATAAATCATAAATAAATTTATATAATATAAATATTAATATAAATATATAAATGTCTAATTCATTCTTAATTCTATTATTTAATAAAAATTAAATTTATTTATTTATTCTGTTATTTATTTATTTACTTATTATTATATTTTTATTTATTTATTTATTATTTAAATAATAAATAAATAATGAATAATATTATTCATTATTTATTTACTTTATTTTCTAAAACTTTAATGTAGAATTTAATATAATAATATGTGGATGAATAGCATTCCACATATACTATAATATATGCTACAATAGATTTTACAATAAATGTTGATTTAAGTCAATAAAGATTTCATGTCTTTATTATTTCATTTTTTTTTGGGTCATAAACTCTAATCTATATTTAATATATGTATAATCAAATACCATTCAATTGAATCACATTGGCTGTAATTTAATTAAAATTTAAAGTGTTCTAATTAAAATATATTGATAAATAATATTTGATTTAATTTATCATATAATATCATTTGTTATATCTTATATTTATTTATATTAATTAATATATCAATTTATTTCTAATATAATTATTGTTCAATATATTGAAATGTATTTATTATTTATTATTTATTATTTATTATTTATTTATTAATAAATACTCTTTTTATTATTATATTATTTATTATTTATTAATAAATACTCTTTTTATTATTTATTATTTATTATTTATTATTTATTAATAAATACTCTTTTTTATTATTTATTATTAATAAATACTCTTTATTATTTATTATTTATTAATAAATACTCTTTTTATTATTTATTATTTATTATTTATTAATAAATACTCTTTTTATTATTATATTATTTATTATTTATTAATAAATACTCTTATTATTATTTATTATTTATTATTTATTATTTATTATTTATTAATAAATACTCTTTTTATTATTTATTATTTATTATTTATTTTTATAATAAATTAAATTAAGCTTTTCATACATTTAAAATAAATTAAAATGAATCTTATCCATTATTCTTTTTTATTTAAATAATTTCATATTTCATATTTAATTAAAAATAATAACAATCAGCCAATGATAATCGAGAAACAATTAAAATATATTTATAAATTTAATTTTTCACTCATTCATTCATTCATTCATTGATAGAGAATAAAATTTGATATATATAGTTATTATTTTATTTTTGATATTTGAATTATTATTATTATTATTTATTGATATTTTAATTTTTATTTTATTTTATTTTATTTTATTTTATTTTTAATTAAAATTAAAATTTTCATTTCAAACTGTCTCTTTACATTAATGTATACATAATATCTTTTTAGTATTGTACGTAATATAATATAAAAAGTTTCCCTTTTTCTTTTATTTATCCTCATTGTTTACATTTACTAATTGATTTTTTTTTACTATATATATATGATGAATCATTATCATTTTACAATTATTTATTTATTTATATTTATTTATATTTATTTATTTATATTTATTTATTTATATTTATTTATTTATATTTATTTATATTTATTTATTTATATTTATTTATTTATATTTATTTATATTTATTTATTTATATTTATAATGCATTAACATAACAGCATTTTAATTTAGTATAATAAAGTAAAGTAGTAGTAACTCTATATCATTACTTCCATTAATGAAAGTTGATATAATTATAAACTCTAAATTACTGACTCTTAAGAAGATTCAAAGCAAAAGAATCATCATTAAACTATTGCAAAGTATTCAAAAAGTTATAATTATTAAACTTCTATCATTAATTTTTTAATGATGCGAAAAAATTCAAATATATAAAATCCTTATTTTCTCTTGAAGAGTAATATTATACCATCACAATTCGTGTAAACACTTCTTATATATTGGGTTTTTCATTACTTTCAATTATAGCAGGTTATTAAAGATTAGCGCTAACTTTTTGCTATATATTCGTTTTGAAGCTGTAACAATAACTATTAAAGTAAAATTGGTAATTATATATCGGTGTACTTGATAAATCATAATCTTGAGGGTATTAAAATTGATAACATTTATAATTAATTATATTATTCTACCCATTTAAACTTATTACTAAATAATGAAAATTGTTTCATAATTTATAAAGATTCAGTATTTCAGTTAACTTCTTCTTGTGTAGGTTAATTTTAACTAAATTTCTCTATTAAGGCTATTTTTGTTCATTTCCAAAAATAAAAGTTTGATTTGTAAATAGTTAGCACATAGAATCAGTGAAGTAACTTTCCTATTACATTTTATATTCTTTATTTTATATTGCCTATTTTCCCCCTAAAATCTAAATTCCTATAAGATTTCCATCATATAAATGGCACATATAAATTATATATTATAAGAGATAACTTATTATATTATTAATACTGGATTTATCCAAGATGATATTAATAATATATAATAGAATATATGAAATATTTAAATATATTTTAATGCTAATAATGTTCAAACCACAATTCATTAATATAAAAACATTTAATTTAGAATAATTGAAATGTTATTAACTCTTTATCCTAAATTATAATAATAAATTTTTACATAATTATTATAAAATTATAAACCATAAATTCAGGTTTGTTGCATTTCGGTTAAGTTGTATTTCGGAAAATGTATTTTTTTTTTTTTTTTTTTTAATTTTTATATGAATATGAATAAAAACAAAGATATTAATATAAATCATTATTTGACTTTCGTTTTATTATATATATTAAATGTTAAGTACGGTTAAAGTTCTTTTCTTTTCTTTTCTTTTTTTTTTTTTATTATTTTTCTGAAAAAAGGATATGTATCAAATTGAACATTTTTTTTTTTAACTTTAACATCTAATTTATATAGATATTATTAATTAAATCAATTATAAAATATAAAATTTATATGTGTTGCTGTATCAATTAAGAATAATAACTAAATCAATAATAAATACCCCTCTATACACTATAATTTTTTAAGTGAACTAAAATATTAATATATTGTATTCTTATTTAAATATGTTAATATTCAATATTCAAAACCAAAAAGAAGGACTATGAAGGAAAGATCTCCAAAAAGAAAGGCACGTCTGATGGCCTGAGGTTTCACTCTAAAAATATGGCATAGACTTCAATGGAAAAAAATCTCATCAACCTTGATACACGATTCTCATAGAGTATTCACCGCTTTTGATACCCCCCTAAAAAAAAAAAAACTTCAAAATATAAACCATTGATATAAATACCGCTGTCAACCTAAATATAAATCTCACTGAAGAAGTATACAGGGAAACCGCTTGAAGGAACATCCAGATTATAATAAAATTTTTTTTTTTTGAAATTAAATAAAGCTATCTATGGATTTAAGCAAAGCGACAGTGAATGGAACAACGAATTAAATAATTTCCTTATGGACCTGGTATTCAAGTAATCAGTAAGAGAAACAAGTCTTTATATATACTTAACTAAGATTCGACATCATTTTTGCTACCAGAAAAGTTTCCAAAAAAAAAAAAAAAATCAAAAGGAACATATAATGGAAGATTGGGAGAATGATAGAAGAATATTTAGATACCTGAAAGGAAACCATGAAATTTTTGACTTAAAATTTTTTAAGAAAAGGAATTTATAGAATCATTAGTAAATGGAGGATTATGATGGAAATGAAGAAACTAGAAGGTCCACCACCGAGCTCATGATATGTATGGGAGAGATGCCTAATGAGTTGGTGCCTCTAAACTCCAACACTGCGTATCAACTATCAACTGCTGAAGCAGAATACTCGAGTCTCAGTGAATGCTGCAAACATTGTACCTGGTACATAAATAAATATATATATATTAAAGGAATTAAACTATAATATGAATGTAAATGTTGATGATATATCTATATTTAGTTAATTTAATAAATAATAAATAATAAATAATAAATAATAAATAATTAAATAATAATAAAAAGAGTATTTATTAATAAATGATAAATAATAAATAATAAATAATAATAATAATAATAATAATAATAATAATAATAATAATAACAACAAATAGAAT
>JACVTC010000002.1:177500-185000 GCA_016946835.1 Neocallimastix lanati (nom. inval.) | reverse complement strand
TGAAAACCACCAAAAAAAAAACAGAAAAAAAAAATTTTTTTATTTTTTATATTTTTTATTTTAAATTTTAAATTTTAAATTTTTGTTTTAATGCTTTTATATAACAAAATTTTTTAATTTTTTAATTTTCTAATTTTTAATAATGAGTGGAATAGAAATGATTTTAACAAACGGTTTAAAAATGATATGATTACTTAAATTTTTTATATATTTTTTATATTATTATTTTTTATATATTTTTTATTATTATTTTTTATTATTTCTTTTATTTTATTTTTATTTGATTTTAATAAAAATATTAATATTATTATTATAAAATAAAAAAAATTTCTTTTTTTTTTTCTTTCATTCTTTTTAATCCTTCTCAAAAAATTTTTTTTTTCATATTCAATAAAGTTTTAAATACAGAAAAAATAAAAAATTAAAAGATAAAATTAAAAAAAAAAAACTTTAAAAATTAACAAAAATTAAAATTTCAAATTAAATTAAATTAAAATTATTTTCAAATTAATAAAAAAAAAAAAAATTTTTTTTTAAATATTAAATTGCATACTTTAATTAATACAAAAGAAAAAATTTTTTTTTAAATAAAATTTTGTACTTAGAAATTAAATAAATAAATAAATAAATAATATATAAATAAATAAATTTAAATAAATAAATAAACAAATAGTATAAAATTAAATAAATTTAAATAAATAAATGAATAAATAAATGAATAAATAATTAAATAAATTTAAATGAATGAATGAATAGTTTAAATTTAAATAAATAATTTTAAATAAATAAATAAATAAATATTGAATAAATAAATATTGAATAAAAAGAATATTTATTAATCAATAATTGAATATTTGAATACAAAAAAAAATTCAAACAAAATTTTAAATTATTAGAAAAAAAATGTTAATTAAATTTTATTTCATAATAAATTTTATTAAATATAAAAAAAATAAAATTTAGAATAAATAAATAATAAATAAATAAATTAATAATAAATAAATAAATAAATAAATAAATAATAAATAAATAATTAATTAATTAAATAAATTAATAATAAATAATAAATAAATAAATAAATAATAAATAATTGAATAATAAAAAGAATATTTGTTAATAATAAATAAATAAATAAATAAATAAAACTTCTTTTTTTATAATTTTATAATTTTTTAAATTTTTTCATTTTCTTTATTTTCTTTTTATTTAATTTAATTTATTTTCTTTATTTTTTTTTTATTTATTGATTTGATTATTGGCTGAAAAAAAAAAAAAAAAAAAGAATAAAAATGTGTAACATTTTAACTATTTTTTAATATTATTTAATTATTATTTATTAATAAATACTCTTTTTTAATTCTTTTTATTATTTATTATTATTTAATTATTATTCAATTATTATTCAATTATTATTTATTAATAAATACTCTTTTTATTATTATTTATTATTTATTATTTATTATTTATTATTTATTAATAAATACTCTTTTTATTATTATTTATTATTTATTATTTATTATTTATTATTCAATTATTTATTATTATTTAATTATTTATTATTATTTTACATTTTACATATAAATATAAAAGAAAGAGATTGTAATGGAAAAAAAAATTTTTTTTTTCTTTAAAAAATATAATAAAATAAAAATTATATTTTAAAAAAAAAAATTACTTATTATTATATAAGTATATAGTTTTTATTATTATATAGGAATAGTATATTTAAAATTGATTTTTAAATAATACTAAATTTTGAAGCTGTTTATCATTGCAAAAACTGAAACTAAAATTAAAAAAAAAAATAGAATTAAAACTAAAATTAAATTTATTTTTTTTTTTCCTTTAATTTAATTTACTTTTATTAAAACGATAAGGGTTAAAATATTTAAAATTGATTTTTAAATATTATCTAGTTTTTGTATTATTGATAAAATAATTTGTAATTTTTTTTTTTTTTTTAACAATATTATTTTATATTTTACAACAAATTATAAAATAAAAAAGAAAGTATTTTAAAGAAAACAGGTTCTTTTCAAATAGTTATATTATAATAAGAAAAAAAAATAATATAATATATATATATATATATATATTTTTTAACAAAAAAAAAAAAATAAATAAAGTAATTTAAGACAAAAAAAAAAAAAGTTAAAAAAAGTTAATTATAAATATATAAATTACAAAAAGTATAAAATAAAGAAAAAGAAAAAAAAAAAAATGAATAGTTACTTATTCATTATTTCAATAGTTGTAGTTTTCAACTATTTTATTGGAATGACTTTGGCTGAAAATGCCTATTATATTGTTGGTATCAAAAGAAATGATGAGGATAATGATTACGATAAAGAAAGTATTCAAGTTCAACAAGCTATCGATGAATTAGTTAATGAGAGAATGAATGATATCTACACTATCATAAATGATAATAGGGATACTTATCTATTAGAAAATGGAGAAATGGATGAATTCGTAAATGAATTGGAATCTACCGATTTAATTAAACGTCATGTTTCAAATGATCATGGCCATAAAATGTTCTTATTTATAAACCATAAGAGATCATTAAATTATTCTTTGAATAAACGTTCCGATGAAATGATACCTTTTAAATCAAATGTGGTGAGTCATATTTGTCCTATTCGTAATTATTATACCGTTAGTGCCTACCTCTCCAATACTATTGTGGATAAAGTCAGTCAACTTCCAAATGTTATTTTTGTTAAAAAATCAGAAAATACAGAACCTCATTATCGATTAGATATTCCTTTCAAACAATCTTACAATAATGGTTTTAACCTTGAGGAAATCAAAAAAGAAACTAATTGGACCGATGTAAACGTTCAAATTCATAATACAATTTCTGGTACGAATTTCTTTTCTCATCTTTCCCTCATTTCTCAAAATCGTTTCCAAAAGGATTTGACTGAAGAATACGATAATAATTTCTATTATCCAAAATCTGCCGGAAAAGGAATTGACATCTATTTTGTTGACGGTGGATTCAGATACAGTGATGAGAAGGAATATGATTTATATACTGGAACGGAAGATGAACGTACCATTTCTTGTGATGTTGGATTTAAGAGTAATGAACTCATCACCATTCCTAACCCAAAATCTTGTAATATTCTTCTTGATGTCGAACAGATTCAGCATGGCAACATGGTGATGTCCATGGCTGGTGGTGCAATCTTTGGTGTAGCTAAAAAAGCGAATCTTCATATGATCACTTCTTACTACAATGAAATTGATGAATTAAATGCTTTGGATTATATTAGTCAACATGCTACTCCGTACAAATCTGTCGTTAGTATATCACGTCGATTAACCTATGCTCAATCTACCGAGGATAAACTGAAGGAATTAATAGATAACGGCATTATCATTGTTAATAGTGCCGGAAATGAACATACCAACTGTTGTGATAAAAGTAAACCTAGATCTTACGCTGGTTATGAAGATTTAATTACGGTAGGAGCCATCACTAATACCTTGAATCAGGATATGAATACCATCTATCGACCAGCTAATTTTTCTAATTATGGTGATTGTGTTGATATTTTTGCTCCGGCACAAAGTATCTATCCTGCCTGTGTCCCCTTTTACTATAAGACTTATAATGGCTATAACTACATCGAAGGTTCAGGAACGTCAAGCTCGACGCCATTAGTCGCCGGAGTCATCGCTTCCATTATGTCAGAGCATCCAGACATTCAATATGATCAAAAATTAATGAAACAAACCTTGATCGATTTATCCGTAAAGGACATCCTTGAAGACATGGAACCCGATACCCCTAATCGTTTCATTAATAATGGTAAACATGTGGTCTATTCTCCAAAGAAAAAATATCATGGTTGTGGTATCCCTTCGGGTAATGTTAAATGTTCCGAAGGATGTTGCTCTGCCGACGGTCATTGTATTACTTCTGACGATGATCACTACCGAGAGCTATGCTCCATTGATCATGGCTGTCAAAGTGAATTTGGAGATGAATGTCTTTCTACTTCTAATGCTAATGCTGATGCTAATGCTGATGCTAATGACAAGGCGGTGAATGACCTCATTTCTGATACTTCAAATGCTTCCTCAGAGGCTCATCCTACAACAACCCTTGGTCAAAAATGTGGACCAGGTTATGGTAGTTGTGTTCTTCAAGACGCAGAAGGTAATTATTTACATGTGAGTTGTTGCAGTAAAGAAGGTATTTGTGGATTAACACGAGAATATTGTGGTGTAGGATGTCAAACCGATTATGGTCGATGCTATGCCATTGCTTTTTTCCATTCATAAATATCTTAATACAACAAAAATTTAAAAAAAAAAAAAACCAAAAAAAAAATAAAAAAAATAAAAATAAAAATAAAAAAAAAAATGTATAAATTTAGATAAAACTAATTAATAAATCTTTACTAACCAGCATGTAAATTTTTAATGAATAAAAAAAAAAGTAATTCATTAATTCTGTAAAAAAAAAAAAAAAAAAAAAAAAAAAAAAAATATCATTTATATAATAATCACAATCATCATAATAATAATAATAAAGAAAAAAAAAAATAAAAAATATAATCCAAAAAAAAAAAAAAAAAAAAAAAAAAAAAAAAAATTTGTTTTTTTCAATTTTAATATTTATTTTAAATTTTATTTCTTTTCTCATTTTTCTTTATATATATGTTATTTATTTTTATTTTTTTTTTATTTTTTTTTATTTTATTTTTTTATTTATTTTAGTTTATTTTATTTTTATTTTAATATGAATTTATTAATATAATTATTTTGATAACTTTGATAATAATAATAAAAAAAAAAAAGTATTTATATATATATGTAAAATATTAGGGATAGGAATAGAGATGATAGATATCATGGTAAATATGAATATAAAAGTTATTATTATTCATTCATTTATTTTTATTTTATTTATTTTTATTTTAATTTTTTTTTTATTTCTATGTTATATCTATTGACATAATTAAAAGTTTGGTCTTTTTTTTTAAGTTTTAATCCATAGAATACATCATATTCCTCTTCATGTGATATTTCTCCTTAAGTAAAGTAAGTAATTAATATATATATAGGTTGACTTCTTTTATCGTTGAAACCTATTATTAAATTACTTAACTCTAAAGTTACTAAAGCTCTCTTTTCTGTTAGTAAATTTCTTTCAAATTCCAAAATTCCTATTCCATTTAAGAAGATTATAATTAACTCTTATGTACTTAGTAAAGTCTCTTACTTTGCACCTTTACTTAGTTCGAATAAAACGAGAACAAATAATACTCAGAAATTAATTAATAAAGGATTAAGATGGATTGCAGGTATACAAAAAGCCAAATCATTTATTAATGTATATTCTATTTCAAAAGATTTACATATTCCTCCATTGTCAGCTAAGTGTGCTTTGTCTCAGGTCAAATGTTTTGATAAATGGAAAAATTCAAATTGTATTATTTCCTATTTAGTTAATAATATTCCAAAATCTAGAAAATATACATGGACAAAAGAAAGTAGAACTCTTAAACGTAAACTAGAGAAAAGAGGTAATAACAATAATAAAATCAAGGATTTTTATTGGAAAAGAGATATGAAAATCAATTCTATTAAAGCTGAGTTTTATGACAAAAACAAATTCGAAGAAACATCAAAATTTATAAAACTTTGTTATGACTATCCTGATCTTTCATATGGTTTCTATTGGCTATTGAGAGCACGAAGCGGATATAGATTAGATGCTAGAATTGCTAAAGCTGCAAAAAATAGTGGATCAAATGTGTCCTAATTTTTGTCCCTGTTGTAAAAGTAATAAACAATGGATAAGTCATTGGTTAATTGATTGTCCCTTTTTCAATCATACTCGTAGTAAAGTTAATGATAAAATTTTTATTTTTATATAATGCTTTTTACCGTGGCAACCTAACAAATGATATTGTTAATAGTAATAATGATAATAGTAATAGTAATAATAGTAATAGTTATAATAGTAATAATAATATTAGTAATAGTATTTTTAGTAATGTTAGTAATAGTATTGAAAATAATGTGTATATTGATTCTAGTGTGTGTGAAAAAGTGTTTAATTTCCTTCTTGGAGGTCGAAGTATTAATAACAGTACAAGGGAATGGGAGGATCTATTTAAGTGCCAGATGAAATCAGGTGCTTATTCTGATACTCCGTTCTTAGTGGTTACTGCGGCACTTCTCCAATCGATTATACCTATTGCTAATTGGCCAGCAATGGTCTTTGTTCAATAGGTTCAAATCGAATCGTACTACTACTACCAAGAGCGTCAATGCTGAAGAAACAGTAAGACAGGCCAGCAGGGCTAGCGCAACCAATGAAGATCATAATTTGGTATCTTAAAATTATGATTAACATTGCGAAGTCAAAGTTAATTATTATACTCCAATATAATAATGCCCTTGTGAAGTCTTACAAATATTAATTAAATGAAACTAGAATATATTATACCATTATTTTATTTTTTTTGTGTTTTATTTTTTGTTTATTTTTTTATCTTTTTTTTTATTATTTTATTACATGTATTTTATCAAATATTTAATTAATAAAGATGAAACAAGTTTGCTGCCGTTAAAAAAAAAAAAAAAAAAAAAAAAAAAAAAAAAAAAGGTTGACTTCTTTTTTTTTTTTTTTTTTTCTCTCCTCTCCCCATTTCCTTCCATCTTTATATTTATATATTTGATGGTAGTTTTCCTCTCTATAAAGGGAAGTGATCTAAGTGATCATTCATCCTTTTTTTTACAATGGACTCCCCAGTACCATCTTTTTTTTTTTTTTTTTTTCCTAATTTTAAAGTTCTCCTACCTGTCATCGTAGTTCATAGATTGTCTCAGGTTTAATGACGGTTATTTCCTGCTGGTTGCTGTAATATGATAAAACAATATCTATAAAAACTTTAAAATAAATTTTAAATCACTTATTATTTTTCAATAATAAAATAAAGATTTTATGTAGAATGAGATGAGAAATGATTATGTCAACATAATAGGATTGTATACATAATTATCTCGAAAAAGTATTTAATGTATTGAAATCTATAAAAAAAAAAAAAAAAAAAAAAAAAAAATTAATGAAAAAATAGAAAAAAAAAAAAAAAAAAAAAAAAGTTCAATTCCTTTTGGATATAAAATCTAAACTTATAAGTTAATAAAGTTTCTCAAAGAAATGGGATTTTATATGTCCTGAATAGAGAGTACCCTTAGAGCTCAAATAATAAAAAGAAAAAGTATAAATAAATAATAATAAAAAAAATTTTTTTGATATATAACAACATTTTAATAATAGAAAATACCTAGGATGTATCAGAAGATAATATCCACCTTTTTGTGAAAGTCTTACCAAAGTGTTATGACTTACCCCCCCCCCTCCTCTCCAATATTTCCATGCCTTAAGGGGAGGGCTAAAAGGGGAGAGAATACACAAGAAGAAATATAAAAAAAAAAAAAATGAGGTATCAGAATATTTATAAAAAAAAAAAA
>JACVTC010000002.1:122500-172500 GCA_016946835.1 Neocallimastix lanati (nom. inval.) | reverse complement strand
TATATCTAATGCCGCAAAAAAAAGTTTTTCCAAATATAAATATTAAATATTGTGTTTGGCATTACAAAAGATCATTAGAAAAACAAAAAAAATATATATATATATATATATATTATGTTATCATGAAGTGAAGAATAATAATGATGTATATATTTATTGTAAAGCTATTTCGAACTTACCGTTTATAAACCCTAACTATATATTTGATATTTATATTATAATAAAAAGAATTTGTCAAAAAAAAAAAAAGTATAATAATTTTCTACAATTTTTAGAATATTTTAATAAAAATTATTTATACTTAAGTATAATGTTAATAATTGGAATTATTATGAAAATATAGAGCATTTAACAAACAATGCATCAGAATCTTATAATAGCTACTTAAATAATATATTTCCAAATAAACCTTTATTTTATAAATTAATATATATATTAAAAGAAGAAGAAAACTTATCTTATAATGATTACCAAAGGAGAACTAAAGGAACTTGGAAAAAAAAAAAGCAAAAAATATTTAGTGCAACTGATGAAATTAAAATTTTAATTGAAAATTACAAAAGTAAGGAAATAAATTTATTTTACAATGGATGCAACAGAAATGAATTAGTTCAATTATGGAAAGATTGTTTAATTGATTTAAACGATATATAAATATTAATTTAAAATAAATAATCTTAATTTAAAAAAAATGCTAGAAAAATACAAATTTATTTACCTATTGTGTTTATTTAATAATCTTAATAGAAATTATCTTTTAGTTATTTTTTTAAAGTAATTTATAACTAAAACCGATTTATTTAATACTAGTTAAAATTTTATTAATATCAATATCAATATTATATAATTAAAAATTTTATTAATATCAATCTCAATATTATATAATTAAAAATTTTATTAATATCAATATCAATATTATATAATTAAAAATTTTATTAATATCAATATCAATATTATATAATTAAAAATTTTATTAATATCAATATCAATATTATATAATTAAAAATTTTATTAATATCAATATACTTTTCAAAATTAATTATTTTATTAAAATTCTAATTGTTATTATTATATTTTAATAATAATTGATTCATATTGATCAAACATTATAAATATTACTACTCAAATAATTAATACATTTATTTAAATATAATACATTTATTTAAATATAATACATTTATTTAGATATAGTGTATAAAAAGTCCACTTTTAACCATTTAATTTTATATAAAAAATATTTTCTGTCTAATTATAATTAAAAAAAATTTTTTATTAATAATTTTTGATACACTGCTTAAATTGATCAATTTCAATTTTATTCTTTAATAATTCCTTTATTTAATTTAACAACAATGATATTAAAAAATGATATTATTAAATTTATTTTTAATTAAAGTACATGTATTAATGTAAGATATAATATAGTGTTACATTACATAAACGTATTTATTTTATTGCTATACGCCACATTATATGCTATACTATTACATTATTATTAATATACTAATATTAATTATATATAAAACTAATATTAAATATATTTAAATTATTTATTTAATTTTATTTTATTATTTAATAATATTAAACTTTATTTTTAACATTCCTCCTAAAGTTTAATATTTTAAACTTTCGTTAGTAAAGAATTTCTAAATTTTGTCATTAAGGAACCATTCAAATATTTGGTAAAACCATCAGCTAAATTATTTTCGGATTTAATATATTCAAGTTTTATTGTATTATTTTTAACTAGTTCTTTTACTTTATGATATCTAAGATCTATATGTCTTGATCTAGGATTTGTAGTTTCATTTTTAGCATTAAATACAGTAGCTTGATTATCAATATTAATTATTATATCTTTATAATTTAAATTTAATTCTTTAAATAAATTTTTATACCATAAGCATTCTTTTGCGCATTCCACTAAACTATAATATTCACTCTCGGCGGTAGATAAAGATATACAGTGTTGTAATTTTGAAAACCAACTTGTAGGTCCGCTTCCTATAAAAATTACATGTCCAGAAGTTGATTTTCTGGTTTCTTTATCACCAGCAAAATCTGCATCTACATATATTTTCAATTTATTATTATTTCTAGTATATTTAATACCATAATTTGGATTACCTTTTAAATACTTAAATATTTTTAAAACATTGTTCCAATCTTCATAACTAGGATTTTCATTTTTACTTGCAGCTTTACTAACCGAAAATAATATATCTGGTCTTGTATTTATTGCAATATATAGTAGACTGCCGATCGCTTGTTTGTAAGTTGTTGAGTTAAATTTCTTATTCCTGAGTTCTTTTATTTCATTTGGAATAGTATTATTAGCAGGTCTTAAATTATTTGCATTGAATCGCTCTAAGATTTCATTTAGAAATCTTTTCTGATGAATAATATATCCATCATTACATTTTACAATTTTTATACCTATAATGAAATTAGCTTGACCTAAGTCATTTAATTTATATTTATTTTGAATTGATTCTTTTACCTTTTTAATTTCTATATGAGTACCGGTGATTAAAATATCATCAACATATACACCTAATAAACATATTATATTATTATATTTATTCTTTTTTACGTATAAACATGGCTCACTTATTAATCTAGTAAAATTTAATTCTTTTAATGTATTATTTAATTCCTCATTCCACATTCGACTTGATTGTTTTAACCCATATAAGGCTTTATTTATTTTGAGAATACCTTTTCTATACATTTCGTGACCTTCTGGTGCATACATATAAATATTCTCATCTAATTTCGCATTTAAATATGCAGTCTTTATATCAATTTGATATATGTCATAATTATTAATTGCTGCAATTGCTGTGAGAATTCTTAATGAATTTTGTCTGAGTGTTGGTGAGAACGTTTCTTTATAATCAATACCTTCTTGTTGTGTGAACCCTCTAGCAACTAGTCTTGCTTTTCTTTTAATAATATTACCTTTGTCATCATATTTATATTTGAAAACCCATTTAGGTGTAACAATATTTATTCCCTTAGGAACACCTTTTAATATTGTAAAAACATTTAAATTTTTCATGCTGTTTAACTCATTGTTGACGGCATCTATCCATTCATCTTTATCTTCTTTATTATAAATATCTTTAAAATTGATAGGTTTTAAAGGCTTACATTCTACCACAGACAAACTTTCAATTATATCATTAATATTAAATGATTTTAATTTCTTACTATTTGAATTAGAATTTAAATTTGAATTGATTATTTTTCTTTTTCTTTTATTTTTAATTTTAAAATTATTTAAATTATTAATTTCATTATTTTTATAAAATTCATTATTAATTTTATTATTTGTGTTATTGTTATTTTTATTATTTATTATTATATTATTTTTATCATTATTTATTTTTAAATTTAAATTTTGATCAGAATTGTTATGAATTTCATTTTGATGATATAAATTTGAATTAGAATTATTAATTTCATTGTCATTGACATTAATTTTGTTTAAATTATTATTTAAATTAATATTTATATCATTGTTATTGTTATTCTGATAATTTATAATGTTATTATTTTTGATGTTGTCTTTGTTTACATTTTGTAATTTTTGTTTGTTTATATTTCCATTATTAATATTAGGATTATGTTCATTTAAATAATTATAATTTTCATTGTTTAAATTATGTAAATTATTATTTTTAATAATGCCTACCTTATCCAAATTACTTACAATGTTTCCATCATTAACATTTTTTAAATTGTTTTTTGAAAAATAATTATTTGTTAAATTGTTGTTTATTTTATCAATTGAATCAACATTTGAATTGATGTTTAAATTATTATTGGAATTATTATTTAAAACATTTAAATTATTTAAATTATTATTTAAATTGTTTTTTAATGAGTAATTATTATAAAAATTATTTAAAATATTTTTATTATATTCATTTAGAGAATTATTATAATTTTCATTTTGAATATAATAATTTGGGTCAATGGCCGGATTCAACATTTGAAATGGTCGATTGACCTTATAATTTAAAGGCAAATAATAAAAATTTTCATTTATATTTTTATATTGGTCGTTTTGAAAATTTAATTTATTATTTGGGTTTAAATTATATTGATTAATATTATTATTAATATATTGATCCGGATAAATTAAATTTTTATTTAAATTATTTTGATCCAAATTATTTAAATTATTAATATATTCAAAATTATTATTATAATTATAATTCTCTTTATTTTCTTTAATAAAATTATTATTATTAATATTATTGTTAGAATATGTGAAATGTATGAAATATAAGCTTAAAATGTATTGAAACATATTGTAATATAAATAATGTATAAGCCACAATGTATTAATATAAAAGCATTTAATTTAGAATAATTAAATGCTAGTAACTCTTTATCATAAAATATATTAATAAAGTTGACATAATTATAAAACCCAAACTATTGACTTTTAACAGATTAAGAGTCTCATCTGACTCTTAAAAAGATTCATAGCAAAAGAATCTTTTGCCGGAAACAATATTATGTCAAAAAAAAAAAAAAAAAAAAAAAAAAAAAAAAAAAAAATAATTGAATTTTAAATTATGATAAAGGTTGCTCATTATGTCAATTTTTGAGATGACTAATAAAATTGGTAACTGATCAAAATGATCAAGAAAGAAAAATTGAAGAAACGCGTAAAATATAAAATTGTTGATAAAAGAAGTTATTTCAGGATAAAGACTCTTAATTGAAATTATAATTTGATATTTTAACAAATAAGCTTTTGACTATTGGTAATATAATATCTATACATGAAGGAATCTACTATGCGATGGACTATTTCCGCCCCATGAATATACAAAACATATTATTTAAAGTATAGTTATTTTAACGCGTATTTATAAATATTAAACGGGTATATATAAATATAAACTTCAATAATGGAGGAGTCTATATGTCAGAGACCTCATATAAAATAATTAATATATAATATCCCAAATATTCAAGGGAAATATAATAGAATGGTAATTCCTAGGGTACATTCTAATAATAATAATATTATTAAACATAGCGTGAAATAGGTTTAAATAAAAAAAAATTACTTAATATAATCATAATACAAACCTTCGTGATGAAAGGTATAATAAAATAATAAATATAACCATGAGTTATATAAAAATGGATGATGTTTATCCATCTATAAACTATACTTATTTATTACAGAGTATTTAAAATTATTAAAATTTTATAATTAATATTTTAATGATGAGAAAATTCAAATATATAAAATCCTTTTTAGAAATTTGGATTTTAGGGGGAAAATAGGCAAAATAAAATACAAATTATAAAAATATTAAAGAAAAGTCACTTAACTGATTCTTTGAGCTAATTATTTGAAAATAATATTTATCTTGAAATGAATAAAATAGCCTAATAGCGAAAATTAATAAAATTAACCTTTAAGAAAGAATTAACTGAAATAGTGAATATTAATCAATTATGAAACAATTTATATTATTACTAATAAGTTTAAATAACTAGAATAATATAATTAATTATAAATACAATCAATTTTAATACCCCAAGATTATGATTTATCAAATACACCAATATATAATTAACAATTTATTTTAATAGTTATCGCTAAAACTACAAAGCGAAAATATATAAAAGTTAACGCTAATCTATAAAGCGGATTATAATTGAAAGTGATGTAAAACCTAATATATAAGAGGTATTCACACAAATTGAGATGGTATAATATCACCCTTCAAGAGAAAGGTTTCCATCATATATAAATGGTATATTTAAATCATATAATTATTTTATATTAAAGATGACATAGATTCATCTAATATTTATTAAAGGTGTAAAAATATTAAATACTTAGTTTTAGGGGGAAATTATTAGATTATAAATATATTTAAGAAATTATTTTAGCAATATTTAAATTAAATTAAATAATTAATATAACATAAAAAATATTTTATTCATGTAAAATTAGAGGTTAATTTAGGATAGAAATATATATAACAGTTTAATAATATCAAGTTAATAGTGTAAAATAGGAAAATTTTATTTACACATATTCACCAGTAAACCAATTTATTCATTATAGAATAACTAGGTTTAAGGGGGAATGTTAGAATATGTGAAATGTATGAAATATAAGCTTAAAATGTATTGAAACATATTGTAATATAAATAATGTATAAGCCACAATGTATTAATATAAAAGCATTTAATTTAGAATAATTAAATGCTAGTAACTCTTTATCATAAAATATATTAATAAAATTGACATAATTATAAACCATAAATTCATAACTCTTAACAATTATTATAATTATTGTTATTATTAAAGGTGTTATCAATATTATTATTATTATTAAAAGTGTTATTGATATTATTATTATTATTATTATTATTATTATTATTATTATTATTATTATTATTATTATTATTATTATTATTATTATTATTATTATTATTATTATTATTATTATTATTATTATTATTATTATTATTATTATTATTATTATTATTATTATTATTATTATTATTATTATTATTATTATTATTATTATTATTATTATTATTATTATTATTATTATTATTATTATTATTATTATTATAATTATTATTAATATTATTGAAATCTTCTGAAAGATTATCATCATCCATACTTCCTCCAATTTCGTTATAAGGTAAAAAATTGTAAATATCGGGAGGAGATGAAGGTGCAGATAAATTAGCAGGATAGTCTTCAAAGAAAACAACGGCCTTTGAAAGTATAATTTTATTATTACTTGGATCATAGATACGATAAGCAGATGGATTAGTATCATATCCAAGAAAAATTCCTGAAAAAGTAGAGTTGGCAAATTTATCTCTAAATTGTTTAGGAATAAAATAGAAGGCTTGACAACCAAAGACTCTAAGTTTAGAATAATCAACTTTTTTATTATATAATACCTCAAAGGGCACTTTATTATTATTACCTTTATGAGGGAGTCTATTATGAATATAGTTAGCAGTACCAATAGCATCTTCCCAAAATTTATGATGGAGTTGTGCATCTTGTAACATTGCACGAGCAGAGAATATTAAGGTTTGTTGAAACCTTTCAGCCTTCCCATTTTGTTGTGGATTATATGGAATGCTATATAAGTGTGTAATTCCATTATCATCACAAAAATTATTAAAGTTAACATTATTATATTCAGTGCCGTTATCAGTTTTAATATATTTAATATTTTTATTGAAAATATTTTTAATTCTTTTGTACCATTTGATGAAGGTACTAAATACTTCAGATTTATTTTTAATAAAGAAAACCCATCCATATCTTGAATAATCATCAAGAATTGTAAAGAAATATTTGTTACCATGAATAGAGGTATCAGCGCTATATACCGTATCCATGTGAATAACTTCAAATATTTCAGATGTTTTATTATTAGATGGATGATAAGGGAAATTTTTAAGCTTAGAACATGAACAAACTTTACATTTTTCATCAACTTTAATATTATCAAGTTTGTTCTTAATATTATTAATATTAAAATGACCTAGACGGCGATGCCAAAGGTCATAATTTTCATTTTTATTATTATTATTTTGTATATCTAAGCTATTACATACAGCATTATTTGATTCAAAATTAAGTTTATTTTTAAAAGACCATATCTTATATGTTTTTGATTTATTAGAAGATACGGTACATAATCTATTTCCCTTATTGTTATAAATTTATAAAGTTTTGATTTAAAAAATAGATTATAAGTCAAAAATTATAATAACACTAAATAACACAAAAATGTTTTATAAACAAATAAGTTTTATTATATTTAGATTTTAAAATAATCTTTATTAATTATTAGTGTTATTAACAATAAATCGTTAATAACAATTACATCGATTAAAATACATGAAATTTGGTTAACTATTTATATTTTTATCTTATTACATTTAGAATATATAATTCCTATTGAATTATATTATCTAACTATTTATTTAAAAACAATACTAACCTAAACTAATAATAAATAATTAACTATTACTAAATAAAGAGAATTATAATTAATAACTAAAATAAATATAAACAATTTCAATCGAGCTCATTTATTATTTATTTATTATTTAAATATTATTAATAAATTTTTATTATATTTTCTATTTAAAATTAATATAAAAGTTGTCATAATTATTTAATATGATTTTAGCATAAAATGCCGCAAGTTTCAACATGACTAATTGCATAGTTTCATGTTGTTAATTTATCTTGTAAAAAACCTTAACTCTTATTATTTAAATTAAATTACATAAAAAGAAATGATTTTCAATTACTAGTTTCACAAGAGAAATTTTTAATTTATTAATATGATTGGGAAGAAGTCGAAGTTTTGTTTAAAATTATTTGCAATAATTTTATACACGTGATTTTTAATAGATTTATTTCAATTTTACTTAAATTTATGATTAAATTTAATTAAAATTTATAAAGATATTAATAATATCTTTACAAAATTGTAACTAAATTTTTGTTATTTTTTCTATAAAATATAATTTTGTAATTTGAATTACATAGACTTCCAATGGATAATAAGCTCCTTTTAAATTCTGGAATATATAGTACATCTTTAAATTTTATTTTATTTTCATTAATATAGCCTATGAATGTACCTATATATTTTGATTCAACAAAACTGCCATCCGCAAATATATACTCTTTCTTTATGCCTTTGAATATCACTAAGGCAGTCTAAGTTGTGTGTCATATTGTAGGAGGCTCCAGAATCTAAGGTCCATTGAATAATTATATTATTATTTATATTGGTGTTATTTTCTTCTTCATTGCTATCAGATGTAAAATATTCTTTATCTAAGCTTGGTAGTATTTTTTCTTTTATAGTGCCTCGGCTTGTTGTTAATCAAAGCACTATTAGCAACGTTATTATATTCTTGATTATTAAAGTCTTCATTTAACGCATTGCTTATAAAAGCATCTTGGTAGTCATAATCTTTTATTCCAGAACTGTTCGCCTCAGCATTATTTGAATAATTTTGTTTATGTTTATATTTATATTTATTTTTATTTTTATTTTTATTTGTATTTTTGAATTTGCATGTATCAGCCTTGTGCCCTAATTTATGGCAAATGTAACATCTTGGAACCCTTTTCTTATTTTTGTATTCTTTATTGTAATTTTGATTACTAGTGGTTCCATTGGAATTGGAATATAAGCTGACTGATTTTATTTCTTGGTTTTGTTTATATGATTTGGATTCCCTTAACTCCTTTAGACGATTTATTGTTTTTATTGCCGATTCAGAGCATTCATTCCAATTGTTTTCATAAGCTAATATTCTAGTTCTTATTGCTAAATGAGTTGGTATTGAATTATAAAGATAATTAATCTTATCCCTATTTGATATACATTTGCCTAGGCTGGATAATTCATTAAATATTTTATTCATGTAGGATACATGCATTGAAATTGAGGTTTTATTTTCATCAAAATATAATTTATTTAATTCATTTTCTAAATATTCTATTCTTTGTTGTTTTGAAAATGAATTAGTTTCTTCAATGGTTTTAAATATTTTGTATGAGTTACTATAGATGAAATCTAAATTTTTCTTAATTTCATCTGAGATACTATTATTGATTATTATTTTAGTATCATTATCCTTATCGATCATATCTTCTGTAACGTTTTTATCATATACATAATCTCTATCAAATTCAAAAGTTTTATAATCTTTTGAATCTCCTTTAATTGATGATTTGAGAATTATTTTTACTTCATCAGTATTAATATATTTATATAGCTTATGTTTAGCTAACAGTAAAAATAATTCTGTTCTCCATATTAAATAATTTTCATCATTTAATATGGTTTTAGTACTAATATTTTCAATAATTTCTTTTGACATAATAAAATTATTTGTTTAGATTTATAAGATATTTTAAAATTTTAAATATCAATTTTTAGATATTAAATATTAATTTTTAAAAATTCAAAATTTAAAAACAACACCTATAAACTATAATCTTTTAAAATATATCGGTATTCCTGAGACTCTTAATCTTTTGATACACTGCTTAAATTGATCAATTTCAATTTTATTCTTTAATAATTCCTTTATTTAATTTAACAACAATGATATTAAAAAAATGATATTATTAAATTTATTTTTAATTAAAGTACATGTATTAATGTAAGATATAATATAGTGTTACATTACATAAACGTATTTATTTTATTGCTATACGCCACATTATATACTATACTATTACATTATTATTAATATACTAATATTAATTATATATAAAACTAATATTAAATATATTTAAATTATTTATTTAATTTTATTTTATTATTTAATAATATTAAACTTTATTTTTAACAATAATTTAATATATTTAAAAAAAAGGTAAAGATCTTTCTTTTTTTTTTGTACTACATTAAAACCATGATTCAAAATAATTTAAATTATTATTATTTTGATTGATAGTTGTTTTGTGTAAAATTAATTTCAAAATTATTATTGTTTGATTGTAAATCATGATCCATAAAATAAATTTAAAATTATTATTGTTTTATTAATGTGTGTTATAAAATTCTATTAAAACTCTTTTAAAATTCTATTAAATCATATATATATATATATATATATATATATTTTTTTTTAGACTAAGAGAATAACTTTTTCTTTTTTTTAGACTAAGAGAATAACTTTTTCATTTAATGGAAATACTAAGGTCAAATTTAAAACCACACCTAATTCGAGAAATCCAAAAGAATCCCAACTGATAACTTGGGATATTGAAATGTTAAGTTCCTGATTTCTGAAATAAATCCAAAATCATTCTCCTTGTAAATAATTGCTTTTTTTTTTTTTTTTAGCTTTTGAGGGTTTGAAGACATCTCTTTCCCAATAAAACTTTTTTTATTTCACTTGTTTTCTTACCATTTAATTTCTTATCCAAAGTCCTTAATTCTTTAGTCCATGAGTAATGTGACATAGTAGGAATATTATTAGTGAGATGATTAATAATACATGATGAATTTTTCCATTTTCTAAAGCATCGTAATTGAGATATAGCACAGACAGCTGAAAGAGGAGGTATTCTCAATTCACGAGTAATATCATAGAGACTAACATAAGAATTTGCGAGATTTAAATCCATAACTCCAATAAAGTCCTCTATTAAATCATATAATTTATTATAAATTTATTTATTTATTTATTTTTATTATTATTATTATTATTTTTTTCATTGATGATAGAAATATGATAGAAATTCATAAATTCATAAATTCATAAATAAATAAATAAATAAATAAATAAATAATAAAAAAGTAAAAAAAAAAAACAAAAAAAAAAAAAAAATTAGTTATTCATTTCCTTTATTTTCTATTTTATTTTTTCAATAAAATTAAGTAAATTAAGTAAATTAATAGTTGAATCAATAACAATAATTCTTTTTTATACCTTGTTATTAATTGTATTAATTGTATTAATTAATTAATTAATTATAAATATTATAAATATATATATTAAATAAAATATATAGATTCTTTTTTTTTTTTTTTTTTTTTTTTTTTTTTTTTTTTTTTTTTAATAATAATGACTCATTAGTATTAATAAAAAATTTATTATTATTATTATTATGTAAATATTTTTCATACACAAAAATTTAATTACTCCATTATAATGTAAATAGAGATAAGATTATTTTGCTTCAATGTTACTAATTTTATTATTACTACTTTATTTATTTATTTTTTTTTATATTTATGTTTTAGATTTTTTATAAGTATATTTATTATAATTCTTTTTATTACTATTAATTATTACTTTATTGAATAATTTTTATTTATTATTTAATGTTATTATTTTTTTATATATATTTTTTTACTTTATTGAATAATTTTAAACTAAATAACCAGTATTTAAATATTATTCTAATTTATTTTTATTGTGTTTTTTTTTTTTTTTTTTATTTGATTTATTTAAGCTATAAATTTATTTAACTCAATTTCTTTATTATTATTTTTTTTTTTTTAAATTTTAAAAAAAAAATTTAAAGACATTGAGAATACCATTCATTAACAAGTTTACAAGATAAACCTTGTTGACAACATGTCGGTCCATTAAAACCTTTACCACCACATTGACCATACTTACCAGCACAATTTTCTTGAACAATTGGTGTTTGTTGTCCATTGTTTGTAACAGTTACAGTAACTTTTTCTGTAATGGTAATTTTTTCTTTAACGGTAACTGTTGAAGGAACACAATCACCAGTTGGAATAGTTTTAGTAGAGATTGGAATAGTTTTAGTAGAGATTGGAATAGTTTTAGTAGAGATTGGAATAGTTTTAGTAGAGATTGGAATAGTTTTAGTAGAGATTGGAATAGTTTTAGTAGAGATTGGAATAGTTTTAGTAGAGATTGGAATAGTTTTAGTAGAGATTGGAATAGTTTTAGTAGAGATTGGAATAGTTTTAGTAGAGATTGGAATAGTTTTAGTAGAGATTGGAATAGTTTTAGTAGAGATTGGAGTAGTTTTAGTAGAGGTTGGAATAGACTTAGTAGAAGTAGTGGAAGAAGTTAATGGTGGAAGAGTCTTTCCTGGTTTTGTAGTGGAAGTAGTGGAAGTTTTTAATGGTGGAAGAGTCTTTACTGGAAGAGTCTTTTCTGTTTTATTTCTTAAAAATTTGATACAATCTTCAAAACACCAATCTAAACTTTTACTTGTTGATGAATGGATTGAACGACAATTGGCCTTACAGCTCTCATAACTTGTAGGTTCATTTGAAGAAGTAGAGGTTGCAAGAACTTCTATTGAAGTAGTAGTAGTAGTAGTAGTAGTTGAAATAGTCTTTCCTGGAAGAGTCTTTCCTGTTAGAGTCTTTCCTGGTTTATTTCTTAAAAATTTGATACAATCTTCAAAACACCAATCTAAACTTTTACTTGTTGATGAATGGATTGAACGACAATTGGCCTTACAGCTCTCATAACTTGTAGGTTCATTTGAAGAAGTAGAGATTGCAAGAACTTCTGTTGAAGTAGTAGTAGTAGTAGTTGAAATAGTCTTTTCTGAATAAGGAGTATATGGAGGAAGAGTCTTTCCTGGTTTTGAAGTGGAAGTAGTGAAAGTTTTTAATGGTGGAAGAGTCTTTACTGGTTTATTTCTTAAAAATTTGATACAATCTTCAAAACACCAATCTAAACTTTTACTTGTTGATGAATGGATTGAACGACAATTGGCCTTACAGCTCTCATAACTTGTAGGTTCATTTGAAGAAGTAGAGGTTGCAAGAACTTCTGTTGAAGTAGTAGTAGTAGTAGTAGTAGTTGAAATAGTCTTTCCTGGAAGAGTCTTTCCTGGAAGAGTCTTTCCTGGAAGAGTCTTTCCTGGTTTATTTCTTAAAAATTTGATACAATCTTCAAAACACCAATCTAAACTTTTACTTGTTGATGAATGGATTGAACGACAATTGGCCTTACAGCTCTCATAACTTATAGGTTTATTTGAAGAAGTTGATGAAATTTTAGTAGTAGAAGTTCTAGTATTAGGAAGTGTCTTATAAGCATTTTGTGCTAATTAATAATATTAATTTAAATAAATTTTAAAATATTGTTAAAAAAAAATATTAAATTTAAATTAATTTATAAATATTCAATTCATTATCATTTAAATTACCAAATACTGTTAAAACAGAGAATAAAAAAAATGTAATATTATATAAATGCATATTGAACTAATTAATCCTTTTATTGTAATAATTAAATAATTCACTTTATGATATTAATTAATTAATTAAGTAGCATTAATTATTTCTATTATGCTTTTTATTTTTTATTTTAATATTTTTTTTAAAGAAAAAAAAAAAAAAAAAAGGAAAATTTCTATTTATATCCAAAACTATTTAATATTCATAATAATTATAAATATGATATAAATTAATATTATATATACAAATTTATTTACATATTTATTTATTTATACATTCATTAATTTATTAATTTAATAAACTTTTTATTAATCCTTATTTTTTTTTTTTTTCATTGTTTAGCATTTGGGTCAAAATATTTTTTTTTTTTTTTTGGAAAAGTGAATCATCATTTATCTTAAAACATAATCCCTATTTCAATTATAGAATATTCTATTTTTTTAAACTCTGGAATATTCTAAAATGAATATTTATTTTAACTATTTTTTTTTTAACAACCGTAGCAGGATTTCTCCCAAGCTGCACACAATGGTTTATTACTAGAGCCCTTATCTAACTTCCTACTTAGTAGGTGGTCTCTGCTGGACTGCCTTACAGTTACTCTGCATTGGCGCTCCTTACCCAAGTATAATTACTGCTAGTCATTGTACGATAATCTTACAATTGGGTCTTGCAGCCACAATATCTGGGATCACCTGAAAACCGCTCCATAACATACTGATATGCGGGACTTTTATGTGCTACTAATTTTTAATAGTATCGTAATATTAAATTAACCTTTATTAATATATTTTAATTTATAAACCCAATTAACCAAGGGTCTTCTCCAAATTACAATAAAGAAGAGTCATTATTAGGAAATCTTTAATAATAATTTAACAAATATTAATAATAATAAATGTACATTTAAAATATAATATATCGGAGTATAGTATAATATATAATAAATATATATTAAAATAATAAATATAATAAATATAACTATATAATTCTTAAAATTTTTTTTTTTTTTTTTTTTTTTTTTTTTAGACAGGGAAGAGAATACAATTCTTAAAATGAAAATAAGAATAATAAAGTTAAATATATAAGAATATAATTATATAATAAATATGAATATAATAAATAATATCAACTATATATATTTAATTATAATTAAAATAACTAAAACTATTTCATTATATTATAATATATAGAAGTATTATGTATTTTTAATATAAACTTTAAAATAAATAAGAATATTTAAGTTATATATTTAATAATATTCTTATATATATTTAGAAGAAATTAACTATTAAATTTAATATATTTAATATATTTCATATTATAATGAATAATATATTATAAATATTGAATAATATATTGATATACAACTCAAAAGTTCGATGTACTTTTGTTGGGATTTATTTATTAAATATATTAATTTATTATTTATTTATTTATTTAATTTTATATAAAAACTACATATATTTAAAAAAAAGAATATTTAACAACTTTCTTATACTTTTGATTATAAACTAACTTAACATAATATAACTTTTAATCTTAACTTTTACTTAACAACGACGACGACCCTTCTCTTAATTCAGAGAAATGCTTTATTTTTATGTTATTTAGTTATAATTAACTATTTAATTAATTGTTCTTGTGATTAGAATAAACTATTAATAATTATTATTTAAGGAAATATTTAAAAACTATATAAATATAAATATAAAATAATAAGAATATAATTAAAACATTGATTTATGCTATAAAATTTATTATTAATTAAATATATAATTAATATATAGAATTCAAGCCACATATAGAATTTGTTGTAAAATCATTAGATTTAAATTTGATTTATGACATTAATTTATGTTTGAATAGTAAAAACTAATTTTATATTAATTAAGGTTTGAATATTTCATTTTATATCATTCGTCCCACCTTTATAATATTTTTAAGGTGTACTGGTCGTTCTAAGCATGTATGTGTGTTAGGATCCATTATATTGTAATATATAGGAATTTATATTGTTCAATATATTATTATTATACTCAATAGTGTTGGATTTTAATTGAATTAATTGATTTATAAATTTTTTTAATTTATTTTGATTTATTTCATGTATATGACTATTACAATTTATATTACTCTTCATATTATTATTATATTCTAATATATTGTCATTTAAATTGGTTGCTTTATTCTTATATATATTTTGATTACAATACTTTTTATTATGATTAATGTCTCCAGGAATTTTTAAATTTTTGGAATATTCTATGATTTTTGGATTTTCTATATACCTTGCTTTCTCCCTCGAAATTTTTAAATTTGAAATAATTTTGAAATTTTTAATTTTTTTGTCTAAATTAAATTTTGAAAATTTTATATTAGAAATTTTTAGATTTTCATTTTTATTAAAATTTTCTGGTTTCTTAGTATCTTGATTTTCTGGTTTCTCAGTGTCCTTATTTTCTAAGTCCATATTCTTTCCCTCCTGAGACGATACTTCCCTTTTATTAGATAATTCTATTGTCCTCTGATTATCATTAATATTTTGATTATTTGATTTAATTCTTGAGAGAGCATCTGCAAGAGAATTTTTCTTACCTTGATGATAGATTATTTTAATTCTTAGCATACTAATGGTAATGCACCATCTAATATGTCTCATATTATTCGGTTCTTTATTATTAAATAAACCAACTAGAGGTTTATGGTCTGTAAATAAAAGTGTTTCAAATTTATTCCCGGAAATATAAGATTTAAATTTTTTTGCACAGAAATATACCGCAGTGCCTTCTAAGTCTGTGATACTATAATTTCTTTCCGCTTTTTCTAACGTTCTACTAACAAAATGTACAGGATGTTCTAGTCCATCTTCATCATTTATTTGTAATAAAACTCCACCTAAACCATCTTTTGAAGTATCAGTTCTAATTATAAATTGTTTATTATAATCAGGAAAAGCTAAAATAGGAGCCTGAATAATAGAATTTTTTAATTTATCAAAGCTAGATTGTTGTTCTTCTGTCCATGTAAATGAAACATTCTTTCTTAAAAGTTTATTTAAGGGAGCGGCTAGCATAGCGAAATTATTTATAAATTTTCTATAATATCCTACAGTACCCAGAAAAGATCGTAATTCATTAATATTTCAAGGTCTAATCCAATTTTTAACAGCATTAACCTTAGAATCCATTGTTTTTAAACCTTTATTAGTAACTATATGACCTAAAACTTCAACTTCTTCTTGGAAAAAGGAACATTTTTCAATATTGATTTTTATTTCATATTTTCTGAATATTTCAAATACCATGTTTAAATGTTTTAAGTGATCTTCTTTTGATTTAGAAAATATTAAAATGTCATCAATAAAAACAAATACACATTTACCCAATAAATCAAAGAGAATACGATTCATTTCTCTTTGGAAGGTAGCTGGAGCACCAGTAAGTCCAAAGGGCATAACTTTATAGACAAAATTACCAAATTTAGTGGTAAAACATGTTAAATCAATACTATCTTCGTCCATTCTAATTTGATGATAACCTGAAAAGAGATCCAGAGTAGAGAAAATTGTCGCTCCTCCTAGACTATCAAAAATTTCATCAATATTAGGAAGAGAATAAGAATCTGGTACTGTCATAGCATTTAACTTACGGTAGTCAGAACACAACCTCCATTTTCCATTTTTCTTTAGTACTAAAACAATAGGAGAAGACCATGAAGATCTAGAGTGTTCAATTAATCCCTGATTAATAAGTTTAATCAACTCTTCTTTAAGTATATCCGACTTAATTTTATTTAATTTATAAAATTTGCTTTTAAATGGTTTTGCGTTCTTAATAAGTTCAATATGATGAGGATTTAATTTGGAAGGTGTAAGTTCGTCAGTTGAAGTAGCAATAATATCAATATATACAATTAACATTTCTAATATTTCCTTTCTAACTTTTGGATTTAATTTTGAATAAAACTTATTAGAATAAATATATTCTAAAGGAGACAATACATCTTTCTCTTTAACGGAAGATTCATCAGTACTTTTATTAATAGGTTCTTTATTTTCTAAATATGAATCTCTGTTATCTGTCAAAGATATTCCTAATGTATTAACACTCTTATTAGGTCCAATATATTTAATATAACAGGCAATCATTTCCATATCTTGGTCTTCCACAATAGGAGCAATAATATCAAATTTTTCAACTGAAGTAAAACGACACAATGATCTTAACATAGGATGAATGAAAAGGTAATTATCAGCAATTGATTTAAGTCCTAATAAGAAATCAAAGTAAATGTCTTTATGATCGATGACACAGAAATCTGCTGTGAAAGTATAATTATTAATTGAAACCTTCAGTCGAACCACCATAGCATTGGCGATAGTACTGTCACCAAGAGCTTCATAAATTCGTCCTCTACATATACTGACTTGTTCGTAGGTACCAGGTAAACTATTAATATAACTAGTACTCACTAAATTCAAATTACTTCCAGAATCTATGAGTAATCTTCCTTTGGTATCGTCTACAGATGCATTCACGATCCCCAAGTCGTCACTATGAAATTTTGTATTTTCTATTTTATTCTGATTATTTTCTTCTTCATTAATAATAAAAGGTTCCATGGCATCCAAAGAACTAACAAATTTTATTTTTTCTAATTTTAAATTTTTGGTTAGTTCAGACCTTAATTTAGGACATATATCTAATATTTGACCAAAGGTAATGTTGCATTTGGTATTGGCTAAATCTTTAATAAGTTCATACGGTTCCATATTGGTTAATTTAGCTAGATTTATGTGACGTTCTGGTTTTGTGTTACCTTCCTGTTCATTAATTTTTAATTTTGTGTCTTCAAAGTCCACTTTCTTATTAATTACAGTTCCTTGTAAATTATTAATATTTGAATTTTTGAAATTATTTCTATTTTTGTTATTCGACTGACTGTCACGTGATGTTTTTTCAACATAATTTTTGGGGAGGTTGCATAACGCCAATTTTTTTCACGTGATGTATATAAATATGTGGCTATAGCTATATTATGCTACATAATATTATTTTATTGTATTAATTTGTTTTCAATTTTTAAATTAATTATTAAGTGAATAATTAAATAAATCATATAATGGTTAGATTTTATGATTTTAATTCTTTTATTTAAATGCTATTAACAAAAGAATTATATAAAAATATAAATGTTATTAAAAATATAAATATTATTAATAATAATTCTTTTATTTAAATATTATTAAAAAAAAATAATTATAATGATAAAATTATTAATTATAGAGACGCATTTGAATATTTATTTAAACTGTATAAATTTATTAAGCTTTATAAATTAAATTTTCGAATGAAAGAATTATTATTATTTCGTTTGGTTATTCCTCATTTCTTAATTATTTATTATAAAATAATATTTATAATATATTATTTAAATCAGTTAAACAATCAAACCACAAATTAATAGTATTATTTCTATCCCATTTAGCATTAATTAACTTGGCTTCAATATTTTTGTAGGGTTCAATTAAGACACTGATTTCATTAGTTTTATTTATTGCTCTTTTTTTTATTTTCCAAATTCCTCTTATTTTTCTTTGATAATCATAATATGGTAAATGTTCAAGTTCATTTAATTTATCTATTAATTCATAATAAGATGGTTTTGTTGGAAATAAATTAATTAAATAACTATTGAGTGATTCTGCAATTATAATATTATTGTTACACGTATTAGCATTTTTTTTTTTAATTTTTTAAATAATATTTTATATGTTTCTTGTTCTTTATTTTTTAATATTGCAAAAGAAGTAGTATAAAAACTATCTAACTCTTTAGCGTAAGTTCTTGTAATAAATATTTGATAACTAAATTTAGGGGCAATAAAAAATGACCATCAACAAATATATCATCATTATATTCTAAATAATTTTACTTGAAAAAGGGATTGAAAAATTATTAAATTAGTATTTTTTGAATATAATAAAATTTTCACCTCGCTTTGGTTTATAATATTTAGATTTATTAGGAATTTCAGTAAATGTTGTTAAATTGGATGGTAGTTTTTTATTTAAATTTCTTGATATTTGGGATTTAATTGAATTATATTCTGGACATATAAATCTCATTTCTTTAGAAATTTTATTATATAGGGGTTTTATTTTTATACCAAAAGGAATTGAACTTTTTTCAATTCCATTTTTAATTTTATGTTTCATTATAGATAGAGATACATCGTATTCTTTTTTAGGATGATTATGTGAACTATCATATTTTAAGATTTCTTTCTTATCATTTAAAATAATAAAAGATTTACATTTATTTCGGTACATAAACTTTGGAATTATCTTTTCTTATATACGAAAAATTAAATTTATATTTTTTATTAATAATAATTTATTTTTTTCCTTTGTTATATACGAAAAATTAAATTTATATTTTTATTAATAATAATTTATTTTTTTCTTTTGTTAGACTCACATCAATAATTAGATTTTCTTCCATTTCTATATTTTTATAAATATTTTTTAATTATATAATTAAAATTTTTATATTAATTATCCAATATTATTCTTACTAATTTTGAAAAATTAGTTTTTCAATTGTTTGTAAAAAAAAAAAAATAAAAAAAAAATAAATAAAGAATGCAATAATATAAATACAAGTATACAAAATAAAATAAAATAAAATAAAATAAAATAAAATAAAATAAAATAAATAGTTGAAATATGAATATAAAGTACAGATTGAATAAAATAAAATAAAATAAAATAAAATAAAATAAAATAAAATAAAATAAAATAAAATAAAATAAAATAAAATAAAATAAATAGTTGAAATATGAATATAAAGTACAGATTGAATAAAATAAAATAAAATAAAATAAAATAAAATAAAATAAAATAAAATAAAATAAAATAAAATAAATAGTTGAAATATGAATATAAAGTAAAGATTGAATAAAATAAAATAAAATAAAATAAAATAAAATAAATAGTTGAAATATGAATATAAAGTACAGATTGAATAAAATAAAATAAAATAAAATAAAATAAAATAGAATAAATAGTAGAATATAAATATTAAGTACAGATTGAATAAAATAAAATAAAATAAAATAAAATAAAATAGAATAGAATAAATAGTAGAATATAAATATTAAGTACAGATTGAATAAAATAAAATAAAATAAAATAAAATAAATAGTTGAAATATGAATATAAAGTACAGATTGAATAAAATAAAATAAAATAAAATAAATAGTTGAAATATGAATATAAAGTACAGATTGAATAAAATAAAATAAAATAAAATAAAATAAAATAAATAGTTGAAATATGAATATAAAGTACAGATTGAATAAAATAAAATAAAATAAAATAAATAGTTGAAATATGAATATAAAGTACAGATTGAATAAAATAAAATAAAATAAAATAAAATAAAATAAATAGTTGAAATATGAATATAAAGTACAGATTGAATAAAATAAAATAAAATAAAATAAAATAAAATAAATAGTTGAAATATGAATATAAAGTACAGATTGAATAAAATAAAATAAAATAAAATAAAATAAAATAAATAGTTGAAATATGAATATAAAGTACAGATTGAATAAAATAAAATAAAATAAAATAAAATAAAATAAAATAAAATAAAATAAAATAAAATAAAATAAAATAAAATAAATAGTTGAAATATGAATATAAAGTACAGATTGAATAAAATAAAATAAAATAAAATAAAATAAAATAAAATAAAATAAAATAAAATAAATAGTTGAAATATGAATATAAAGTACAGATTGAATAAAATAAAATAAAATAAAATAAAATAAAATAAATAGTTGAAATATGAATATAAAGTACAGATTGAATAAAATAAAATAAAATAAAATAAAATAAAATAAAATAAAATAAAATAAAATAAAATAAAATAAAATAAAATAAAATAAAATAAAATAAAATAAAATAAAATAAAATAAAATAAAATAAAATAAAATAAATAAAATAAAATAAATAGTTGAAATATGAATATAAAGTACAGATTGAATAAAATAAAATAAAATAAAATAAAATAAAATAAAATAAAATAAAATAAAATAAAATAAAATAAAATAAAATAAAATAAAATAAAATAAAATAAAATAAAATAAAATAAAATAAAATAAAATAAAATAAAATAAAATAAATAGTTGAAATATGAATATAAAGTACAGATTGAATAAAATAAAATAAAATAAAATAAAATAAAATAAATAGTTGAAATATGAATATAAAGTACAGATTGAATAAAATAAAATAAAATAAAATAAAATAAAATAAATAGTTGAAATATGAATATAAAGTACAGATTGAATAAAATAAAATAAAATAAAATAAAATAAAATAAAATAAAATAAAATAAAATAAAATAGAATAAATAGTAGAATATAAATATTAAGTACAGATTGAATAAAATAAAATAAAATAAAATAAAATAAAATAGAATAGAATAAATAGTAGAATATAAATATTAAGTACAGATTGAATAAAATAAAATAAAATAAAATAAAATAAATAGTTGAAATATGAATATAAAGTACAGATTGAATAAAATAAAATAAAATAAAATAAATAGTTGAAATATGAATATAAAGTACAGATTGAATAAAATAAAATAAAATAAAATAAAATAAAATAAATAGTTGAAATATGAATATAAAGTACAGATTGAATAAAATAAAATAAAATAAAATAAATAGTTGAAATATGAATATAAAGTACAGATTGAATAAAATAAAATAAAATAAAATAAAATAAAATAAATAGTTGAAATATGAATATAAAGTACAGATTGAATAAAATAAAATAAAATAAAATAAATAGTTGAAATATGAATATAAAGTACAGATTGAATAAAATAAAATAAAATAAAATAAAATAAATAGTTGAAATATGAATATAAAGTACAGATTGAATAAAATAAAATAAAATAAAATAAAATAAAATAAAATAAAATAAAATAAAATAAAATAAAATAAAATAAAATAGAATAAATAGTAGAATATGAATATAAAGTACAGATTAAATAAAATAAAATAAAATAAATATTGAATGTAATAATATAAAAGTACAAGTATATAAAATAAAATAAAATAAATATTTATTATTATTTTTATTAAAGATTATTAAAGACAATTTATTTTTAAAAATAAAATGTTTTATTTAATTATATATGTTAGAAAGCAAAAAAATCATTTATGTTTAGTGAAATTATTAACAATAATATTGTTTTATATATTAAATTACATCATCAATTGAATACAATAAAAATGTAAAAAATTTTCATTTCTAAAACAATGATCGATCTGTAATATTCTTTAATAAGAAATAATATTAGATATTTATTTTATTTTATTTTATTTTATTTTGTTTTATTCAATCTGTATTTATATTCATATTCTATTATTTATTTTATTTTATTTTATTTTATTCAATCTGTACTTTATATTCATATTTCAACTATTTATTTTATTTTATTTTATTTTATTTTATTTTATTCAATCTGTACTTTATATTCATATTTCAACTATTTATTTTATTTTATTTTATTTTATTTTATTCAATCTGTACTTTATATTCATATTTCAACTATTTATTTTATTTTATTTTATTTTATTTTATTTTATTCAATCTGTACTTTATATTCATATTTCAACTATTTATTTTATTTTATTTTATTTTATTTTATTTTATTCAATCTGTACTTTATATTCATATTCTACTATTTATTTTATTTTATTTTATATACTTATTACATTCTTTATTTATTTATTTATTTGTTTCTTTATTTATTTATACATTTATTTTTTTTACATATAATTGTATTAAAATTTTTTATGGCGTTAACAAAATATTTTACAAGCCATTAAAAATAAATGGCGTATTGAAAATTTGTATTATAAAAATTGGCGAAATGAACCACATTCATAATTTTTATTTTCATATAGTGATTCATTAAGATTTTCAATATAATTGTTTCTATCCTCATTAATAATATTGTTAAATTTAGTAGAAACATTATTATCATTTCTTGATTTAAAATTTTTATTACGTTTAATATTATTATCAATAATATTATTTTTATTATTGACACTATTAATTTTATCATCACACATATTACTTTCTTTATTAATTTTATACTTATTTTTATCAATATAGTTTTTAATTTCTTCATCTTTATTTAATTTATTATCATTAATTACATGATTATTATTAATATTTAAATTTTGAGAAGAATCATTAATTTTTGTACTCTCCTTAGAAATAGTTGTCTTTAAATTCTTTTTGACTTTAGGTTTTAATATTTTCCTTTTAGACAAATCCACTTCTTCTTTCACTTCAATTTCCTCTTCTTCATCTTTTTGGAAAATATCGCTTTTACTTGCTGTATTTGCTTTAGCTTTCCTAATTTCCGTTCCAGCATCTAAAGAAAACTCTTTTCTTTTGGCAGCGTCAACAAAATATTTCTTCTTCTCAGGAACGTTATTGGAATTTAAGGGAGAACGTTCACTCCCTCTTAGTAGTTTAAACGTTCATTTGAGACATTAGTTGAACCACTTGATTCTTCATTTAGCATTCTTTGGTATTTCAAATATTCAAAGTGATTAAATTTAGGACAATTATATTTCTTGTGACCTTCTTCGTTACAAAAATAGCACATCTGTACTCTATATTTACCTTTATTTCCCTCATTATTCAAATTATTATTTTTGAAATTATTATCACGTGATTCATGAGTGACTGGTTTATTATTAAAAATTTTGTTATTATGTGAATTAAATTTTTGGTTGTAAGAAGAATTTCCATTAGAGTTACTAGTTCTTTTACCACATTCATTTTCAACTTCATCAATTAATTCAGCTGTAGAAAAAGCTTTTGCTAGACTAATTCTTTTTCCCGCAAGTTTAACACCTTTCCATGCTTCTTTCTTGTTAAAAAATGACTTTAAATAATCAGAAACAGAAATGCATCTACGATCATCTTCATCGAGTTTATTATATAATTCCTTATATTCTTTATTAAATTCCTTTATATTTCCTCTGGTAGATATTGCCATATTTTTAAGTTTGTCAATGATGTCTTCTGGATCCATATATAAGTCATGAAATTCTAGAAGAGCATCACGTATTTCTTCTAAAGATGGATAAACAATATTATTATCCACATCTTTAGTTACTAATGCATTAAGACAATGGATACTTTTACCAATCACTTTAAATTTACAATTATTAAAAATTTCTTTTTCATCAGTAATTTGGTAAAGAGTGATCCAAGCCTTCATCTGGTTATACCAAGGATCAACATCCTTATTTGAATCTGAAAGGACTTGAATGCATTGGAATTGCATTAGTTTATTTTGATTTTTAATTAATTCTTCAGTCATATTTTTAACTTTAATTCTATTTTCTAATTGACTGAAAAATTCTTTAATCGAAAACAATTTTTTTTTTTTTTTTTTTTTTTTTTTTTTTATTATATTTTATTTTTATTTTAAAAAAAAATAATATTAAAATTTAATAAATATATTTTTCCTCCCACAAGAGCCAATATCTCCACCAATTGGTATACAATTCAAAAGTTCGATGTACTTTTGTTGGGATTTATTTATTAAATTTATTAATTTATTATTTATTTATTTATTTAATTTTATATAAAAACTACATATATTTAAAAAAAAGAATATTTAACAACTTTCTTATACTTTTGATTATAAACTAACTTAACATAATATAACTTTTAATCTTAACTTTTACTTAACAACGACGACGACCCTTCTCTTAATTCAGAGAAATGCTTTATTTTTATGTTATTTAGTTATAATTAACTATTTAATTAATTGTTCTTGTGATTAGAATAAACTATTAATAATTATTATTTAAGGAAATATTTAAAAACTATATAAATATAAATATAAAATAATAAGAATATAATTAAAACATTGATTTATGCTATAAAATTTATAATTAATTAAATATATAATTAATATATAGAATTCAAGCCACATATAGAATTTGTTGTAAAATCATTAGATTTAAATTTGATTTATGACATTAATTTATGTTTGAATAGTAAAAACTAATTTTATATTAATTAAGGTTTGAATATTTCATTTTATATCAATATGAATAAGAAATTATTTCAAATATTATTATTGACAAAAAAAGAGATATTAAATTTAATATTTAATAATTATTATTAAATATACAAATATGTTACTACACATATTTGTTTTATATCAATACCTATAAGTAAGGATAATTAAAATTTTCATATGTCACCATATGTTGGGTATCTCCTCTTAAAAAACTTGCCATACACACTCAACTCTTTCAGGCCTGTAAGAAGTGTAAATCGATGAAAGTTGAATTAGAGATATAGGGGTATCAAATGGGTATAATACTTACCTGAAAACCCTAACCACCTAATAACGAAAAACCAGTGGAAAAAACGTTACAGGCATAGGGAGAGGTCGAACCAGGAAACCTTATGCTCTCAAAGCTTACGCCTTAACAGCCAGGATAAAACCTGGAACGATTTTAACAATAAAAAAGTATTAATTTTATCAATAACAAATATTATATTAATAATATATTAAAATTATCAATAAAAAAATATTAATTTATTATTATTTACCTTATAATTATAATTATTAGTTTTAAAAAAAAAAATTAAAAAAAAAAAAATTAAAAAAAAAAAAGAGTATAAAAATCAAATGTTTTTTCGTTAAAATTAAAAGCTTCAAAAATTAAACAAATATCAAATATTATTTTAATAAAAAATATATATATATTTTTTTTTTAAAATAAAAGTTGATTATAAAATAAAATAATAAAAAAAAAAAAAAGAAATATTTATATTTTGTTATAAAAAAAATAATATATATAAAATTAAAAGCTAAGCAAAGCAACATAATCTTTTATTACTAACACTATTATATAAATCTTTTTCAAAAAAAAAAAAAAAAATTATATTATTTTATAAAATCTGAAAATGACTAAGACCGAATTTGATACTTTCTCTGAAACTCTTTTAAATCAATTAAAATGGAACACGCTAGTACAGATTTTGCTGTTAGTAAATTACTTAATGAAAAATCAGCAAATATGTTGGATAATAATGGAAATAATGTTCTTTTCCATGCTACTAACGCTCCAGATATTCTAAAGAAGTTACTTAAATCTAATATTAGAATGAATCGTTTAAATAATGATGGAGAAGATGCTCTTCTCTACAGTTGTAGATCTATGTATTTAGTTGAAAACGCTAGATACAGGGAAGTTGAATCATTAATAAAGAGTGGAAAAGTTGATCCAAATTATTGTAATAAGTTTGGTAATACTTTAGTTTCAGTTTATATTAAGAGGTATTATCAACAATATATTGGAAATATTGGTGAGACCAGTTATACTTCAAAGTATAATTATATTGTTACTAAGAATTATGCTCTCACTTTCAGAGTTTTAATTGATATGGGTTGTGACTTCAATAAGCCAATTGATGTGGATGGCAATACTCCAATTGTTGCCTTATTGATGATGAAAAATTATGTATCAGCTAAATATCTAATTGATAACTGTAAAAATCTTGATTTTTCTATTAAAAATAAATATGGAATCAGTGGTTCCTCCTTTATAGGATTAATTGATGAAAAAGTATTTGATGCTATGGAATATAATAAAACTAGAAATAGTTCTTCTATTTCATGTAAAGCTTTAGTCAGTGCAATCGGTAAACACAAAACCTATGAATGTGATAATAAGTATGCTCCAGAAAATATTGAAAATGGTGACGTCGTTGTTTCGAAGTCATTAGTAAATTCTTATCCTATTAGACCAGAAATTGCTAAACTTGCTGAACAATGGGTTTTAGAAATTTTATTCCCTAATACTGGTGCTGTTATTACTCTTGGTAATAATAGTTATAATAAAGATGATCCAAATTCATTTGGTTCTCTTATGACTAAAAACTTAACCCTTGGTTTAGGTACTTACTAAGAGAATTAATAATTCATTTGTTTATCGTTTATCACAAAATAATTAAAAACCTATTTTAGATTTTTTTTATGTTATATATTTTTCCATCCTTATTTTTTAATTAAAAATATATTAAAAGTTGTATATATATATAAAAATTAATAATAATAAATAGAAAAATAAATAGATAAAAAAAATAAATGAAAGAAATAAAAATAATAAAATAAAAAAAAAATAATAAAAAAAAATAATAAAAAAAATAAAATAAAAATTAAAAAAAAATAAAATTAAAAAAAAAAGAAAAAAAATAAAAAATTAACTGTTTTAACAAAAAAAAAAAAATAAAATAAAATAAAAAAAATAAAATAAAAAATTAACTGTTTTAACAAAAAAAATAAAAATATAAAAAAAAATAAAAAAAAATAAAATAAAAAATTAACTGTTTTAACAATTTTAAACTTGTGTTAAATTTTATATAAGTTGAATATTTATTTATTTGTTCTATATTTATTTTAATTTTTCTTTATTAAAATTCTAATATTTAGAAAATATTTTCAATTTTGAATATTAATACCTTATTAAATATTATTTATAAATAAAATTAAATATGGAAGTTTTTTTTTTCTTTCTTTAGGATAGGAAAAGAATACACTTTCTTTTCTTTATTTATCAAATGTTGAATAGTATTAATATATAGTATACATTATAAATGAGAAAAACATTATCTATAATAAATATATTGACACAAGGAATATATATATATAATTTATAAAATAAAAAAAAAAAAAAACAATATTAAAAATAAAATATATAAAATATATAAAAAATAAAGTTGTAATAATATAATGACATTAAATAGAAAATTTTAAAGTAATTATGGTATTATGATATGAATTGAAATCATTTCTACCAAATATATTTAATAAAATAAAATAAAAAAGTAGATTTAATTGGATTTTGCGTTACAAATGGTACTTCTTTATTTTATTTTATTAAAATAAAATCCAATTAAATCATAAACTAAAATTGGTGTATTAACAATTATTAAAATAAAAAAAAAAATTCTATATATTTCAGGAATGAATGGATTTTTATTGATCATAATTAGTTCCTTTGATACCTTGTTTTGTTTCAATACATTTAAATAACATCTGTAATTTTTTTTATTATTTTTTCTTTTCTTGAATTTTTCTTTTAAATAATACCCAAGAATGTCAGATATATATTATAAAAGATCACAAAAGGTATAACATTAAAAAGGAATTCCTCAAACCGAGAAAGAAAACTTCTTTCTCCCTGTGGGAACTGATTCTTTAAGATTTCATGTATACTGTTTAATAACAAACTTCTCACTCTCTCCGTCTGGCGATTAGACTAAATGATGGAGAAGGAAGAAAAAAAAAAAAACTAAAAGTTGATGTGAAGGGATAACCAAAAAAAATTGGCAAACCAACAATTTTAAAAATTTGAAAGTGAATTAAAATCTTCAATCAGTGTTAATTCCATTAGGAAGACCGTGAGAACGAAAAACAAAATTTTTTTAAGAAAAGGAAAAACATTTAATTCAGAAGAAAAAAAATTGATTGAAAAAGGAATCTAAATTTACACATTTTAGTTAAAGCGATCAACTACGACAAGAATCAAGAATAAGAATCAAGAATACAAAGTAAATCCATTTGTACAAAGGAGATCGATAATAAAATCCATAGAAAATAAGAAGAACAAAAGGAACCACTACTAATAGGTATAGGACGAAGAAACCCCATAATGTTTATGGTGAGATTCCTTTGATCGGTAGCAGTAAATATCACAGGAGTGAATAATAATCTTTGACATCAGAAGATATAAGGAACCACAAAAAAAAAAAAAAAAAAAAAAAAAATTGCATTTGATAAGATTGATTGCAATGTGAATGCCTAAAAGTGTCCACCAGCAGATGGGGAATCATGACATTCATAGGAAATATAAATTTTTCTGTTTAAAAAAAAAATACTTATTAGAAAAAGGGAAAAGTATTCATTTTGAGAACGAGGATTAGGAAGAGATTTTTTTGGAAAAAAAAAAAAAAAAAAAAAAAAGGAACTATAATCATTATAGAATTTATAGTTTGTATATAAGAAAGAGAGAATTTTTTTTATCATTAAGGGATGTGGTAACGGAATAATTTCTTTCTACTGATGGAAGAAAACATGAATAAATAGGTAATAGAATGAACAGAATTATTGGATGGATTGGTGTCATTGGAAAAGAATAACAACCAATTACGATATTATTTGAATTGGCTTCAATGATATAGAGGAAGATTCATAGTTAGGAGAAAAAAAATTTTACAACATTCTTTTTTAGTGTTCTTTTTTTCTTTCATTATATTCTAGTTAAAGGTGGATAGTAAAGAAGTGAACAAAGGTCAAAGGTGACTAGAATACGAGTTTTAAAGTAGAAAGATATACAAATTCTATTAAATTAAAAATCTAAAGAAAGAATTAACCGTATTTTTTTTTTTTTTTGTTTTATTTTATTTATTTATCTTAGCAATAATAGGCTCTAAATCTAATGATTCATTGAAAGGTAAGCCAAGATATAAAAATTGATTTGTATTCGATAGACGGTTCATACAAAGCTTAATTGTAGGATTTTCATAATGTTTAGAAGGTATAAAGAGATCTTCTTTGGTTTAAATAGCAAGTGTAGTACATATATTCTGATTCAAAAGGTTATTTCACCTTTAATACCTCTAATCATGTGCTTTATTTAAATGATTTTTAAGAGAGGATTTTGAAGGGACTAAAAAAGATATTATCATCAACAAATAGGCCACTGCAACACTCTTTAAGAAAAAGATTAGAAAAAAAAAAAAAAAAAAAAAAAAAAAAAAGAAATTAGAAAAGTTTCTATTTATAATCTATACATATTGATCATTGTATTATTAGATAAAATTATTATTAATAATAGATAAAAGAATTCTAATAACCTATTTTTACCTAATTATTAATAATAAAAAAAGGAATAAAGTAGAATTAAAATAAAATAAAATATAAAAAACGAAGTAATAATAAACTAATTAATATTAATTATTAATTAGGAATAAAAAACATAGATGATTTAATTTAATTTAATTTATTTTATTTTATTTTATTGATTATTAAATTTTTATGATTCCATTTTTAAACTTTTATTTTGATTCTCTTTCAAAAAAGACAAAAAAAAAATATTTTTTTTTTTTAAAAAATAATTCATACTTGTATACTTTAATTAATACTGGTGTATTGACTCCTCTCATAATATCAAATTAAAAAAAAAAAATCAATAAGTCAAAAGTATATTTTAATCTTTTTAAAGATTACATTTGTAAAAAAAAAAAAAATCACACTATTAGTACTTAATGTCCTTTCTCATGATTAAGTGCTCTCTGCCCTAGCGATTATATAGTCTATCAACAGGAATACTTACCATGGCGAGCGAACACCATCTTTATTAATAGGGAAAAACACCCTGGAAAGATGAAAGATTGCCCCATATAAATTCAGGAGGTAGTTGTGGGGTCAATCTTGAATGTACCAGGATAAAAGCTGGAAAGACAAGGTTGAATCGAACACGATTAACCTGAGTAGTTCAGTTCATTCAATTATTCAATTATTCAATTATTTATTATTTATTATTTATTAATCCATTATTTATTATTTGTTATTTATTATTTATTATTTATTATTTATAATTTTAGTAACTTAGTAATTTAGTAACTTAGTAATTTAGTAATTTAGCAATTAATATAATTAGGATATTCAAGAGTAACGACACTTGGATATACATATATGAAAATAAGAAACACATTAGAATTGGGAAATTAGTATTTAAATGTTTCTTATATAATCTAGTAATTAGTATTTAGAAATAGTAATTAGCAATTTGTAATTAATAAACAAATTCATTAAATAATATTAGCAATATATAATTACATTAATAAGGTGACCGGAACAACTAGAATAGCTCTTAATAGGATGGAATATGTCCTAACTGAAGACAACTACGATGAATGGTACGAAGACTTTATCCTCGAACTTCAAAGCGCTGGATTAAATGAGTACGTAGACAAAAACATAGATGATATAATAAAATAAGTAAAGGAGAAATATACAACCAAAGATAAAAAAGGAAATGATATCTTATCTGAAGAAGGTGAAAACAAAATTAAGGAACATAAAATGAACAACTTCAAAGTTGTGAGCTTTTTAAGAAAAATTTGTTGATACAAAAATAAAATCCTTTATCAGAAGTAAAGAAGAAGAGAAAAATTCAGCATACTTAAATATTGAAGGTACTCACGAAGAAATATCACGAAGAAGAATTCAATGAAATACCAAAACTCTACAGAAAAAATGAGGGCCGAAAGTAATAAAGAAACAATGGAATACATCGAAGAATTTTTAGAGATCACGCAAAAGTTTGGAAAATTAAATAATAAACTTAGCAATAGGGAAAAATTAAACTACTTGTTTAAAGGGCTACCAGAGAAACAATTAAAACTTCTTGGAAATAAGATACAGTATCTCAGAAGACGTCGATGAAATATTAGAAGATATGAAAAAGCAAATTAGAAATCGTAGAATCTTTATCCCAGGAAAAAATAAAGAAAAAGAAGATGAAATATCACAAATATCTAAAGGAAAAAAATAAGAATAAAAATAAAGACAAAAAGAATAATTTCTAAAGTTGTGATCAAGACAATATTTGCGAAAGATACAATAAGAAAAAAAGAATAAAAAATAAGAAAAAACGTTTATATTTATGTGATAGTGAAAACCATTTAGTTTACAACTGCCCCTTTAATCCAAAAAATCCTCATAACAATATTAAACACATAGCAGAACAATTCAAAAAATTAAATATTTCAGTTGATGAAATAAATGATATTGAATTATGTTACGACAGTGATTCAGACAGTAATAGTAATATAGTTAAAATAAAAGAAATAAATTTGATTGAAACTGAAAATAATATTATGGAAATAAATTAATATGAAATACACACTACTTCAGAAGATAATAATGATAAACAATACATAGAATTTGAAACTATAGATGATACAAGAAAACTCAATTATGATACAAATTATTGTAATAACAGTGATGAGAATAATAAATTTAAAAACAATAACACACCGAATAAAACAGAAAACACAAATATTTTTCAAAAAGAAAACAATATTAATTATGATTTTAATAATGATTTTATTAATGATATTTATGATAGCAATGAATATAATAACAGTAACTATAAGAATTTAGGTATGAATAATAACATACGCAATAATGAAATAGCAAGTATAAATAATAATATATATAATAATGAAATAGCAAGTTTGAATAACAATAATATTTCGAATAGTTACCAAAATAATGAAAATGAAAATCCCTTTATGATAGATAAATATATAATTGAATCATTTCAAGATAAAATAAATAAAACAAATTGTAAATTGAACAAATTATTGAAATGTTTGAATGAAATCTACAAAAAGAACAATAACATCCAGAAAATTATTAAAGAATATTTACAAGTCATGAATTTTGAGAATACTTATTATGAAAACTATTAAAAATATATGAAAATAAATACTCAGTATAATAATATCTTTAATGTTGATTACTTTAGTCAAGGAAAAGAAATTGATAAAAATGTAAACAAAATTGTTTAGGCGAAAAAATTGGTGAAAATTATAAAAATATGATGAATAATATTTTTTCAGAAAAAAAATTTTTTAATAATAAAAATTTGTCAAAAATTGATCAAAAATCAAAAATTAATACGAATGAGCAAAATTTGAAATTTAATTCTAATGTAGATATGTTTGAATTTAAATCTGATTCGTTAGCTGCTAAAAATTTAGGTTGTACTACTACAGATAAGTAAGAATTATTAGCAAATTAGTTAAGGATAATAAAAATATTAAAAAAAATCGCAAATTTTCTTAGTAAACAACGGTTAGGACGATACAGGTCACTGTAGAGGGCGGGGTTCGAATCCTCGGCATGGCACCAAATAATCGGATGAGGTTTCTATCCTGGGATATCATGAGACCACACGTGATGTCCATAAGGCTTTCCCTCAGATGATTATTTCACCCAACCCTGATACTACGCTTTGAATTGAAGCATAGACCTTGATGATTGTAAAATTTCCAATCGCCAATGATTACACCCACTAGGGAGGAGTTAATGGTTCCGTTCTGATGCTCGTGGTCATTAGAGATATATGTAGGAACGTTAGGAATGCATCTCCGGGCAGTGTGTAACGACGATTGAGAGCGGCGAAGCTGATACAGTATGCCAATAACTCATCACCTTACAGTTAATTAATAACTGTATGGCCATATGGGAGATGGGTACCCATATGTGCAAGTCTATGTTTTTTTCTTAGTAAACAAAGATTTTTATAATACTTTGTTTAGAGGGGAAGGATATATTATATGAATATATAGTTTATATAGTTTATGAATATAGTTTTAAATTTTTTTTTTTTTTATTTTTATAAGCCTCTTTTATATAGTTAATATGAAAACATGTATTTAATGTATTGAAATATGGATGATCCATTAAATGTATTTTATATGTATAAATAGCATTAAATTATGTATTCTTAAAAAATAAGCCTTTTCCCTCAAAATAAATAAATTTAATAATAAATAAACAAATATTGAGATTTTTATTAATAATTAAATAATAATATTAAATTAAGGTAGATGGTGGTTAGAGTTAACAGGTAAGTATATCCCCCTCCCCTTATATATAATGTTCTTTAAATTCTGGAGTAATATAGACTAGATACTGTCCTAACAGTGGGCCTGAGAGGGTTGTGCTAGTAAACTGTCATTAATATACTTACGAGGGAATTTTTAGCATATGGGTTCATATGCACGTAGCTAAACTACGAATATTCAATCTGCTAACTAAATATACGGATGTGGTGCATTTCGCCAAATTGCATTTCGCCAGGTTGCGTTTCGCCAATTTTTTTGAAAGCATGTGGCGTATTAAAAAATGTGGCATTTCGCCAAGTTGCTTTCCTCCAAATTGAGAATTATTAAATAAATATTTAAATATTAAAAAAATTTTTTTCATATATAAATAGCTTTACAAATATCTGTTTAAATAAATAATAAATTGATAAATAATAAATGAAAAAAAAAAATAATAAATAATAAAATAAACAATATAGTAATATAATTAATAAAAAAAAATAATAATATAAACAGTATTGCTATAATTATAAAAGGATTGTCATTAATAATAATAATGACGATTAAATTATAAATAATATTATTATTATTTACAAATATATATATAAATGAATTAATAAAAATAATATTTACCTACTTAAGAAAAATGTAAAAAAGTTTTTCTTATAGTATTTTATAAATTAATAATAAATAATATATAAATAATAAATAAATAATATAAACTGTAGCAATAATTACAGAAACATCATTAATAATATTTTTATAATAACGATGAAAATTATAATAGTTATTAAATATAAAAATAAATATAAAATAATAATATAAAAATTTTTATACTTTAATTAATAAAAAATATAATAAACTTATAAATATTTTATATTTATCCAGTTACACTAAAAAAGGAATTATTTAAAATATAGAAGAATTAAAAAATAAGATTTGGATAATTAATCTTCATTTAAAGTATATATAATTAAAAATATATATTATTAAAATTAATCATTAGAATATTTAATTAGAAACATTTATTAAAAAAAAAAAAAATGGAGAAAAATCTAGAAATTGAAATAAGCAAAACTAATAGAGGAAAAGAACAAATTATTTTAAACAGAAAATATAAGTTTAATCTTTCATCCAAAAGGAAAGACAATTCAAAAAAATATAAATGTACAGAATATAAAACATTAAATCAATGTCCATCTTTCATTATTTTAAATAATGAGAATCAAATCTTAGAATATAATGACTCACATAATCATCTTGAAAATAAATTTGGAGCAGCTAAATCAATTGTAAAAAATAAAATTAAAGATGAAATTTCAAAAAGTTCAATTCCTTTTAATGTAAATATAAAACGTACATATGATGAAATTTCTCAAGGTATGGGTCTTATATGTCCAGGATATAATTCAATTAAATCCCAAGTAACAAGAAGTAGAAGAAAACAACTACTTCCTGATATAACAACATTTGATGAAATTCCTGATGAATCAAAATATTATAAAACAAAAAGGGATGAAAATTTTATGATATTCAAAAATAATGATTTAATTGTTTTTCAATCTCCATTCCAAGCAGAATTATTTTCTAAAAATAAACATATTTTTGCGGATGGCACATTTTATATTGCACCTATATTTAGCTATCAAGTATTCATAACTAGAACCTATGTTACAGAATTAAATTGTTTTTACACTACTTCCTTTTCTATATTAAAAAATAAAAAGCAAACAACTTATGAAATATTATTTGAAGAAATAAAAAAAAATTCTAGTAAATATAATAATATTGAAATTACACCAAAAATATTTCATTGCGATTTTGAAAAAGCTGTATCTAATGCTGCACAAAAAGTTTTTATTAATGCAAATATTAAATACTGTATATGGCATTTTAAAAGAGCATTAGAAATTAAAAAAAAAGAATTATGTGGTGATAAAGTAGAAAAAATAAAAGATTTATATATTTATTATAATAATATCTCGAACTTTCCTTTCATTAATCCTGAATATATATATGATATATATAGTAAAATAAAAAGTGAGTGCCAAGAACATAATTATGTTCAATTTTTAGAATTTTTAGAATACTTTAAAAAAACTTATTTAATTTACTTTGAAACTGAAAATTGGAACTATTATGAAAATATTGAGCATATTACAAATAATGCTTCAGAAACTTTTAATAAATACTTAAAAAAATTATTTACAAAAAAACCAACTTTTTTTCAATTACTATTAGAATTGCAAAAAGAAGAATCGAAATATTACATTGATTACGAAAGGAGAACTGCTGGAATTTTAAGAAATAAAAAACAAAAAAAAAATTAATAAGAACTGAGGAAATTAAAGCTTTGGTTAAATATTACAAAAATATGGAAATTCTTTTAAAAAAAAAGGAAAGTGTTTGAAATGATTTCATTGAATTATGGTTGAAATGCTTAAATGATTTAAATATAAAAATTATTGATTAAATAATAATTTATTAAGAAATGACAGAAAATTGACCAAATGAATTCTGTCATATATAATAATAATTTTTTAATATTAAAAATTATTTTAAAAAGAGAATAAATGAATAAATACAATAATTATTAAAGTATTTTTAATCTTTATTAGATTAGGCTAGCTTAAGAACATTAAAATATATTTTTATGATAAAATATTATTATTTTAAAAATATATTTTTATAATTAAAATATTGTTATAATATTATTTTCAAAATATTAAAATATATCTTTATAATTAAATATTATTAATAATTATTTTATTTTAAAAAATATCTATAATTAATTATAAAATATAATAAAAACTAGTTTAAAAAACTTGTTTTTATTATTTATTTATTTGAATTTTTATTTATTTAAAAAAATTATTTTGAATTTTTATTTATTCATTCATTCATTCATTTATATCAATATGCCACTTGACGAAATGCAACTTGGGGAAATGCAACTCTCCTAAATATTACCAAGTAGGCTAACACGTGATTCATTGGGTTAGGTTATTCTTGCCTCGCTTCTAGGGAGTTAGGCACCGAAAAAGTATTCCGAGAAAAATCGTGCTAGAAAAATCTCAGCAATAATATGTATGGTTAGGCTGTCCAGTAGGGACTATATCCGCCCGTGCTATAGCACACGGAAGTGTTGTGACTATCTTAATATTCCAAAAAAAAAAAAAAAAAATAAATTAAATATAAATTTAAAAAAAAAAAAAAAAGAAATTCAAAATGAATATGAATCAAGATGGAAAAAGGTTACACAAATTTCCATTTAAAACTCTTTTTTTTTTTTTAATTTGAAACTTTATTTTCTTCTTTCCTTAAATAAATAAATAATTAATTAATAATTAAATAAATAAATAAATTAAAATTTATATGTAAATAAATTTATAAAAAAATAAATGAATATATTTTCATATATTAATAAAAATATATTCTAATATACAAATTTTTATTTTTATATAAAATAATATATTATAGATAAAAAGTAAATTTTATTTTATAAACTTTTTTTATTCGATTATAAACTTTATTTAATAATTAATTTAATCATTTTTTATAAAAAAAAAAAAACATTTTTATTATTAAAAATGAGATAAAATAAATGTAAATAAATAATAATTAAATATATATATAAATAATAATTAAATAAATAAATAATAAATAAATACTAATTAAATAAATATATAAATAATAATTAAATAAATAAATAATAATTAAATAATAAATAAATAAATATAAAAATAATGGTTATTTATCTAAATCATTAATGAATTATTTTTGATTGAATTGTATATTTAATCCATGGCTATTCCTTACTAATTAATATTTAGACATAATAAATATTTAATTATAATAATAAAATAAATAATAAAAACAGTATTTATTAATAAATAATTGAATAATAAATAATAAAAAGAGTATTTATTAATAAATAATAAATAATAAATAATAAATAATAAATAATAAAAAAAAGAAATAATAAATAATAAATAATAAATAATAAATAATAAAAAAAAGAAGTATTTATTAATAAATAATAATAAATAATAAAATAAATAAATAATAAATAATAAATAAATAAAAAGAATATTTATTAATAAATAATAAATATAATTTAATTTAATTTTACTTTTTAATAATCATAAAAAGTTTTGTTATTTGAAACAAAAAAGAAAAAAGAAGAAAACACAAAAATTAAAAATGAAAATAATAATAAATAAAATTATTTATTTATTCATTCATTTATTTATTCATTTATTAATTCATTTATTTAAAAGCACTTTAATTCATATTTATTTTATTACTTTTTATTTTTTATTTTTTTTTTTTTTTTAATTTTTTGTTTTTAATCTTTTTTCTTTTCTTATTTTATTTTTTTTTTTATTATATTTTATTTTATTATATCTTTTTTAGTTATGAATTTATCTAATTTAGGTTTCACTATTAATCCTGATTCTCAAAATTTTCCGTCACTAGAGTCTTTTCTTAAATTACAGCAAGTTACAAATGATGTTCATGCCATTGTAAACAATTTCAATAAGACAACAAAAGATTTTTATTTACAAGTCGATATTAAACTTAAAGAGAAAAATAATGATGAAGGAAATAGAAATAATGAATCTCAACAACAAAACTTTTCAAAAATGATTTCACAATTGGAAGAATTCTCTAAAACTGTCAATGAGAATATTCAAAAATTAAAGTGGATCATACGTAGTCAAGAAAATATTCCAAGTAAAATACTTATTAAAGAAATTAGTAATATCGACTTCGAAATAGGTTCTTTCCTTTCTGTCATTGATGAAATTAATTGTGAGGAGTTAAAAGAAGATATCGTAATGAATTTTAAGTTAAATCGTTTAGCCCTTTGTAATAGTATTTCTGGTTTAGTAAAGGCTACTCAAAATATTGTCAATAATTTACTTCCAAGTAACTTTAACGATTTAATTCTCTTAAATACTGAATTAATTAAAAAGAATGTCGAAAAATTTGTTATTTCTGCTAAATGTTTACTTCAAGAAAAGGAAAAGGCAGATAATATACAATATCAAAAAATTTATGATAATAATAATCATAGAACTTCTACTAATTCTTCAAATCTATCTTTTGGTACTTTTGGTAATAATGGAACTTTTGGTAACTCTTCTAATTCATCTATTTCTACTACTGATAGCAATAATAGTAGTTCAGTACCAACCATATTAAACTCGTCTTCACCACACCATCGTAAAGCACTATATGTTTCTAATTTTAAATTATTCGATACAAAGGTTTCTAATAATTCCAATAATGAAAACAAAGAACCATCAAAGAAATGGTTCCTTGAATATGATTATGATCAAAAGGATCTTCTCTTCAACATGGATGGAAAGGTTAAATGTGGTACTTTTGAAGCTTTAATAGAACATTTAACTTGTCATGATGCCTTTGATTCCAACTTCACTAATACTTTCCTTTTAACCTACCGTTCCTTCTGTACCTCCACACAATTCATGTCTGCCTTATTAAAGAGATATTCACTTCCAAAACCAGAAGGATTAACCGAATTAAACGATGTTAATGAATGGCATGAAAAGAAATTGAAGCCAATTCGTCTTCGTGTCTGTAACGTTGTAAAGAGTTGGTTTGAAACATTCAGTAATGAAAATGATGAAGATGATAAGAAGGCTATTGAAATGGTAAAGGACTTTTTCACAAGAGAAAATCAATGTGATCCAGCCTTCCTTACCGTCTCTAAATTATTGGATAAATTTGATAAAGGTTTCAATAAAAGAAATATACCTACTCCAAGTCATGAAGTTCCTGTACCTATTTTACCAAAGTCTTTATGTAATATTTGTTTCCTTGAATTAGATCCAACTGAAATTGCTAGACAATTAACTTTGATGTGTTCTAAGCTCTATAATCAAATTCAACCTTTAGAATGTCTTAATAAGGCATGGTCTAAGAAGGAAAATTCACCGGCCGTCAATATTAAAATGATGATTGAAATGTCTGATCAAGTTACCAGTTGGGTAGCCATTACTATTTTAAAAGAAAATGATTTAACGAAACGTGCCTCCATCTTAGAACATTTTATTTATATTGCCGAAAAGTGTTATGCCTTGAATAACTTTAATACGCTAATGTCTATCTTGGCCGGTTTTAATTCTGCTCCAATTTATCGTTTAAAAAGAACTTGGGATCTTCTCAGTAGTAAGGCAAATTCAATACTGGAACAATTGAGTAGAATTATGAATAGAGGAAAGAATTTCTCTGCCTATCGTGAACAACTTCACTCGGTTAATCCACCATGTGTTCCATGCTTGCGTATTTATCTTATCGATTTAACCTTCATTGAAGATGGTAATAAAGATTATCTTATGAGTAATGATAGATTTATTAATTTCAGTAAACAAAATAGGACGGCTGATATCATTCGTGAAATTCAACAATATCAAAATCAAGTCTATTGTTTACAAGATGTACCAGAATTACAAAATTATTTAAAGGAATCGTTAGAAAGAATTGAAAATGAAAGTGAAATGTATGAAATGTCTTTAATATTAGAACCAAAGGAAAGTGAAAATGAAAAGATTACTAGATTATTAATTGAATCTGGTTTCCTTTAAAACAAATATAATAAATAATAATAATATAATTATAATAATAATATAATATAATTATAATAATAATATAATATAATTATAATAATAATATAAATAATAATATAATACAAATATAATAATAATTTAATGATAAAAATAATATAATAATAGCAATAATAATAATATTTTAATAATAATAATAATAATATAAATAATAATATAATACAAATATAATAATAATAACTCCTTATTATAATTTAAAAAAAAAAATAAATAAATAAAGTAATTTCTTCATAATTTATGTATATTATGAGTTATACATTTATATAAATCAATTAGGAAACTCTAACAATGGTCATAAGACTAAACTATATAAATAGAATCATCATAGTCGTACTTCTTTGATGATGGCTTCCTGAAGGTTATACACTAAATATTGTTAAACTCATATAAAGTTATTATCAGTGTCACCATAGTGAAAATACTAATAGTAGTAATAGTAATAGTATTAGTCTTAGAAATCATATAAATAGTAGTATTAATATTATTAATAATAATAATACAAGGTAATAATAGTAACATTTATAATAATAATAATATCAATTGTAGTAATATTATTAATAATAATAATTATATCAATAGTAGTCAAATTTATAATAATAATAATGCTAGTAGTAGTGTAAGTAGTGAAAATATCATTTATAATAATACAAATAGTAATAATAGTCCCATTTTAAAAGAAATAAAGCATTAATGTCAATCTAGTGAGTCGAAAAAGGTAACACCCTATTTATTTTAATTTCAAAGGAACCTCATTTAAAATGAAGTGAATTTGTTAAATGTTAATCAGGGGCTGTATAAAGATGGTATCAATATATCTATTTGTAATAATAGAGAGGAAGATCACTATTTATTATGCTAAAGCCCCTTTATCAATCCGAAGGAAGCCATTCCTAATTTAGTAGATTATCAATGAATTAAACGTACCCACATATAAAAAAAAAAAAAAAAAAAAAAAAAAAAAAAAAAAAAAAAAAAAAAAAAAAATAAAAGAAAAGAAAAGAAAAAAAAAAGTAGAAGAGAAAAAAAATAATTAAAACAAGCAATAAAAAAAGATATTTATATATATTATTTTTAAAAAGATATTATATATAAAGATTTTAAGAAAAAAATAAATATATATTTATGTATATATATTTATACCAAAAAATAAATATATATATACATATTTATTTATATCTATACATTAATATCAAAAATATATAAATATAAATGTAAATAATATAGATAATTACTCTAATCAAAATAATAATTATAATAATTATAATAATAATAATAATAATTTTTTGAATTCTAAAAAAAAAAAAAAATTAAATTTAAAAATATTAATAATTAAATAATAAAAAAAAAATAAAAATAAAAATAAAAATAAAAATAAAAATAACAACAATAATAATAATAATAATGAAAGTATATAAATATAAAATATACATTCTTTTTTTTTTACATATATCACTAATATATTATACCACAATATATTATACAATTATTTCTCTGTCTATTTGATATTTAATTACTTATTTTAATATTTAAATAAAATGAAAAAAATAATAATAAATAAATAAATAAATAAAAAAAAAAAAAAAAAAAAAAAAAAAAGCATTACATGATGGTTTTACAATGCGGCCTCCTGGTAAGAAATTAAATAGTCTAGTCGAATTTGGGTTTTGAAATACTGAAGATTTTATTAATGTATTAGTATATTTGTCTCCATTCATGAAATTTGCCAAAAAAAAAAAAAAAAAAAAAAAAAAAAAAAAAAAAAAAAGAAAATTTAATGATTAATTTTACCTTTATTGCTTTTCTTGATCTCAAAAAAGGCTTATAATTCAATTTCGTTTGTCCTTAGTTCGGTTCTTTACTATGCTCCTATACTATGATCAAATAAATAAACCACTGTACATGCTCAAACTGCTTTTAATCGATATTTGTTTTGAAGTTATTGAGTTTAAAAAATAAAACTTCCAGTACTACTATCTATAATATGTCTAAGGAACTATTTATAACCTCCTAGAGAAGCTAACTTATTTTTCTTATTTTTCTTATTTTTCTTATTTTTTTTTTTTTTTTTTTTTTTATTTATTTTTCTTATTTTTCTTATTTTCTTTTTTCTTTTTATTTTTTAATTGGAAAAATTTTAATTATTCGACTTTCTTCATAATTACTAAATCACTCGAATTAAAGTTATCTTCTCCTTCTCTCTCCTCCATTAATATTATCTAAATTTATTTCTAAGTCATCATTCTTAAAAAGGAATTTATTTTTTTATTTTTTTAAAGGAATCTTTTTTGACAATGTTGGATAGAGTATAAATGGGTCCTTTCAAAAAAAAAAAAAAAAAAAGACTTCAATACCTTAATCGAAGAATATCAAAAAATTTTAAGGACTTCCTTTGAAATATTGTATTGTATAATAGGCATCTTTTTTTTTTTTTTTTTTTTTTATTAAATGAAGTAAAAATGTTAATAAGAATTAGAAAGAGTAAAAGAGAAGAATAAAAAAATAAATAAAATAAAATAAAATAAATAAAAGTATATAATATTAATAAATAATATAAAAATTATATATTATTAATCAATAAATTATATAATATATATTTTATACATATATGTATTTATATATGTGTATATATATTTACATATATTTTGATACCTGCATTACGAAATCTTTCATAGAATATAATTAAATTATATAATTTATCTTCTTATTTCACATACTTATAACAAGTACTTATAACTCATATATAAATCCTTGGCTTCAATGATTCCATATTCATACACAGTGGTCTCGCTCATCTTTTTATATTTTGATAGGTTAATATTGATTTTCTTGAAATCCTTAATATCATTATTTATCCCTTGACCTAATACATAATTCACTCCCTTAAGATCTTCATTCAATTTATTAATAATTTCTTTTAATATCTAAATTTCTGACTTCTTAAAATTATAATGATCTTTATTATCTTGTATATATACTTCATTATAACATTCCTAATTCTCTTTGATAATACGATGTCGATTCTTCACTATATCTTCACTTTTTTTTAAATATACTCTAATCAAATTTGGTGAGCTTTTCATGATCAAATTTATAGGACTAAGTATCAATAAAGATAGTGTCTATCTTTTTCTGTCGTGTATCAATAAACCATACACCATCCTTAGCATCATATCGTTGATTATCCAAAAAATCTTTATAGAACATTTTTTTTTTAAAAAAAAAAAAAAAAAAAAGTAAAATAAAAACAAAATAAATATAAAATAAAAAATAAAAAAATAAAAAATAAAAAATAAAAATTCAATATAAATTCAATAAATATATATCAATAATATAATTAAAAAAATATAAAATATTTTTAATAATATTTATTTCTAATATAAACTAACATACAACTCTATCTTAATAAAAATAATACCTATTTTTAATATATATATATATTTTATTGAATTAAAGAAAATTATTTTATAGATAAATAAATATATTATATAAAAAAAAGACGTTTGTGTAACATTTTTACATTTTTTACTTAATATTACAATATAAATATAAAATAAAAAAAAAAATAAAACATTAATTATAAATTTTTACTAAATCTATAGGATGAATTGAATCATTTAATTTGTTTAATATCTTTATTATTATTAATAGCTGTTAATATTTTAATATTATTCTATTTTTAAAAAAAATGAAGAAAATAAAGTCTGATAGTATTATAATAACATTCCTTATCTTATTTTTTTATATTATTTTACTTTTATTATGTTTTAAATAAAGAGAAAATGAATATTAAATAATATATACTTTTCAATTTTTTTAATTATTTTTTTTTATGTTTAATTCTAACCCTATTAATGAATTTTTTTTTTTAAATTAATTTAATTTTTAAATTAAAAATTTTTATATAAATTATATATAAAGAATAAAAAAATAATTAAAAAAATTTTTTTATTTCTATATATTATTTTTTATTTCATATCTATTATAATTATAAAAGTAAAAAAAAAAAAAAAAAAAAAAAAAAAAAAAAAAGAGAAAGAAAATTTGTAAAAAAAAAATAAAATAAATTTGGTTTTTTTTTTTTTTTTTTTTTTTTTATTTTAATTATTGTATATATAATTAAACAATATATCATTTAATTTAAAATTAATAAATAAATATATATAAAATGGAGGATATATCAGATAAAATCTTATTTATTTTATTAAAAGAAATTATTAATATTTCATTTCAAGCTCAACTTTATACCAATGCTCATTTCTTTTCTGAAAGACTTTGTGCCTATTTTCCTTATTCACAAGAAGCAAAATATTATTTAGCTAAATCTTACTTCTATAGAGAACAATATTATGCTACAAAAGAAATACTGGTAAATACTAACCATGAACCTTCTAAATATTTATTGGCTCAAGCCTACATGAAACTAAACGACTTTCACTCTGCAAGTCATATATTGGAAACGTTTGACTACGTCACTGACCAAATTCAAACTTTATCAAGTAATATATATATAAATAGATAATTTATGAATATCTAAGACAAAATAAAAATAAATAAATAAGAAATGTATATATGAAAATATTTAAAAGTTTTTTTTTATACCAACTAATTTTTTTTTATTTTTTTTTATATAAATGAATTTGTTATTATAATTAATATATAATTGTACTTTGTTTTATTATTATTATTATTATTATTATTATTATTATTAAATACATTTCTATATTTAATTATATTAATTATTGTGTATATATAAATATATATATATATATATTTTTTTTAAAAAAAAAAAAAAATGATAAATGAAATTTCATTTATATATGAATTTTTACAATTCAAAATTTATTATATTTTATCATCAATAACAATAATATATAAAATTTTATATAAATAATAATGGATTTTGTTTAATTTTTATATAAAAAAAATAAAACATTAAAAAGCGGAATCAGTAGTAATACCAAATAAAGCAGTTGTATTATGTTTAAAAGGAATATCTTATAAGTAATTATATTATATATTTATACTTTTATATATATATATGATTTTAAAAATAATTTATAACTCTTTTAAAATTTCTAAATATTTTATATATATATATATATATTTTATATTTTTATTTTTATTAAAAAAAAAAAAAAAAAAATTAAAAAAAAAACACTTTCTCTTTCTTTGTCTATAAAAAATTAAATCGTATTTTGAAATTTAATTTAATTTATTATACATTATTAGAAAAGATAACCAAATTAATAAAGCTATAGAATGTTTCAATGAAAGCCTACAATATTTTCCATTTCTCTGGACATCTTTTGAAAGTTTATGTAAATTAGGTAAAGACAAAATAATAATAATTATAATGATTATAAATTTTAAATTTCAATAAAAATTGATTAAAAAATTTATTTTAATAATTTTTTTTTTTTTTAAATTATTTTCATAAATTTATCATCTAATTAATAATAATATATATATTTTTTTATTATTCTTTAAATTAAAATAATTTATTTATCAATTTATCCATACATTTAAATATTTTTTATTATTATTATTTTTTTTATTTATATCTATATATACCCGATATTTATCTATATTTATTTTTAGGTGCTGAAATTGAAGCTCCATCTGAAATTTTTAATTTAGAAAAAGTTGAGGAATCACATATTATGAAACATTTAATTGAAATTATAGTGAAACAAGCCATGTAAGTTATATATATATATATATATATATAATTAATAATAAAATTTTTTGAAAATAGAGAAAAAAAAAAAAAATAGTTTACAATATTTAATATATATTTTATAATATATATTTATATTATTATTATTATTATTATAACATTTATTATTTCCTTATTATGAATCTATTAATAAAAAAAAAAAAAAAAAAAAAAAAAAGTAAAGATGTAATTCCTATTAGTATGAAACAAGCTTTATCTGTATCTACAGTTCTTGAAGGTAGAAATTTAAATTTAAACCTAACATTAATAATAATATATTAATATATATTTTAAATAAATAGATAAGATTCTTGATTTTATCTATCTGAATAAATATAAGAATAATATGTAATGCATCTCTATATTAATACTTCTAATTTTATTCTATTACTGTTATTATTATTATTATTATTATTATTATTATTATTATTATTAGAAAAAGCTCATAATAAGAGTACAAGTAAAATTAAAAAGAAATTTACCTATAAATCTAAGGTAATATATTATTATTATTATTATTATTATTTTTTTTTTTTTTTTTTTTTTTTTTTTTCAAAGTATAACATTATAATGCATTAAATGAAAAATTTAAAAAAATGAAAATTTATTAATATATATTAATTAATAAATACTAATATTATTATTATTATTATTGTTATAATTTTAATTTTCTATATTTATAATATATATATATTTTTCATTGTATAGAAACATGGACGAGAAGTAATAATATTAATATATATATATATAAATTTATATACTATATTATTATTATTATTATTATTATTTTTCATACATACATACATATATTTATTATTTTAAGAAAAAGGAATAAATTATATATTCTCATTTATAAATAATAACTTATATATACATGTTTTATATCTATATAAATTTCTATTCTTTTTTTATTTTTAAAAAAAAAAATTATTTTTATATAATAATATCACTTCGTCCATTCAAAATTTTTTTTTTTTACTATTCTAGTCAACAACTGAATCATCAAATAAAATGAATGAAAATGTATATAATTAATTAATTTATATCTATTTATTAATTATAATTATTATTACTTTGTATTATCAGTAAAATTTTTATTATTATTTTTTTTTATAATTGAAATTTATTGAATATTAATATATTATATTGTAACATTTATTAATTTAATAATATTTGTATATCATTATATATATATATACATATAAATTTAATAATACATATATATATATTAATAAAAAAAAAAAAAAAAAAAAAAAGGTTGAAATACAAGATGTGGCCAAGCATTGTAAAGATACCGTCATTAGTTGTATTGGTAAATTATTTGATCTTTTAACCGTTCTAGGTATGGGCTATATGGAGTTGACACAATATAAATTGAAACGGTCACTGAAAGATTTCCAAAATTTAAGTAGTGAACAATTTAATACTGGAAAAGTGTTATCTTGGGTAAAATATATATATTTATAAATATATAAGAAATAAATAAATAAATAATAAAAAACTGAAAAAAATAAAAAAAAAAAATAATAATAATAATTATTATTTTTATTTATTATTTTTATTTATTATTTTTATTTATTATTTTTATTTATTATTTTTATTTATAATTTTTTTTTATTTAAATTTATTTTATTTTATTTTAATTATTTTTTTTTATCAATTAATTACAATTATTTATCAATTTTATTTTATTCATACGTTTTTTTAAGGTGGCTATTGCAAATTTTGAAATGGCAAATTATAAAGAGGTAATAAATAAATAACTAATAAAATATTTAATAAATTAAGAAAAATAAGTCATAAAAGAAAGAACCAAGGTTTTTTTTTTTTTTAATATTATTATGTTATAAATATATTTATATATTTAATAAATTTTAAATCATTTTAAATTAGGGTGAATTATTCTTTCAAAAAGCGAGGTAAAAATATATATATATATGTATAAAAGATTTTTAAAAATTAAAATAATCAATATATTTATATATATATATATAAAGGTATTAAATATATCCCTTTTTAATTATTTTTATTTTATTTTATTTTTATTTTTAATTTAAAATATACATATATTATTCATATTTAGAAAATTGGAACCTTATCTTTTAGATAATATGGAAATGTATTCGATTACACTATGGCATTTAAAAAAAGAAGTGGAACTCAGTTACCTAGCTCATTTATTAACTATGATTGATAGAAAAGCACCTCAAACTTTGTAGGTTTATTATTATTATTATTATTATTATTATTATTATTATTATTATTATTATTATTATTATTATCTATATTTATTATTATTATTATTATTATTATTATTATCTATATTTATTATTATTATTATTATTATTATTATCTATATTTATTATTATTATTATTATTATTATTATTATCTATATTTATTATTATTATTATTATTATTATTATTATCTATATTTATTATTATTATTATTATTATTATTATTATTATTATCTATATTTATTATTATTATTATTATTATTATTATTATTATTATTATTATTATTATTTTTCCTCATCATTTTTATTTTGTTGAAAAAAAAAAAAAAAAAAAAAAAAAAAAAAAAAAATAGATGTTCTGTTGGTAATTGTTTTTCACTGAAGCAGGATCATGATAGTGCATTAAAATGTTTTAAACGTGCAATTCAAGTAGATCCCAATTTTCATTATGCTTATACCCTAGCCGGTCATGAATACCTAGCCAATGAAGATTTAGAAAAGGCTGAAAATTATTTTAGACAAGCTATTCGCCTAAATGTTCGTCACTATAATGCTTGGTAAAAATTTTAGATAAGAAAAGAATAAATAAATAAAAAAATTATTATTATTATTATTATTATTATTATTATTATTATTATTATTATTATTATTATTATTATTATTATTATTATTATTATTATTATTATTATTATTATTATTATTATTATTATTATTATTATTATTATTATTATTATTATATTATTATTATTATTATTATTATTATTTAAATAATAAAAAAATAATAAAATAATATATATATATTAATATATAGTAATGAAATATAAAGTAATGAATAAATATAATTATTTATTAATTTATTTATAAATTTAATTTATTTTACCTATTTTATACTTTATTA
>JACVTC010000002.1:100000-117500 GCA_016946835.1 Neocallimastix lanati (nom. inval.) | reverse complement strand
CTATAAATTTTATTTATAATAGTATTCCACGTAGTGGTATTGATAATTTTCGTTGAAAATATATCAGAAAATTGTGCTTCTCCTACCATCTCCTCCTGAATTTATAAAATTTTACACTATAGTATGAAATCGAAGGAGATGATGTACTTGAAAATGATATTAATAAATTTTAACAATGGGAACAAGACCACGTAATAACTACCGGTATGGCAGTTAATCATACTCTCATATTAATATATGGTCGAGACGTAAGAAAGTCTTCAGTCTATAAAAAAAAAAAAAAAAAAAAAAATTGCAATAATTAATACTTAATACATAAAAAAGATTATTTTCCAACACATCTAATTAAAAATAAATAAATAAATAAAATGTTAAACCATATAATATATTTTAATTAAATAATAAAACAATTAAAATAATGAATACAATAATAATAAATTATTTCTATTATGAATAATAAATAATAAATAAATAATTGAATAATAAATAATAAATAATAATAATTGTTAGAATATGTGAAATGTATGAAAAATAAGCTTTAAATGTATTGAAACATATTGTAATGTAGTTAATGTATAAGCCACAATTTATTAATATATAAAAGCATTTAATTAAGTGCTAGTAACTCTTTATCATTTATCATATCATAAAATATATTTTAATAAAATTGACATTATTATAAACCATAAAATTCATGATTTTTAACAGATTTAAGAGTTTCATTTGACTCTTAAAAAGATTCATAGCAAAAGAATCTTTTGTAGGAAACAATATTATGTCAAAAAAAAAAAAAAAAAAAAAAAAATTTTTAATTGAATTTTAAATTATGATAAAAGCTGCTCATTATTATGTCAATTTTAGAAAAGCTAATAAAACTGATTGAAAAATTGAAGAAACCGAATATATTAATATAAACTACAATTATAGAGAAGACTATATGTCAGAGATCCCATACAAAAAAATTTAAAATAAAAATATCTCAAATATTCAAGGGAAATATAATAGAATGGTAATTCCTAGGGTACATTTTAATAATAATAGTATTATTAAACCTAACGTGAAAATAGGTTTTAGATAATAATTAATTCAATATAATCTTCGTGATGAAAGGTATAATAAAATAACAAATATAACCATGAGTTATATATAAATGGATGATGTTTAATCCATCAACAAACTATACTAATTGATTGAAAAATATTTTAAAGTTATTAAACTTCTAACATTAATATTATAATAATGAGAAAATCCAAATATATGAAATCCTTAATAGAAATTTGGATTTTAGGGAGAAGTAGGCAAAATAAAATAAAAATTATAAAGTATTAAAGAAAAGTTACTTAACTAATTCTTTGAGCTAATTATTTAAAAATAATATTATCTTGGAAATGAATAAAATAGCCTAATAGTGAAAATTAACAAAAATTAACTTTCAAGAAAAAATTAACTGAAAGATTGAATTTTAATCAATTATGAAACAATTTAAATTATTTATTAATAAGTTTAAATGACTAGAATAATAAAATTAATTATAAATACAATCAATTTTAATACCCCAGGATTATAATTTATCAAGTACACCAATATATAATTAACATTTTTTTTTTTTTAATAGTTATCACTAAAACTACAAAGAGAAAATATGTAAAAGTTAACGCCAATCTCTAAAGCGGATTATAATTGAAAGTGATGTAAAACCCAATATAAAAGAGGTATTCACACAAAAATTGAGATGGTATAATATCACCCTTCAAGAGAAAGGTTTCCATCGTATAAATGGTAATATATAAACCATATATTATAAGAGATGTTTTAGATACATCTAATATTAATGGTGTAATAATATTAAATACTTAGTTTTAGGGGGAAATTATTAAATTATAAATATATTTAAGAAACTATTTTAGCAATATTTAAATTAAAATAAATAATTAATATAACATAAAAAATATTTTATTCATGCAAAATTAAATGTTAATTTAGGATAGAAATATATATAACAATTTAATAATATCAAGTTAATATTGTAAAATAGGATAATTTTATATACACATATTCACCAGTAAACCAATTTATTCAATTATAGAATAACTAGGTTTAAGGGGGAATGTTGGAATATGTGAAATGTGTGAAAAATAAGCTTCAAATGTATTGAAACATATTGTAATTAATGTATAAGCCACAATGTATTAATATATAATCATTTAATTTAGAATAATTAAGTGCTAGTAACTATCATAAAATATTTTAATAAAATTGACATAATTATAAACCATAAAATTCATGACTCTTAACAATAATAATAATAATAATAATAATAATAATAATAATAAATAAATAATAATAATAAATAGTCAATAATAAATAATAAATAATTGAATAATAAATAATAAATAATAAAAAGAGTATTTATTAATAAATAATAAATAATAAATAATACATAATAAATAATAAATAATAAATAATTGAATAATAAATAATTAAATAATGAATAATAAATAATAATAATAAATGAAATGAAATGAAAATAATAATAATAATAATAATAAATAATAATAATAATAAATGAAATGAAATAATAATAATAATAATAATAATAAATAATAATAATAATAAATGAAATGAAATAATAATAATAATAATAATAATAATAATAATAAATAATAATAATAAATGAAATGAAATGAAATGAAAAAAATAATAATAATAATAAATGAAATGAAATGAAAAAAATAATAATAATAATAAATGAAATGAAATGAAAGAATAATAATAGTAATAATAAGGAGAAATCCTTTTTTTTTTTTTTTTTTTTTTGCTTTTCATATTTAATAAAATATTGATACAAATAAGCAAGAGGAGGAAGTCAATTTATGTGGGGAAAGAATAACAAAAAAAAAAAAAAAGCCATAAAGAAAATAAAAAATTATTTTTTTTATGGATAATGATACTGAGATAATATTAATAATAATAAATAGTAATGAAATAAAAATAATAAATATATAATATGCAATATAATAGTTGAGATTAAGAAAGGAAAAGAAGAAAGAAATAAATTTTAAAAAAAAAAAAAAAAAAAAAAAAAAAAAAGAATGTGGATTTCAACTTAAACATTTATATTATTAGAAATTTTCTATTTAAATATTGAACTTTAATAATAATACTAATTAAAGAAAAAAAAATATATATATATATATAAAAATAAATAAATAAATAATTCAATATTATTTAAACCAAGCTCTCTCTCTCTTTATATATATATATTTTATGTTATTTAATGTTAACTATACAAAAAAATTACTTTATGTGCAAAAAAAAAAAGAAAAAAAAAGAACAAAATAATTATTTAATTATTATTTATTATTTATTATTTATTATTTATTATTCAATTATTTATTATTTATTATTCAATTATTTATTATTCAATTATTTAATTATTTATTATTTATTAATAAATACTCTTTTTATTATTTATTATTTATTTTATTAATAAATACTCTTTTTATTATTATTTAGTTATTTATTATTTATTTTATTAATAAATACTCTTTTTATTATTATTTATTATTTATTATTTATTTATTATTAATTATTAATTATTTATTATTTATTATTTATTATTGTTTATTTATTATTGTTTATTTATTTATTATTTATTTATTATTTATTATTTATTATTTATTATTTATTATTCAATTATTTATTAATAAATACTCTTTTTTATTATTTATTATTTATTATTATTTATTATTTATTATTTATTAATAAATACTCTTTTTTATTATTTATTATTTATTATTTATTATTTATTATTTATTTATTATTAATTATTAATTATTTATTATTTATTATTTATTATTGTTTATTTATTATTGTTTATTTATTTATTATTTTATTATTTATTATTTATTATTTATTATTTATTATTTATTATTTATTATTTATTATTTATTATTTATTATTCAATTATTTATTATTTATTAATAAATACTCTTTTTTATTATTCAATTATTTATTATTTATTATTTATTATTCAATTATTTATTATTTATTTATGGTTTAACTTTTATTTTATTAATAATTAGATATTTAGAAAAATAGTTAAAATGAATGAATGGATTAAACCGATTTTTGGGGTTGGATAAGCCATAGAATGAAAAAAAAAAAATAAAAAAAAATTTGTTGAAAGTTAATCCTAACCAAATTTAAATTAATTGGTTATAATAAGCCAATCTTTACATTTATTAGCTATAATTTATTATTTATTAGCATTATCCTTCCAAACTTTTATTTATTATTATACATTTTATACATTATTATTATTTACTATTTAATTATTATTATTTATTAATACTTATTATTATTCAACTATTGTTATTTATTATTTATTATTAATTATTTATTATTATTTATTAATACTTTTTATTATTTATTCGTTATTATTATTATTTATTAATACTTATTCAATTATTATTTATTAATTAATTATTATTATTTTTTACTATTTAATTATTATTATTTATTATTTATTATTTATTTATTATTTATTTATTATTTATTTTTATTTATTTATTATTTATTATTTATTATTTAATTATTATTATTTATTATATATTAATACTCTTATTATTATTTATTATTCATTTATTTAATTTATTTAGTTTATTTAGTTTGTTTCTATCTATTTTTTGTTTTTTGTTCTTTTTTTAATATCTAAAAATTAACTTTATTATTTTTTAATATAACTATTAATGGAAAAAATCAAACAGAAAACAAAAAAAAAAAATAAATAAAAAATTTGTTTTTTTTTGGTCACTAAAATCTTTACCAAATTTAGAAAACAACAACAAAAATTAGAAATTTAAAATAATTATTATTATATCATATAAATAATATATATTACAATATATATTGTATACAAAAAGTAAAAAGAAAAAATTTGATTAAATTATTCAAACTTTTTAATATCCTCAGATTAAATAAATAAATAATAAATATTGAATAATAAATAATAAATAATAAATAATAAATAATAAATAATAAATAATAAATAATAAATAATAAATAATAAATAATTGAATAATAAATAATAAATAATAAATAATAAATAATAAATAATTAATAATAAATAATAAATAATGAATAATAAATAATAAATAATAAATAATAAATAATAAATAGTAAATAATAAATAGTAAATAATAAATAATAAATAATAAATAATAAATAATAAATAATAAATAATAAATAATAAATAATAAATAATAAATAATAAATAATAAATAATAAATAATAAATAATAAATAATAAAATAATAAATAATAAATAATAATAAAAAGAGTATTTATTAATAAATAATAAATAATAAATAATAATAAATAATAAATAATAAAAAAGAGTATTTATTAATAAATAATAAATAATAAATAATAAATAATAAATAATAAAAAAGAGTATTTATTAATAAATAATAAATAATAAATAATAAATAATAAATAATAAATAATAAATAATAAATAAATAATAAATAATGGAATAATAAATAATAAATAATAAATAATAAATAATAAATAAATAAAGGCATTTTTAAAAAAAAGACATTCAAAAAGCATTTTATATGAATATACTATACTATATTCTATACTCTAATTTTTTATATAATAACATATAAATATAAATATAAATTAATAGATAGCCATAAATATTAATAAATAAAAATTAATTTTATTAAATTAATATTTGATAGATAGGATTAATTTATCATTCATTTATTAATTTTTCTATTTATTTATTTATATATCTATTGAATTATTTATTTATTTTTCTATTTATTTATTTATATATCTATTGAATTATTTAATAGTTTTTCTATTTATTTATTAATTCGTCCATCTAATTATTTATAAAATTTATTTATCCGTTTAATAATTTGTCTATTTAATTATTTGTATACAAATTCATGGATACCAATGTAATTCTTTGTATCATAGAAACTAATATCTGTAAATATAAATATAAATATATAAATATATATCTATTTTATGTCTATTTTGTTTATAACTTCACATTAATTGGCTTAGCTGCTGATTTATTCCTATTTATTAATGATCAATAATGTTTCATTACTTTTATAATACATAATATATTTTATTTATTTATTTCTATATATTTATTTCTATATATTTAATATGTTCATGGTTAGTTTTATTTTTTTTATGGTAAGCACTTTTAATTGTTTTATGGTGTAAAAAACAATATTATCTTATATTTAATATTTATATGTATTATTAATTATTTATTATTTATTATTAATTATTTATTATTGATTATTAGTTATTGATTATTAATAAATACTCTTTTTATTAATTATTAAAAGTATTCATTTTATTATTTATTAAAAGTATTCTTTTTATTATTTATTAATTATTAATTATTAATTATTATATATTAATTATTATTTATTTATCTTCTATATATAATTGTTTATTTAATTAGAATATATTATTTTTATCTATTTCATTTTTATTATGATAAAAAATAAATTAAAATAAATTAAATAATTAAGTAATTTAATTTATTCATTGGATATAAAATAAAAATAAAATCTTAATTATTAATAAATAATATTTAGTATATATCACGTGGATAATACTTAATAAATTTATACAATATGTGAAGTAACGTGATATATGACATGTGATACATAAATAGTCATAATTAAAAAAAAAATAAATAAAAAAAAGTAAAAAAAAAAGAATATAAAATATTTTTTTAGATAGTTAATGAAAATTTATCATACTAAAAATACTTCTTTTTTTTTTTTTTTTTTTTAAATAACAGTTTAAAAAATGCAAAAACATATAGAGAGATATATAAAATTTGAGTAGGCTTTATATTAATTATTCCTTTTTTTTTTTGGCCATTGTTAACTTTTTTTTAATGCAATTTTTTATTATGATATAGGAAAATAATTAAAATAAAAAGCAGAAAAAGAATATTAATTGAAATAAAAGATATAAAAATAACATAAAAATGACATAAAAAATAAATAATCAACTAAATAAAATTTCTCCCTAAATAAAATTAGAATAATGAAAAGAAATAAAATAAAAGTAGAGATTTTAATATAAAGTAAGGTTAAATAAAATAATTAAATAATTAAACAATAATAAAAAGAGTATTTATTAATAAAATAAATAATAAATAATTAAATAATAAATAATTGAATAATAAATAATTGAATAATAAATAATTGAATAATAAATAATAAATAATAAATAATAAATAATAAAAAGAGTATTTATTAATAAATAATAAATAATAAATAATAAAAAGAGTATTTATTAATAAATAATAAATAATAAATAATAAAAAGAGTATTTATTAATAAATAATAAATAATAAATAATAAAAAGAGTATTTATTAATAAATAATAAATAATAAATAATAAAAAGAGTATTTATTAATAAATAATAAATAATAAATAATAAAAAGAGTATTTATTAATAAATAATAAATAATAAATAATAAAAAGAGTATTTATTAATAAATAATAAATAATAAATAATAAAAAGAGTATTTATTAATAAATAATAAATAATAAATAATAAAAAGAGTATTTATTAATAAATAATAAATAATAAATAATAAAAAGAGTATTTATTAATAAATAATAAATAATAAATAATAAAAAGAGTATTTATTAGTAAATAATAAATAATAAATAATAAAAAGTGTATTTATTAATCAATAATAAATAATAAATAATAAATAATAAAAAGTGTATTTATTAATCAATAATGAATTAATAAAATCGATATTTAATTCTTATTTTATATATTTCTATTTTTAGTAATCAATGAGAATGTGTTACAAAAAAAAAAAAATGGTTTTTGAATAGGATTAAAAGTTTATTTATTATTTTATGGTATATTGGTTGTTTAATTTGAATATATTTTCATAGTATACACTAATATACAACAAATACAACTAAATAATAAATAAATGAATATAAATATAAATATATGAATAAATAAATTAAATAATAAATAAATGTATATAAATATAAATAAGTAAATAGATAAATAAATAATGGATTATTAATAATTTTTCTTTTTTTTTTTTTTATATTTTTATTTAATTTAATTTAATTTAATTTAATTTAATTTAATTTAATTTAATTTAATTTAATTTAAATTTTAACAAAATGTCACACAAACTATAATTTAATTTTTTTTTTTTTTTTTTTTAAAATAAATTTAAAATTAAAAATTTAAAATTTAAAATTTTACTTTTAATTATTTCTTTTATTTTAGTTTACTTTACTTTCTTTTAATTTTTTTTTTCTTTTATGTTATTTTATTTTTTCGCATAATTAAATGGAATTTAATTTCTTTCTTTTTTTTATTCTCTCTTTACTCACTTAATTATTATTTAATTATATTAAACTATTAAAATTTTAAATTTTAATTATTGAAAGTTTTACTTCGTTTTTTTATTTTTTTTTCCCTCTTATTCTTGAAAAAAAAAAGTAATAAGAGGGAAAAAAATAAAAAAACGATCATTCAATAAAGTAAATTTACACATTAGAAGAAGATAGGAATAAATTATTTTTTTTATGTTTAATTATTTATGTTAATTATTTAATTATTTTATTTTTATTTTAATTTTAATTTTTATTTTAATTTTAATTTTTATTATTATTTTTATTTTTATTATATTTTAATTATGTTGCTTAAATATCTATTTAATAATTTTATTTTTATTCCAAAGTAGTAATGAACGATGTCTTTATTTAAAGCATCTCAATTTTAATGTTTTAAGATTTTTAAACTAAAACTGTCCGTATTATTAACTATTCTTTTTTTTTTTTTTTTTATTTTTATTATTTATTTTTTATTTTTTTTTTTACGTATGCATATTACATTTATTATGTTAATCAAGTTAAAGTTATAAGCACGCATAAAATAAAATAAAAAAATATTAATAAATACCAAAAAATAAAAAAAAAAAAAATAAAAAGAAAAAGAAAAAAGAAAAATATAAGAAAAAGTTTTATTAGCTTAATAATATATAATATTACTAATAATAATATGTTATAATAATATTTTATTTATTATTACTATTACTATTACTATTACTATTACTATTATTATTATTACTACTACTACTATTATTATTAAATATTATTATTTAATTATTAATTATTAATTATTTATTATTCAATTATTTAATTATTTATTAATTCATTACATTTTAATTGGTATTACTTTCATTTATAATTTTTATATGAATTAAATAAATATAGAATGAAATGGTTAAGAATAATGAATATAATTAGAGGAAAGATAGAATGAAATGGTTAAGAATAATGAATATAATTAGAGGACAGATAGAATGAAATGGTTAAGAATAATGAATATAATTAGAGGACAGATAGAATGAAATGGTTAAGAATAATGAATATAATTAGAGGACAGATAGAATGAAATGGTTAAGAATAATGAATATAATTAGAGGACAGATAGAATGAAATGGTTAAGAATAATGAATATAATTAGAGGACAGATAGAATGAAATGGTTAAGAATAATGAATATAATTAGAGGACAGATAGAATGAAATGGTTAAGAATAATGAATATAATTAGAGGACAGATAGAATGAAATGGTTAAGAATAATGAATATAATTAGAGGACAGATAGAATTTGAATAAAATACATATACAAATACATTGTTCCATTGTTCAATTGTTATAAAATAAGAAGAATAAAAAAAATTTCTTTTTTTTTTGATACTTTATCCCATCAACCAATTTTATATTTTTTTATACCTAATTAATTTATATTAAAATTTATATTTATATTCAACAAAACAAACTAAAAAAAAATTGACTTTATTTTTAATAAATAATAATTATAAATAATAATAATAATAAATAATAATTATAAATAATAATAATAATAATAATAATAATAATAATAATAATAATAATAATAACTAATTATATTTCTATTGTTATCAATCATATTTATTTAATATATATTTATTTAATATATATATATATATTTTATTTTTATTTTTGTTTTTATTTTTATTTTTGGCTATTATTATTAATTATAATTATTATATAAACTACATAATAAGTTGATTTAGTTATTATTAGTCTTTATAATTTTTTATTTCTTATTTTACTTTCTTATTTTTTTTTTAATAATGATTTAAACAAATTTAAAATTTAATTTTTTTATTTCATTTTATTTTTTTTTTCTTTATTTTAATCAAAATAAACACTTTTTCTTTTTCATTTTCTTTTCTTTTATATTATCTTGTTTTTTTTATTTTTTTGTAAAAATAAATTATTTTTCTGTATTTTTATCCATATAAATATATTTAATAAGAAGTTTTAATCTATATAATTAATTAATTAATTAATTATTAAGTCATTTATTGAGAAATTATTTAATTCGATTAATAATATACATATATATAATAAATAATAAAATAATAATAAAAAGAGTATTTATTAATAAATAAATAATAAAAAAAAGAGTATTTATTAATAAATAATAAATAATAATTGAATAATAAATAATAATAAAAAGAGTATTTATTAATAAATAATAAATAATAAATAATAAATAATAAATAATAAATAATAAATAATAAAAAGAGTATTTATTAATATATAATAAATAATAAATAATAAAAAGAGTATTTATTAATAAATAATAAATAAATAAATAAATAAATAAATAAATAAATAAATAAATAAATAAATAAATAAATAAATAAATAAATAAATAAATAAATAAATAAATAAATAAATAAAAGACCTTATAGATTACATTACTACATTTTCAACAAATTAAAACTTTTCTACATTTTAATTATTGTATCATAATAATAATTAATATTTAAAACTTTTTAATTATTAATTTTTATTATGATACAATACAATGAAACTTTTTTTTTTTATTTATTTCATTCATTTATATCTATAGTCATTTATTTATATTTATTATTATTATTTATTATTATTATTATTATTTATTATTTATTATTTATTATTATTATTATTATTATTATTTTATATTAAATTTAAAATACATAAGAAATAAATAAAATACATTTTTATTTGATTTAATTATAAATTATTTAATTTAGAAATATCCAACCATTTTAATTTTATCTTAATTTATTCATCTAACGATATTAATGTAATGTAATATAGACTTTTTTTTTTAATTTGATTTGATCATTTAAAATTTAATTAAATTTAATTAATTTAAATTATTAAATAAAATGAAATTAAATTTATATCTTTTTTATATTTTATATTTAAATTTAATTTAATAATTTATTAATTTAATTTAAATTAATTTAATAATTTTATTTTAATATAATATAATATAATATAATTTAATTTAATTTAATATAATTTAATATCATTTTAATTTAATTTTAATTTAATTTTATTCACCAAATAGTTTAAAATAAAGAGTAAAATAAAAAATAATAAAAAATAAAAAATAGATGGTTGACTCTACTATCTAATTGAATGTAATATATTAAGTAATATTATTTAATTTAATTATAATGGCCCATTTAAACTATATAAAATTTAATTTATCACATTTCACATTATATTTATTATTTTAATAAATTAACTTTAAAATAAGTAAAAAAAAAATTTATTTGTATCGTGAAAATTTAAATAAATATAAGTGTATTTAATTTTATTTATTATAATTTTATTTTATTTTTAAATTCATTTATTTTTGAATAAATAAAAAAAATTATTTATATATTGGAATTGAATCACATTTTATGCAAAATATAAATTATCTTATATAATGTTTATACTAGTTTAATATATTATAATTTATTCTATTTTAATTTAGTTAATTGATTATACTCTATATATTAATAAATATTAAAATATTAAAATAATATATAAATAATTTAATAATTTAAATAGTATAATAATAATATTAATATAAATAATAATATAAATAATAATACAAATTATATATAAAATTGATTCTATTCATTTATATATTTATTCTTTTTATCACAAATATAGGATAGATTAATATATAATGAGAGATTCAATTTAAATATAGATTATAAAATAAATCATATTTTAATATTATTGTAATATATATTACTATAATTGACTATATATTATTTAATATAATATTTCCTTTTTTTATTTATTTAAAATAATTATTTAATATGATTTAGCTTAAATTAAATATTTCTTTTTTGTACTACTTACCAATAAACTATAAATTCAATAAAAAACATTTATTTATTCATTTATTTATATTTAGTAATGAATTTAAATATTAATTTATTCATCTATTCATTTATTCATTGTTATATATTTATAATTTATTTTATTGAAAATCATTTATTTATATCAGCTTTATTTGTATTTAATAGGTATATATTGCAATTGACTTTTATATTATAGAATGTAATATATTACTTTATATTTTTATTATAAGAAATAATATATGGAAGAAATAATTTAATTATAAATATTAGTTTCAATTCATTTGTATTTATTTTATTTATTTATTGATATGTAAATAAATTTATAAAAAAATAAATGAATATATTTTCATATATTAATAAAAATATATTCTAATATACAAATTTTTATTTTTATATAAAATAATATATTATAGATAAAAAGTAAATTTTATTTTATAAACTTTTTTTATTCGATTATAAACTTTATTTAATAATTAATTTAATCATTTTTTATAAAAAAAAAAAACATTTTTATTATTAAAAATGAGATAAAATAAATGTAAATAAATAATAATTAAATATATATATAAATAATAATTAAATAAATAAATAATAAATAAATACTAATTAAATAAATATATAAATAATAATTAAATAAGTAAATAATAATTAAATAATAAATAAATATAAAAATAATGGTTATTTATCTAAATCATTAATGAATTATTTTTGATTGAATTGTATATTTAATCCTTACTAATTAATATTTAGACATAATAAATATTTAATTATAATAATAAAATAAATAATAAATAAATAATAAATAATAAATAATAAATAATAAATAATAAATAATAAATAATAAATAATAAATAATAAATAAATAATTAAATAATAAATAATAAATAATAAATAATAAATAATAAATAATAAATAATAAATAATAAATAATAAATAATAAATAAATAATAAATAATAAATAAATAAAAAGAGTATTTATTAATAAATAATAAATAATAAATACTAAATAATAAATAATAAATAAATAAAAAGAGTATTTATTAATAAATAATAAATAATAAATACTAAATAATAAATAATAAATAAATAAAAAGAGTATTTATTAATAAATAATAAATAATAAATAATAAATAATAAATAATAAATAATAAATAAATAATTAAATAATAAATAATAAATAATAAATAATAAATAATAAATAATAAATAATAAATAAATAATTAAATAATAAATAATAAATAATAAATAAATAAAAAGAGTATTTATTAATAAATAATAAATAATAAATACTAAATAATAAATAATAAATAAATAAAAAGAGTATTTATTAATAAATAATAAATAATAAATAATAATAATAAATAAATTAAAAGAGTATTTATTAATAAATAATAAATAATAAATAATAAATAATAAATAATAAAAAAAAGAAATAATAAATAATAAATAATAAATAATAAATAATAAAAAAAAGAAGTATTTATTAATAAATAATAAATATATAATAATAAATAATAAATAATAAATAAATAAAAAGAATATTTATTAATAAATAATAAATATAATATAATTTAATTTCACTTTTTAATAATCATAAAAAGTTTTGTTATTTGAACCAAAAAAGGAAAAAGAAGAAAACAGAAAAAAAAAAAAAATAAAAATAAAAATAATAATAAATAAAATTATTTATTTATTTATTTATTTATTTATTTATTCATTTACTAAAATATTTTTTTTCATATTTATTTTTTTTTATTTTTTTTTTCTTTATTTCTTTTTGTCTTTAATTTTTCTTCTTCTTCTTTTAGTTTTTTATTAATTCGTTACGAAAAACAAATAAAAATACAAAAGAAGAAATATTTATATTTAAATATAAATATATATATTTTACTATTTTCTTTTTCTTTTTTTTTTTTTTTTCTTATAAGAAAAAAAATATATATATTCTTTTATATTGTAAACGTTAATAAAAAAAAAAAAAAAAAAAAATTAAATTTTTTTTAATCTTTTTTTTTTTTTTTTTTTTTCTTTTCATTTCTTTCTTCTGAATTTTAAATTAGATTCTATTTAAATAAATAAATTTATATAAAAAAAATCTTTTTTTTTTCTTTTTTTTTTCAAAATAAATCAGTTTATTATAATTTTTTTTATATATTTATATATATATTTTTTTATTTATTTATTGATATTTTTAAAACCTTTTCTTCCTTTTTTTTTTTTTTTTTTTTTTATTTTAAAGATATTGTAAATATATAAAAAAAAAAGTGAAAAAAAAAAATAATCGATTGTACAGTAAATAATTTGAAAGAAAGAAAGAAAAAAAAAAAAGAAGAAGAAAAAGTATATCTAATTATAAAAGGAAGTAAGAAAAATCAACAGCATCAAAGTAAGAGAACAAATAATATAAAATAAAATTGTTAAGAATTATTATTAATATTATTATTAAAAGTACTTAAATCAAAATAAATAAATAAATATATTTTGAATTTATTTCATTGAACCGAAAAAAAAGATGAAATAGTATAGTTTATAGTATAGTTTATTATGTTTTTATATGAGTACTTTTATTTTTAAATTATTTTTGTATGTAACAAATAAAATAGAAAAAAAATTTATAATAATACTAATATAAAAATTAATTTTTTTATTGTAATAATTAGTAAAAAAAATTATAATTTATTATTGTTACACTTTTTTTTTTCTATTAAGTACAAAGTATTTCGAAGGAAGAACAATATTTAATTGAAAAAAAAACTAAACTATGGATTAAAAGAATATTAAAAGTAAATACTTCACAATAATGTTAATTATATATATATAAAATAAAAAAAAACAAACTATTTAATATTTTAAACTATAAAAATAAGAAAGAAACTTGTTTAAGAAAGATAGAAGTACTAAAATATTTTTTTTTCATATTTTTCAATTACTTATTTTGTTTATAATTGTATATAGGATTTATAAAATAAAATAAGCATTATTTATAATTAAAAAAAAATAATATAAAAGTAAGAATTAATTATAAATCATACTAAATAAAAATAAGAGTTATTTATACGATCTATCTGAAATTGTAAAAACTAACCAAAAACAAATCAATCATAGTTAATAATTAATTTTTAAACAAATAAAGAGAATAGAGAATATAAAAAATAATATAGAAATATAATAAAAATTTAAATATAATTGGAATAGTGAATTAAAAGAATTAATATTATATTTTTATTTTTTTTTTTGAATAATTCAAAATAATAACAATAAATATACAGAAATAATAACAAAACAACAACAAAAGGATAAGTTATTATATTATCAAAACTGTAAATATATAAAAATAGTATTATTTTATTTTTAAATCTTTTTTATTATATAAATATTATTATTATATTAAAAAATTTTAATAATAATAAAGTTAAATAATAAGAGAGGAAAAAAAAATAACAAATCAACATTATTTTATTAGTAAATAAATAAATAAAAATAATAACTATCTTATAATAACACGCTTAAATAACTTATTTATAGATACAGGAAACTCAGTTCAAAAAAAAAAAAACCCTTTTTTCGACAAAGGAAATTAACAAAAAAAAATTCAATATTTAAGAACAAAAAAAAAAAAGATTTATATCTAATATTTATTTTTTTGTCAAAAAAAAAAAAAAAAAGATTTAAATCAACTACGAAATAATAATAATTCTAATATTAAAAAAAAGTAAATAAACTTTTATTGTAAATATAGTTATTTATATTCATTATTATTTTATTTTATTTTCATTTTTTTGTACTATTTATATATATATAATTCAAAAGAAAAAAAAACAACTTTCATTTCAATTTATATATATATAATATTTTTTTTCTTTAATTTAAATATTTTTTTAAAAAAATTATATAAAAAAAGAAAATTTAAAGAAAAATATTTATCTCAATAGATAAATAAAATAAAATAGTATTTTGATATTATTTAAATAAAGAATTATTTTTTTTTATTTTTATTTTATTACACATACAAAAAAAAAGTTTTTTTTTTTATTTGTAAGTAAAGAAAATACCATAAAAAATTATATATATATATAAATAAGAAAGAAAAAACAAACCAATAGAACAAACAGCAACAATTACAAAAAAAAAAAAAATTAAATATTTTTTTTTTGTTTAACGCTATAAATATATAATATATATTATAATTTTTTCCTTTTTTTTTCCTTTTTTTTTTTTTTCATTTTCTTTATCATATTTTTATTTTTATTTTTATTTTTTAATTTTTTATTTATAATTTTATTATAAATATAATTAATATCAAGATGTTAACACACGTTGAAGCAAAGTTTGACTTTTATGGTCAAGATGATTCCCAACTTTCATTTAAACAAGGGGATATTATTCAGGTCATTAGTCGTTTAGATTCTGGATGGTGGGATGGTATTTGTAATGGTGAAAGAGGTTGGTTCCCATCTAATTATGTTACTGAAACTTATGTAGAAGAAAATCAAACCGTACAATGGTATCCTCAATTAGACGCCCAAGGTAATCAATACTATGTTAATTCTCAAACTCAAGAAGTTTCCTATGAATATCCTTTAATAAAATCAATAAGTGATACTATGAGTAATAAAAGTAAGGAACATCTTCCAAGAAATTGGGGTGTTAAGTATACTCAGGATGAGCGTCCTTACTATTATAATAAGGAAACCGATGAAACCTGTTGGTCTTTGGAAGATATTAATATGGAAACCGGTGAATTAATAAAAAAACGTTCAAATTCTAATTCCTTCGTTTCTATTAATGAAGATATCAGCTATTCCACTAGTCCAAAGGCTGGTGAATTAACCTGGGAAAAACTCTCAAATGATATTTATTATTGTTTACAACAACTCTACACTTCTGCTCGTGTAAATAAGAAGGAATTATATATCAGTCATTCAACTTCAATTGTTGAAACCATTCGTACCATGCTCTACGCCTCTAATACTGCTAAGCGCGACTCTCCAGTTCTTACTGGTAATAAAAGTTTAAAACAACTTCATAAGCATATTATGAATTCCTTATCTAAATTAGTTGTCACTACGAAAACCGCTTCTCAAATTTGGCCACCACCAGATGCCGTTCCTAAAATGCAACAAGCTGCAAGTGATGTACATGCCAGTGTAAAGAATTTCATTAAGATGGCAAAGGAATTAAATTTACCACTAGATATTAAACTTGTTGAAGATAGTAA
>JACVTC010000002.1:0-95000 GCA_016946835.1 Neocallimastix lanati (nom. inval.) | reverse complement strand
TTTAGTATTTTACAACCTATTCTAACATTCTTCCTTCCTTCTTTAAACCTAGCTGATGCTATTATTCATGAATAAATTGATTTATTGGTGAATAAATATGTATATATATATATATATAGGTATATATAAATAAAAAAAAATCATTCTATTTTATAATCATCAGTTAACTCACTCTCATGAGTTATCCTTTTTTTTTTTTTTGTGAGAGATTTAACAAAAATAAATAAATAAATAAAAAAAAAAAAAAAAAAAAAAAAAAAAAAAAAAACATTTTCATTACTAAGAGGTGCTGACGGTCGTACCGATACGGCAAAAGGATTCAGTGTGTCGCGAGGGTGTAGTGGTCCTGTTCATTCGTTCATTCTCTTCCATTCTATTCCATTCTATTCTATTCCATTCTATTCTATTTCATTCTATTCTATTCCTATACAGTATTTACTGACAGCATCGTCCCACAATTTCCCCTCCCCCCAAAAAAAAGAAAGAATTTACCTATAGAAAGTAATTCAAAAAATTTTTATTTTTTTTTTTTTTTTTTTTTTTTTTTTTTTTTTTTTTTGATGATGATCTTTCTTATGGTTCATTAACAAGGGAGAGTTTTTTTTTTTTTTTAAACTATTAGCTATTTCCATTCTAATATTACTTGATATTATTAAACTATGGACTATTTCCATTCTATAATAAAGTCTTATAAAATAGCTTCTCTAATAGTTAAATTAATTAAAAGTCCTTTTAGTTTTTCCTTAAATTAAAACTTTTAATTTTACATGAACAAATTAATTTTTTTTTTTTTTTATTTTTTTTTACAATTATTATTAATTCTTAAATTCTATTTAATTTAAATAGTATTAAAAATAATTTCATAAAAATATTTGAAATCTAATAGTTCCCTCCCCTCCCTTAAAACTAAATATTTAATATTATTACACCATTAATAGTTGCATTCAGCAAACGATTCTTTTGCTAAGCATTTGTTTAAGAGTCCGATGAGACTCTTAATCTATATGCAAAATATTACACCAGAAAAAAAAAAGAAAATTATTCTAAATAATATTCAATTTGTTAAGGAGTCAATATAAGATATGATGTGTACACAACAAAATGTATTATTATTTAATTAAATTTAATTTATTATTTATTAATTTATATGATTTAAAAAAGTATTTAAAAAGACTCAAATATTAATTTCATAAAAAAATTTTCCTTTTATATTTTACATACAAATTATTACTTAATCAAATATTATAAATATTTATAATACTTTAATGTACAAAAGTTTAAATATTATGTTGAACTTTAACATTCCCCCTACATTAAGTATTATATAATATTTTAATTATTATATACAAGTTTTTTTTTTTTTTTTTTTTTTTTTTTTTTAAAAATATATATATACAATTAAAGAAATATTATTCTTTGAAAATTAAATTTGTAAATTTTGTCATTTGTACTCCTGAGATACTTTTAGTTAATGGATCAGCTAACATGTTTTCAGTATTAATGTATTCTAATTCAATTTCGTTTTTCATAATCTCTTCTTGAATAAATTTATATCTTAAATCTATATGTTTACATCTTCCTTTAGAATTTGTATCTTGAGCAATTGCAATGCATGCCTTATTATCTACCATAATTTTAAATTTTATATCTTGATTAAATATTTCCTTAAATAAATTTTTGAACCATAAAGCTTGTTTAGTACATTCAGTTAAACTAACAAATTCAGCTTCAGCAGTAGATAAAGTTACGTTTTTCTGTAACTGAGATTTCCATGAAATAGGGCTTTTTCCAAGTAAAAATATATATCCACTTGTAGATCTTCTCGTCTTTTCATCGTTAGCAAAATCTGAATCTGAGTATCCGATAAATTTATTATTTTTATTATAATGTAAAGATTTATTTTTTGTACCATTTAAATATTGTAAGATGCTCATTAAATTTTTATAATCAGCTTCTGTTGGATTTTCACATATTCTTGATGCTTCACTTACAGAAAACATTATATCAGGCCTTGACTTTACAGCGATATATAGTAACGCACCAAGTAAAGATTTATATTCTTTTGGATCTATTAAATTTGAATTATTTCTTTCATGTTCTGTAATTTTCCTGCATGGTGTTTTAATTTGTTTTGTTTTCTTCATATTATATTTTTCTATTATTTTATTAATATAATCTATCTGATTTATTTTATAACCATCACTTGTTTTATAAATATTTATACCTATTATTTTAGTTGCATTAGAATCTTTAGAAATTTTATATTTATCTTTTAATTTGCTTACTGTATAGTTTATTTCATTTTTAATTCCTGTTATTAAAATATCATCTACATATAATGTTAGTAAACATGTTAATTTATTATTTTTATTATATTTCCCAAAGAGACATTTGTCAGTTTTGTAATTTCTAAAACCTATACTTACTAAGTAATTTGATATTTCATTATACCACATTCTTCCAGCCTGTTTTAAACCATAAAGAGCTTTTTTAAGTAGCCAGAATTTATTAGTATTAAAATTTTTATCACCATAAGGAATCTTTGTATAAATCTTTTCTTCCAAATTTGCATTCAAGTAAGCAGCTTTTATATCCAATTGTTTCAAATCCCAGTTGAACTTTGATGCAATAGCGACCGTAAGTCTTAGACTATCTGCTTGGACTGTTGGGGAGTATGTCTCTATAAAGTCTTCTCCAGCAATTTGCTGACAACCAAGAGCCACTAATCTTGCCTTTTTCTTCTTTTTATCCTTTTCGGCAAAGACCCATTTAGTACCAATTATATTTGCGTCAGCTGGTATGTTTTTTACCACTTTCATAACATTGTTGTCGTACATATTTTTTAATTCGTCATCTATTGCTTCTTTCCATTCTTCACTTTCTGGTGAATTAATAGCTTGTTGATACGTTGTTGGGATATTTGTTTTAATATTTAAAATTTTAAATCTTTTATTACTTACTGATTGTAATTTTTCTTTTCAGGAAGTTAAATTTTCTTCATCTGAATCATCTGAATTATTGCTATGTGATCTTTTCTTGTTTATATATTTAAGTTTTCTTTCATTTAAAAATTCATTATCAGATTCACTATTATATTCATTTTCTTCTATTTTAGTTTTATTATTATTATTAATAATTTTATTACTATTATTATTATTGTCATTATTATAAATATCTTTGTAATTATCATAATTATTATTAATATCATTGTTATAAATATCGTTGTTATTATCATAATTATTATTATAATTATTATTAATATCATTGTTATAAATATCGTTGTTGTTATCATAATTATTATTATAATTATTATTATTATTATTATTATTATTATTATTACTATAATTGCTATTATTATTATTATTATTATTATTATTATTATTATTATTATTATTATTTAAAGGATTATTTAATTGTGAATGAATATTATTATTATCATTTATACTTTCCCCCTCAATTAAAGAATCCTTAAAATTAATAATAGAATCAATATATTTATCACAAAAGAATGTAGTATTAATAGTTCCAGGCATATCTTCCATAAAATAAACATCTCTTGAAGTAACTATAGAGTTAGTAGAAATATCTAAAATTTTGTAGCCAAGAGAGTCAGATGCATATCCTAAAAATATACCAGGTTTAGAGTTATTGTCAAATTTATTCGTTTTGTGATTGTTATAGAAAAATGCTTTACATCCAAAAACTTTAAGGTGAGAAATATCAACTGATTTATTGAAAAATAATTCATTTGGAATTTTATTATTAATACTCTGATGTGGATTCAAGTTATAGAGGTAAGCAGCACAAAGAATAGCGGAATCCCAAAACTTGTAGGGTAGCTTAGCAGAGTTTAATAGAGTAGATGCGCAACGATTAAGTGTTTGATTTAAGCGTTCAGCACGACCATTTTGTTGTGGGTAACCAGGAACTGAATGAATGAAATTAATTCCAAAATTTTCTAAATAGGTAGTTAAAGTTTTGTTGATATACTCAGTACCATTGTCAGATTTGAAATTTATAATTTTATATGAAGTAGTATTGGAAATAAATTTATGAAATTTAATAAATATGTTAGGAACATCAGACTTATTCTTGATAAGGTAGACCCAAATTTTTCTAGAGAAATCATCAAGAAAAGTAACATAATAATTGAAATCATTATATGATGTTTCCAATTTTCCAACTACATCAGAATGAACTAGTTCCATAGGTTTTGAAGCATTATTAGGGGAAGAGTAGAATGGTTTTCTCTTTAATTTAGTGATTTTGCATTGGCGACAATTTTTATCATTATGGTATTTAGTATGCTCAATGACAAAATCTTTGATATCATTATTATAAAAGTGTCCCAAACGAGCATGCCACAAGTTAGTATCAATGCTGAAAACATAATTCTTAGATATAGTATTATTTGAAGGTATTGTATCAAACACGAATAAATTTTCATCATTCGCAAAAATATTTGCAATTAACTTATTATTTTTGAATATTTGTAAAGGGTCTTTGTTATTTACGCGTTTCATTATAATAGTGCATCCATTTTTTAATATTGAATGAGTGGAAATTAGATTGTTTTGAATATTTGACGCGTAATAAACATTTGATAATATAAAATCTTTATTTTTAAATTTACCATTGTAAGTACCTACATTTTCGACCTTGTCTAAATCACCATTTGGATAAATGATATTTTTATTATTTACTTTATTTATATTGTTTAAATTGTTGATGTTATTAGTTAAGTTGATGCCAGTACCACTATCAATAATCCAATGTGTGGAATTATTATTATTATTTATTGTTGTATAATTACAATTTTGAATTACTGAAATACTTCCTGTAAAATCAATGTATACCTCATCTTCATTTTCATTATTATTTTCAAAAAAATTATTGTTATTATTATTAGATTTATCATTGTTCTTATTAATAATATTTCCAGAGTAATAATTATTTTTGTTATTATATCTTTTATAATAATTTTTATTTTTGTAATTATTATTTTTATAATTTTTATCATTATCATCTGATTTATTATTTTCTCTAATTAAAAGATTATATTTACAATGATCAGTAGTGTGACCTTTAGTTTTGCATATATGACAATAATATTCGTTACGAATTTTATTAGTATTATTATAATTTTTATTATTATTTGGTTTATTTTTATTTATATTATTGACATTTGAATCGTTTATAACGGTAGTTTTTGACCTTAAAATTTCGGCTTTTTCAAAAAAGTCATGCCTTTTGTTTAATTCTTTAATAAGATCATCAAAAGTTTTATAACTATAAATTGGTGGTGAATTTATACCAATTCTATCTAATTCATTTACTGCAAATAAAAGTTTAGTTTCCTCATCAAAAGGAATTCTTTTTAATTTATTAGATTCAAATTTATGTTGTTCGAAAAGATTGTTTAATTCATTAATATATTGAATATAGTCATTGTTTATTAACTTAAGATTAATAATTTTATATTCAAGAATATTTAATAGTGCTTGGCCAGATTGATAGAAACGGTTTTTTAATCTGTCAATCATACTATAAGCAGTTTTACATCCTCGTAAATATTCTTGGTTTGATTTTTCTAAACTATTTATTATGATAGATTGAACCGCATTATCCGATTTTATTTGACCTCTGTTCATATTTGAATATTGGATTTCTTTTTCAATATAAATATCTAAATCATTGGCAATGAGATGCCTCTTTAAAGGCTCATACCAATCTAAGAAATTTTCTTTATTTAATACGAAATCTTTAATTTCAAAAACAGATTTAGTTATATTTCCATAATATTTGTTTATGATAATCCTTTTATCATTGGATTCATCATCTTCATATGAAGAAATCGATTCATCGTCCTTATTTTCAGTTGGATTCGATGAACTCGAACTCTCTTCAATATGATTATTATTGTTATTCTTTCTTTTAGCCATTCTTTGGAACATTAATATAAAATAATTAATTATATTATAAAGTCATTAAAATCATTAAAATGTTTTAAAAATTAAAATTAATAATAGGTCTCTTGATATATGAGACTCTTAATCTGTTAAGGAGTCAATATAAGATATGATGTGTACACAACAAAATGTATTATTATTTAATTAAATTTAATTTATTATTTATTAATTTATATGATTTAAAAAAGTATTTAAAAAGACTCAAATATTAATTTCATAAAAAAATTTTCTTTTTATATTTTACATACAAATTATTACTTAATCAAATATTATAAATATTTATAATACTTTAATGTACAAAAGTTTAAATATTATGTTGAACTTTAACACAATTTATCCTAACATTTTACTATTTTATTATTGTAAAAAAATTTTATAAATATAAATAAATCTTATTTGATATTCAATTTTAATATTTATAATGATATATTAATCATTGTATTGAAAAAAAAAAAAAAAAAAAAATTGATAAATAAATTATATATATTTTTTAATATTTTATAGGATAAGGTATGAATATATTTATAACTTTGTAAACCAATCTTTAAACATTTTAATTAACTCTTCTTCAATAAAAAATTCTTTTGATAAATTCATTCTTTATATTTACACATATATGTATATTTTATATATTTTTTATTTTGTAAAATGCATTATACTTTTTTTTAAACTCTTTGCTTTTATTTTTATTTTTATTTTTATTTTTATTCCTATTTTTTTTTTTTTTTTAAAAAAATTTAATTATAAAATGATTAATATAAATTATTATTTTTAATAATAAATCACTTAGTATTAATATCAAAAATAAAAAATATAAAACAATTTATATTTCATACCTTATCCTATAAAAAATTAATATATATATATATATATATATATAATTTATTTATCTTTTTTTTTTTTTTTTTTTTTTTTTTTTTTTTTTTTTTTTCAATACAATAGTTAATATATCACTATAAATACTAAAAATGAATATCAAATAAGATTTATTTATATTTATAAAATTTTACAATATTAAAAAAGTAAAATGGTAGGATAAATTGAATATTATTTAGAATAATTTTTTTTTCTGGTGTAATATTTTGCATATAGATTAAGAGTTTCATCTGACTCTTAAACAGATGCTTAGCAAAAGAATCGTTTACTGAATGCAACTATTAATGGTGTAATAATATTAAATATTTAGTTTTAAGGGAGGGGAGGGAACTATTAGATTTCAAATATTTTTATTTAAATTAAATAGAATTTAAGAATTAATTTTTTTTTCTTTTTTTTTTTTTTTTTACAATTATTATTAATTCTTAATAATTGTAAAAAAAAAAAAAAAAATATTTTTCAGGTAAAGTTAAAAGTTAATATGAGAATGGAAATAGTTTAATATTAAATAATAAATAATAATAAAAATAAAAATTGTTTTATATTTTTTATTTTATTTTTGATATTAATACTAATAATAATTTTATTATTATCATCATTATTTCAATCATATTCGTAGTAAAGTTGATGATAAAATTTTATTTTTATATAATGCTTTTAACCGTGGCAACCTAACAAATGATATTGTTAATAGTAATAATGATAATAGCAATAGTAATAGTAGTAATAGTAATAGTAGTAATAGTAATAATAGTTATAATAATATTAGTAATAGTATTATTAGTAATGTTAGTAATAGTATTGAAAATAATGTGTATGTTGATTCTAAGTGTGTGTAAAAAAGTGCAGAAGTATTAATAACAGTACAAGGGAGTGAAAGGATCTATTTAAGTGCCAGATGAAATTAGGTGCTTATTCTAATACTCCATTCTTGGTGGTTACTGCGGTTCTTCTTCAATCGATTATACCTATTGCTAATTGGCCAGCAATGATCTTTGTTCAATAGGTTCAAATCGAATCGTACTACTACTATCAAGAGCGTCAATGCTGAAAAAACAGTTAAGACAGACCAGCAGGGCTAGCACAACCAATGAAGATCATAATTTTGTATCTTAAAATTATGATTAACATCGTGAAGTCAAAATTAATTATTATACTTCAGTATAATAATGCCCTTGTGAAGTCTCACAGATATTAATTAAATGAAATTAGAATATATTATACCATTATTTTATTTTATTTTTTTTTTTTTTTTTTTTTTTTGTTTAGTTTTTATCTTCTTTTTCTTTTTATTATATGTATTTTATCATATATTTAATTAATAAAGATGAAACAAGTTTGCTGCTGTTAAAAAAAAAAAAAAAATAATATTATTATTATTATTTATTATTATTATTATATTTATTATTATTATTACTATTTTATTATTATTATTTTTACTATTATTTATTATTATTATTATTATTATTATTATTATTATTACTATTTTATTATTATTATTATTTACTATTATTATTATTATTATTATTAATATTTTATTATTACTACTCTATTTTATTATTGTTTTAATACTCCTATTTTAATATTCTTATATATTATTAATATAAAAATCAATAAAATATTAAAATATTAGTATTAATATTTTATTAAAAAAAAAAAATCATTATTATTATTATTATTACTATTTTATTATTATTATTTTTACTATTATTTATTATTATTATTATTATTATTATTACTATTTTATTATTACTATTTTATTATTGTTTTAATACTCATATTTTAATATTCTTATATATTATTAATATAAAAATCAATAAAATATTAAAATATTAGTATTACTATTTTAATATTCTTATATATTATTAATATAAAAATCAATAAAATATTAAAATATTAGTATTAATATTTTATTAAAAGTTAAAATATTCATATTAATATTTTATAGTTAAGAAATATTAAAATATTATTTATTATTTATTATTTATTATTTATTATTTATTATTTATTTATTATTTATTATTTATTTATTATTTATTTATTATCTATTTATTATTTATTATTTATTAATAAATACTCTTTTTATTATTATTTATTATTTATTATTTATTATTTATTAATAAATACTCTTTTTATTATTATTTATTATTTATTATTTATTATTTATTAATAAATACTCTTTTTATTATTATTTATTATTTATTATTTATTATTTATTATTTATTATTTATTATTTATTAATAAATACTCTTTTTATTATTATTTATTATTTATTATTTATTATTTATTATTATCTATTTATTATTTATTATTTATTATTTATTATTTATTATTTATTATTTATTATTTATTATTTATTAATAAATACTCTTTTTATTATTATTTATTATTATTTATTATTATCTATTTATTATTTATTATTTATTATTTATTATTTATTATTTATTATTTATTATTTATTATCTATTATTTATTATTTATTATTTATTATTTATTTATTATTTATTATTTATTTATTATTTATTTATTATCTATTTATTATTTATTATTTATTATTTATTAATAAATACTCTTTTTATTATTATTTATTATTTATTATTTATTATTTATTATTTATTAATAAATACTCTTTTTATTATTATTTATTATTTATTATTTATTATTTATTATTTATTAATAAATACTCTTTTTATTATTATTTATTATTTATTATTTATTATTTATTATTTATTATTTATTATTTATTATTTATTATTTATTATTTATTATTTATTATTTATTATTTATTAATAAATACTCTTTTTATTATTATTTATTATTTATTATTTATTAATAAATACTCTTTTTATTATTTATTATTTATTATTTATTATTCAATTATTTATTTGTTTATTATTTATTATTTAATTATTTATTATTTATTATAATCTATTATAATTATTGTTTTTATTATTTATTATTTATTATTTATTAATAAATACTCTTTTTATTATTATTTATTATTTATTATTTATTAATAAATACTCTTTTTATTATTTATTATTTATTATTTGTTATTTATTATTTATTATTTATTATTCAATTATTTATTTATTTATTATTTATTATTTATTATTCAATTATTTATTTATTTATTTATTTATTATTTATTATTTAATTATTTTATTATAATCTATTATAATTACTGTTTTTATAATAAGTTTAATATAAGAAATTATAACTAATTTATTTTTTGTAAAGTTTCATTTTTTATTTAATTTATTATTATTATTATTATTATTATTATTATTATTATTATTATTATATAATATCCCCCAATATTTTTCTTTTAATTTTTTATTATTATTTAATTTTATTATTTAATTTTATTAATTTTTTATTATTATTATTTAACAATTATTTAATTATATAATATCCCCCAATGATATAATATTATTTTTTTTATAAAAAATTAAAAAAAAATTTTTATTATTGTTATTTAATTTTTCTTTTAAAACAAAAATAAAAGAAAACCGTAAATTTTTAATAATTAAACCAAGAATTATAATATTATATTAAAATCATTGTTAATTTCATGACACAAAACTTTATTTATAATTGAAAATAGAGAAACACAGGAAAATATATTAAACTTTAAAATATATATTTTAAATTAATATTTACTTAAATTTATTAATGATTTAAAAATACATTTTTTTTTTAATATTATATAATGATTTATAAATTCTTTTTTTTTTTAGTATTATATAATGATTGAAATAATAGTTATTTGCTTATCTTTAAATAGAAATGTTACACAGTGTTAATATACATTATAATTAATATATTTTAAATATATATATATATTTTTTTTGAAATTTTAATATAAATTATAGAAATTATTATGATTAATATAATATGAATTATAAAAAATTAAACAAATTAATATTAATTTTAATACATTAAATCATATATTTATATCCTCTTTTTTTTATATATACATATAAATTAATTAATAGCAATAATTATTATTTAATATTTTTATTTATATATACATTGTTTATTTCGGTTATATTAAAAACTTTTTGAGTATTAATTAATTTAAAATTAATTAATTTAAATGAAGTGTTTCTTTTTTTTTTTTTTTTTTTTTATTTATACGGAAATTTCAATATAATTTAATATATATAGTTTTTTTTTTTTAAAAAAAATTATATTTAAATTAAAATAAAGTTTATTTATAATTATTATAAATATTCCGCATTTTACTTAATATATTAATATTAAAAATATCTCTTAATAATAATAAATATGGTTACACTGAATTATTTATTGATTTATTATGATGATGATGCTTATTTTTTTTTAATGAATTTAATGTTAATTTTTCATTAATATTTAATATATATATATATATTATTTTTTCATTAATATATTATATATTATATATATATATTTTTTAAGATTATTTGTTATTATTTTATTCATACAATGAATTATATTGAATGATAAATAATAATAAATAACAAAATAAAAAAAAATAAAGGAAACAAAAATTTAAAATTTAATTATAAATATCATAAAATTTTTCTTTTTTTTTTTTTTTTTTTTTTTTCATCATTATTTTTTCTTATATAATATTTTATTCTTGTAAATTTTTATTTTTATTTATAAAATTATTGTATATAATTAAAAAATAGAGTTTCTGTAAAAAAAAATGAAATCATTTATTATTTTATCTACTACTTTAATTAATATTGCTGCTGTATTTGCTGCTTCTTGCTCTTTTCCTTATGGCCAATGTGGAGGGTAAAAAATAAAAAAAAAAATATTTATTTATTTATCTATTTAATATAATATTTTAGTAATTTTAAAAATAAAAAAAAATTTTTTTTTAATTAAAAAATATAAATATATTATCCTGTTTCATTAAATTATTAATATTATTTTCCTATTTATTAAAATTATTAATATTTATATTTTTATCATATTTATTATTATTATTATTATATTTTATATCTATAATTTTTTTTTTAAATATTTCAATAAAATAGTAATAGCTGGAAGGGTGTAACTTGTTGTCCTTCCGGATACACTTGTAAAACTTATAATCAATGGTACTCTCAATGCGTTCCATCTGGTAATGCTAGTAGTAGTAACTCTTCCTCAAACAAATCCTCTTCTTCTTCTAACAACTCTTCCTCAAACAAATCCTCTTCTTCTTCTAACAACTCTGCTTCAAACAAGTCCTCCTCTTCTTCTAACAACTCTGCTTCAAATACCTCTACCTCAAATAACGCCGCTTCCCAAAACGTTCAATACGCTTCTTCTAATGCTGTTAGTTCCTCTGGTGTTATCGGTTATGCTTCAATGAATGGTGGTACTAAAGGTGGTAGTGGTGGTAAGACTACGACTGTTTCTAATCAATCTCAATTAGAAGCTGCTCTTAAGGGAACTAATGCTAAAATCATTAAGGTTAACGGTGTTATTAAGTTAAGTTCTGATGTCACCGTCAACTCAAACACTTCTCTTATTGGTGCCAATAAGAATTCAGGTATTACTGGTGCTGGTCTCAAGATTAAAAACGCTAAAAATGTCATTATTCAAAATCTTAAATTCAGTTACTGTTTAGGTTCCAATAAGGATTGTATTAATGCTCAAAAATCTACAAACATTTGGGTTGATCATTGTGAATTCTTCAGTGATAGAAACCATGGTAAGGATTATTATGATGGTTTAATCGATTTCACTCATGCTTGTGACTACATCACAATTTCTTGGAATTACGTTCACGATCACTACAAGGCTTCCTTAATTGGTCACAGTGATAGTAATGCTAGTGAAGATACTGGTAAATTACATATTACCTACCACCATAATTACTTCAAGAATATCGGTTCTCGTCTTCCATCTCTTCGTTTCGGTACTGGTCACATCTTCAATAATGTTTATGAAAATATAGATACTTCTTCAGTTAATATTCGTATGGGAGCTAAAGCTTTAGTAGAAGGCAACGTTTTCCGTAATGCTAAAAGACCAATTTCCACTAATCTTGATTCTAAACAAGAAGGATCTGTTGTTCAACGTAACAATGATTTCGGTACCACTGCTAATACCAATTCTATTACAAAGACTAATGGTCTTTCCTCTGTTCCTTACAAATACACTGCTGATAATGTTAAGAACGTTTACAACAATGTCGTTAAAAGTGTCGGTCCAAAATAAATTTAAATCATCCTTATTTTCATTTTAATTTTATAAATATTTTTCCTTTTTTTTTTTTTTTATTTTATTATATATATATAAATAAATATTTATTAATTAAAATTATAATAATATATAAAAAATATTTATATATAAATAAATATTTATAAATTAAAATTATAATAATATTTTTTAATATTTATTATAAATAATAATTAATTTATCATAATTATACAAAAACAAAAAAAAAAAAAAAAAAGGAAAATATTCAAAAAATTATTGATTAATAATAATGATACATTTTACTATCATGACTTATTAACTTTTCATAATATTTATCACAATTAATAGAAGTAATTTTATATATGAATATTAAATAAATAAATAAAAAAAAATATAAATAAATAAAAATTCTATATAAATGTTTTATATACTATTATATTTTAAAAAAAAAAAATATTTATCAAATGTAAAAAATGAATTAATTTTTAATATTTTTTTCTGAATTTATTTGTAACACTTTAATCTTTATATTTATTTATTCATTTTTTAATTACATGAATAATTTTTTATTTTTATTAAAAAAAAAAAATCATAAATAAAATAAAAAATAAAAAAAAAAACACAGAACTGATAAAATAAATAAAAATTAATTTGACCAATTTGATCTTAATAATATTTAAAATAGTAATGTGAAATAAAAAAAAAAAAAATAAATATTCAAAAAAATTAAAGTTTTCAATAATTGCGGCTATGAAAAAAAAAAAAAATTTTTTTAATTTATATTTTCAAATAATTTTTTTTTTTTTTTTTTTTTGTATTTCATTTGGTCATAAATTTTTTTTTTTTTTTTTTTTTTTAGACAGGGAAGAGAATACACTTCCATAACTTTATTAATTTTTTATTAAAAAATACATGTAGGTGAAAAAGTACATTTAAAATTAAAAATAAAAATAAAAAGTCCCCAATGAAGTGGACTGTTTTTCCAGGTCCATGGAGGGTTGATGGAAAAGGATTAACCTATATCAGGTGTACTAATTACAGCTTTCTGTGATTCTGATGATAATATATGGTTATCCTTTCTAAAGTGGCTTCTAGTACGAAGAGTGAAAACTGGAATACTGGAAGACTGTAGAAAGTGAACCTGATGTTTTATATTGTTTTAAACTGGATATGTAGTAACATTGGAGTTGTATAATTAATAATATCATGTAGTTTCTACATATTATCATTGTAATGAATCTATTGTATTTTTTACTTTAGCATTATTTTGTATATGTATTTTTCTATAGTATTATTTATACTTTCATGTAGCTATTGTAAAATGGAAATGTAGGAGATTGATTCACTCCAAAGCTTGTGTTTAAGACATTATTTAACGGATGGGAATCTTTTTATAGTTTTTTCACAACTATTATTTCATTAACATTTAAATTTTATATTATATATGATTATTTTACAGAAATTTTTACATAAAACAGGAATTTATAATTGAAAATCATTAATTAAAAACTAGTCAACACAAAAAGAAAGAAAAACAAACAAGTTTTAGCAAACAATATACACGAAAGAGAAGACAACAGCAATAAATTTTTATTTTTTTTTTTTAATTTTTTAATTTTTTACTAATTTTATTTTTTATTTTTATATTACATTTACTTTTTATTAATATAGATAAGTTTTTTATTTTATTATGTCAACTATACGAAGAGGTCTGCGACATTATGGTCCTGACCATGATAAATTTGTTTTAATTTTCATTCATGATCTTGAATCTTGGACTGAAAGTAGACTATGGGAATTTTTAAGCAAAAAGATATCAAATTGTAATGAAGTTATTCATGGAATCGTTAAAAAACACTATATTAATATGGAAAACTACTTCATCCTAAGAGTTAACTATAATAATTATACGGATTATTTGAAGGTTATTTATTTGATTACTAAGCACTTACCTGTTAAAAGAATAAAATGGAAGATTACTTCAAGGATACGCACATTTAGCAATGTTAATCATAATAGAACCAGGTATTATTCTGAACCCTCAATCCCCATCTCTGAAAGCCTCCTGTATGCTAACCCTTTCTCGAATACTCAATATTTCAACCTCTGTATTAGCTGGAACATAAATGGTTGGAATTCTGAAAAACGTGACGGACTTACCAATTTTAATTCAATCTTTAATCCTATTTGTATTTGTCTTCAAGAAGTCGGTAATAGTTCATTCCTTAACTCTTTTTCTAACTCATATCCATTCCTTAATCATTATAGAACAGTACTGAGACGTGCGGACAAAAAAATCCCTGGTATGAGGGGCCTTTATATAGGTGTGCACTCCTCCTGCCAATTCACTAATGATGATTTTGAATATAGATATATACTCTCAGTAAATATATTCTCTTTTTGGGGTGTCAGATGTTCTTTAGGGAACATTTACATCCCTAGCAAAAAACACAAAGACTCTAGAGAAAAAGCGGAAACTGATTTTGCTAACTGGCTCAAGAACCATCAGAATAACCCTTCGGCTATTGTTGGTGATTTCAACATGACTAAGCAACAACTCAAAGATCTTATTCTTAGAATTTCCCCTCAATGGTTTGTTATGGATATGGTTGGTCATCAATTTACTTGGTCTAATGGTGGAAAGAATTCTTGTATTGATTTTATAGTAGTGAACGATAAATTAAGATATTATCTGAATATTGCTTCTGTATGCTACTCTTTTAATGACATCTCTGACCATTTACCACTTATTCTTTCTTGTAAAAAAATATCTCCTGATGGTTTTGTTACTCCACCTCGGGATAAACAAATTAAGTGGTCTAATCGAATTTGTAGGGATAAACGTGAAGCAATCTTCTCTCATAATAAATTCACATGTTTACTGGATGAATTTGAACATAATGATAATCTAGACTCTAATACAATGGTTAAAAAACTTCTTGACACAGCAAATAAAATAGGAGATGACATTCAAGCAAGAGTTCCTACAAATTTACAGGGTTCAACGTTCCATTGTCCTGCTTATATTAAGAAATTATCACATGAAAAACATTTATTTTATAAAAGAATTAAAAATTTTAAACTTAGTAATGATTTGTCTAATCTTCAAGAATTTTGTGATCTCTCAAAAGAATATAGAGTTCTTTCTGATTATATCATTAGTATTAAAAGAAATATTAGGAATATTAGATTTAAAAATTTGATTCATTCCATCGGCGAATGTTTCTTAAAAAATGATGCCCAGCGTGGTTGGTCTGGACTTAAGAAAATCTCTAAACCTTCTTACTCTCCTTCCCAATCACCTGTATACATTAAAGATAAAGAAGGTAATGTTCTAGTATCCCAAGAAGATCAACTAAATCGTTTTGCAGAACACTATGAAGAACTTGCTTCTGATACAACTGGTCACAGTCTTAATGAAAATTATTGGAAAAAAATACTTAATAATTCTTCTACTCCTCAGGAATCATGGGATATTAATCAACCTATTTCCATGTCAGAAATTCATTCAACTGTTCTTTCAATGAAAAATAACAAAGCACCTGGTCCTGATGGTATACCTACAGAATTTTTTAAAGCATTTTTTAATCCTGAGAGTAGAACTTCTTCTCAGGATGACTCTAATCAAGAGGTTACTTATTCCGATTGTGCAAAGTGTCTGTTATTACTTTTTAATAAAATTTGGGATGGTGACTTTCCTAATGAATGGAATTCTGCTTCTATTGTTTCTATTCCTAAAAAAGGGGATCTTTCAGATTGTAATAATTATCGTGGTATTTCTCTCATCAATGTAGGTTTAAAAATTCTATCAAAAATTGTCACTAAAAGAATATCGGACTATGCTTTTTCTAATGGAATAATTAGACCAGAACAGTTTGGTTTTAGAAATAAAGAAGAATGTATTAGTTTATTTGTATCCATTCGTGAAATTTATCAAAGAAGAAAATTTAAGGATAAATTTACCTTTCTTGCCTTTCTTGACCTAAAAAAAGCTTATGATTCAGTTCCAATTTACAATATACTTACTAAACTAGATAATCTTGGTATTCGTGGTAAATGCCTTCAATTCATTACTAATCTATACCTTACCTCGAAAGCTCGTGCAAACTTTAATGGTAAACTTTCAAAAGAATTTCCAATACACCGTGGTGTTCGCCAAGGGTGTTCTCTCTCACCTATCTTATTCAATATATTTATCAATGATATTTTTGATAAATGTAAAAGATATGGTGTGATTACTGAAAAGAAAAAGTGTTGTGGTGGATTATTTGCTGATGATATTGTATTATTAGCTCCTACAAAATCTTCACTTAAAAACCTTTTGAATATTGCTCATGATTGGGGTATTAAAAATGAAATGACCTTTGGAATCAATAAATGGGCTACACTAGTTGTTAAACCAAAGAATTTTATACCTTCAAGACATTATGAAAATCCTACATTTAGACTTGGTATGAACTATATACCAAGCACTAATCAATATACATATCTTGGTATACCTTTTAATGAATCGTTGGATTTAAAACCTATTATTGCTAAGATGAATAGTAAAATTAATTATACAGTTAACTCTTTCTTTAGATTTTTAACCAATAGGAATGTTCCTTTCTACTTTAAAACTCGTATACTAGTTTCTTTTGTCCTTAGTTCAGTTCTTTATTATGCTCCCTTACTTGGTTCAAATAAAAAGAATACTGAAAAAGCTCAAACTGCTTTTAATCGAGGTTTGTATTGGAGTTTCGGGTTTAAAAATAAAACCTCCAATACTTCAATTTACAATATGTCTAAGGAACTTTCTATACCTCCTATAGCTAGTTTTTGTGCTAAGGCGATGATTCGATGCTTTAAAAAGTGGAAAGATTCTTCTTGTATTATTTCTCAATTAGTCAAAAATATACCTACACTTTCTCACTATTCATGGACGAAAAAAGCACGGAGTTTAGCAGTACACAAGCACAATAATAAACTTCCTGGAGAAATAAGGAAGTTTTACTGGGAAAATATTCATTATTCAAGCACTCCTGCGATCAGATCTACAAAATACAAGAAATTTAAATTTGGTTTTAAAAAATTTATTCATCGTCTATCACTAAAATATTCACAATTTTCTCTTGGATTTTTTTGGATTGGACGAATTAAATGTGGATTCAAATTTGATGTAAAAACGTATGTTAAAAGTAATCTAGTATCAGAAAATTGCCCAACATACTGCCCTTGTTGTGGTGAGAGTAACAGCATACCTAGTTTTACACACTGGATACTTTTATGTCCTAAATTTGAAGAATTTAGGCAACATTTCATTCCCTTTGTTGATGAAATTTTTATTAATTTTTCTCTAATTGTTCATGAGAAATCATTGAACATTCCTGATGATAAAGAAGAAGATTTTGATGATAATATCAATTTTTACGTGCTGTGTCTCCTATTTGGCGGAAATGCAGTATTTGAAATCTTAAAGATCGGCTCGGGGGAAAGAAGACGATTTATTAATAATATTTTTCATTCACCTTCGAACGAGTCTTCTTTCCTGATTTCATATTTTGTGGGGCTTGCGGAATTCCTTACTAACGTTATGCCTATTATGATTGGTGATTTTTACACCATGATCGATTTGTATAGTGTTAGACCTACCGTTGTCAAGAGCGTCGACGTCGTAACGATAAGGCAAAGAAGAAATTCTGATACAGATTCGAATGATAATTTTCATCCACATGGGGTTATCTTCGATGAATGGGAAGAGTTAGAGGCCATTTCGTCCTCGAAGCTCATAACGTAGTTTTTTAATATTAATATAAAAAAAAAAAAAAAAAAAAAATTTCATGTATTTAAATTTCATGTATTTTTTAAAATAATATTATTAAATAAAGTTTATTCCTAGTCTAAAAAAAAAAAAAAAAAAAAAAAAAAAAAAAAAAATAAAAAGTTAAAAAATTAAAAAATAAAAAGCTCAAAAATACTATGTATTTTGGCAAGTTGTACTATGCGGGAATTTTTCCCTTCCTATCAAATAAAAAAGAAATAAAATTTAGAAGTAACATCCTTAAAATAGATAGTGTGGTATCCACTAAACTCTCCCCGGATTCATCATTTATTGAGCTACTAGGGCGAGAATCACCCTTCGTAGTAATAGATGATAATCCTGTATTATCATTATGCCTTATCAGTACGACGGCGACGCTCTTGGTTAAGTTTGATATTTTGCAATACCTATCAAATAATAGCTCAAAAAATTAATTTTAAAATTTTAAAATAATTTAAAAAAGTACTTTTAGACAGTGGATCGCTTGGTTCTTGGTTCTCGCTCTCAACGATCGAAGCGATATGAATTGTTGAATCCATGAATCATCATCAATTCTTCAAACATTAATTTCATTATATATGCACTTTTTTTATAATTTTATAGAAAAAGGATAGCTTTTCTCACTGGATCTTTACCTGTAAAGAATTAGAATATTACAGAAATAAATCTTTACCTTTTCTAGATGATCTCTTTTTGAAGTTTGCATTGATAATTGAACAAAAATCCTTGGATGTTTCTTTAGATTCAGAAAAGGATTATGATAATAATATTTATTATTATATATTGAGTGCACTTCTTGGTGGGCGTTCAATATATTCAAATATTAAAGTTAATGATGGGGAACAAAGACAATTAGTTGACAATATTTTTAAACAAAGTTCAACTTCGTCAACTGTTCCGTATTTTGTGGGGATTGCGGAGTTTCTAACAAACGTAATACCATTAATTTGTCGATCTTTTAGTTTGATGATGAAATGGTATTCCGTTGAATCTACCGTTACCAAGAGCGTCGACGTCGAAATGATAAGGCATGGATTTTCACCTCCAGATACAGATTCGATTGATAACACTAATACTGAAATTATTACTTGCAATAATGGACGTGGTGTTATTATCGAGGAATGGGAAAAGTTAGAGGCTATTGCTTCTAATGCACTTTTATAATTTTATAATATATAATATTTTATTTCATGTATTTTATTTGTTATTGTTTTCATTTAATTCATGTAATTTTATTATTATTATAAATTAAATAAAGTTATTCTCTAAGTCTAAAAAAAAAAAAAAAAAAAAAAAAAAAAAAAAATAGAAAAAGGATGAAAAGAGAGTATATGTTTTTAATAAAAATACATTATTTATTAATATAAAATTACTCTTTATATTATATGGAATAATATAACATTCTTAATAAATAAAGATAATAATTTATTAAATTTCTATTATATTTCCGATTTTGGAACGAAAAACTCTGCAATCAAAATACCTTAAAGTGTAAATAGTTTGATTTTTGTTTTGAAGAGAACTTCAAATGAAATTTTATTGTTTATACCGGAATGAGAAATAAGGTTATGAATAATTAATTGAAGAGGTGACTTTGCTAAGTCATGGGAAACCCTATGAGGGAAATTTTTGAGTTTAGAATTGGAACATATAGGTCATTTCATTTTGATATTTATTTTTAATAACTTGTTTTTAATGATATTTACGTTATAGTGACCGAAGCGTCTATGCCACAAATTGATTTTATCAATTTTGTTCAAGGTGAAATAATTTATTAAAAATGTATTACCAGTTTCTCGGTTTTTCAAAATTTATTTTGTAATTGGATAACCATACTGTGAATAGGTTTTTATTTGTTCGCAAATACATTGGTGATACATTTACCGGATTCATCGTAAATTGTTGAATAAGGTTTGTTGTAATTGAAGAATATAATTTTGTAAAACTATTGAGTGTGTTTTGTGACGGATATTATATTTTTGTTTAGTTCTCTAACAAAGAATACATTTTTGCGTACGAATTTTGTATTGTTGAGATATTCAGCGAAATCACCAAAAGTGAATAATTTTACAATTTTACCAATGGGGAGAGTTATTTTTTCGTTATATTTTTTTAATATTCGTTAGAAGGCCAATGAATTTCGTTATATGTAATGAAGCTCCAGAATCTAGTATCCATTGAGATATGTTATTTTGAGGAGCGTGAGTATTTTTAATAGATTTTGGTAAAATTCAATTTAAAACTATGCCATCTTCTGAATTATAATCCTTATTAAATGTCCTATTTTTATATATATTATTACTTATGGTCTTTTGAAAAGAATTTAATTGATTATTTTGTTTCCTAAATAATTTACGATGGAAGCTTTTTATTCTATCAATTTTACATTTATACCTGTATTTATTTTTTTTATGCTTATTTTTGATGTAGAAGTTTTTATTCCTGCATTCGTGGGAGAAATGCCCAAATGTGCCGCATTTGAAACATTTCCCGTTCTTTCTTCTTTTTGTTAAATTTGATTTTTAATTTGAATTCTATTTATCTCCCTTGGATTTAACTGTGAACAATCTATCTTTGTTGTTTCCTTTATATTAGAGAAAATAATGTCCAGAATAACATCTTTCAAATAGTCGAAGAGTCTTTTCTAATTATTTTTATGTTGAAAGGCATTAATAAATCTGAGATTTTCAGGTAGTGACCTATTCAGGATACCTGCTTTGACTGTGCCGTTTAGTTCGTAGTCTACATTCTCTAGTTTATCTAGAGTATTCTGTAGCTTTGCAATAAAGATATTAATGTCTTCTTTTTTGTATTTTTGAGAATTTATTTTATTTTTTATTTCTATATTTTCTTTTCTCAGGGCTAGCAGTAAATTATTTTTTCAGTACCTTCCAGATTTGGTAAGCTGTTTTTCCATGATCTTCAATAATTTTCTTGGTATTTTGGCCCAGACTATTTATAATAATCCATTTTACGGTGACATCGTTTTTAATGTCCATGAGTAAGGTGAAGAGTGGCTGGTTTATTGTGACTTCTCTTAATAAAATTTGGAATAAAATCAGAAAACCAGTTGAGAAGACCGAGGACTTTTTGTAGCTCAGTAAGTGACGAAGGACATAAAAGTCCATCTAATTTATTTTTGTTAAGAGGAATATAGGATCCATTTCTAATCAAAAAGCTGAGATATTCTACTTTATTAGGGAAGAACTGGCTTTTTTCTATTTTAGCATAAAGGTTATACTTTCGGAATTATTCAAGAATCCAAGCGCAATTCTGAAAGGGTTACGGAATTCTTCTTTCTCTAGTAGCTGTATTTTGTACAGGGACTTCTGACCAGAAAAGGTTGCTATTATCTCCCACTTCTTTTCTTGGATGAGCAGTTTCCAGATTGTTTTCTGGAGTTTCCGGTAATTCTTCTTAAGGTACACCTGATCTATAGATAGCTTGTCTATCCAATTCCTCTGCTAACAGGTGTGTTTGCATCTTTTCTTTGATGATATCATTAATGATTTCGATATTTCCAGGGTAATCTTGATGACCTTCATAAAATCTAGGGAAAAATTCCTCGATTCTATCAATGGTAATTTTATAGATTCTTTGGGCCACTTTTCTTATTCTGAACATATATTCAGGAGAATCGATTACTACCAAAGGTAGGTTCTTGACAACCAGGAAGTGTGTATACGCAGGCACAGCGTTTAAAAATTCTTCTTCTTTTACATAACGAGTACGGTCTTTTAGTTTGCAGCAGAAGGTTTTTCTTGTGGCTTTAGCTTTTAACAAAAAAACAACATTTTTTATTTATTCAATTTAAATTTTAATTCTTAATATATTAATTAATTTATATTAGGTATTTCTAATATTTTTAACTTAAATGGTAGGAATGAGATAAATTGTACACATTAATAAGTATATATAAAGATGAATTTCCTTATTTTCTTTTGTTTTTTAAATATTAAAAGTATTATTAATTCAAATATTATGGTAAAGTAACGATTTCTTCTGAAACATGGATAAATGAAAATGTAGTTTTTTCAAATAAATATAAACAAGAATAACAATAGAAAAAAAAGAATAAGAAAAACGGCAAAAATCATTATTATACACAAATAAGTATATATGAAGATGAATTTTCTTATTTTCTATTAGTAAATCGTTTTTTTTTTCAAATATTAAAAGTATTATTAATTCAAACATTATGAAAAACGGCAAAAATCATTAATGTTAATTTTACTGTAAAATTAATAAATTGTTTTTTAAAGAAAAAAAATATTTTTTATTTTATTTAATTTTAGTTAAAATAAAATTAAAAAAAATAAAAAAAATTTTTTTTCTTATATTACCTTTATTTTTTGGTTCTTAAAATAAATAAGGTATATTTTTAAATTTTAATAATATATTAAATTATAAAAATAAAAACAATATATATTTAAAAGTTTTATTAACATGTATTATTTTTGATTTTTATATATTATTATAAAACTTTATAAATATATAAACATAATATTACAAAAAATAAAAACAACTTTTTAAAAAGGAAAATTTTATTTATTTTAACTAAATAAATATAAATGTAATAAGATATTTTTAAAATATTAAAAATTATTACTAATTACTAATTCTGTATATTTAAATTATTAATATTTGTTTATAAAAATTAGTAATATAAAATTCAAGTTATAGATTTTATCTATATAAATTATTAAACAATTATTTAGGGTCTATTTAGAATAATTAAATTATTTTTCTATAATTAGATTTTTTTTAAAGTCTAATATCTCTTTTTCTTGTGGTCCAATTAAGTTGAAATTAATATATACTACAGTTCTCAGTCGTAGCTTTCTAATAAATATAATTTAATGAGAATATCAATGCAATATTTCTATTATTTGTTGAGTTATAGTTATTTTTCTTCAAAATATTTTTGTTAATTTCTTAAGGGTTAAATTAAATTAAATTATCTTTAATAAATGAGTCCAAACTCTTTTGTTTCTAATTATTTAATATTTATGATATTTATTTCTTTAAAGCAAAGATTATTGCAACATCTTCTTTTTCTGTAACAGAATAATTCAACTTAGCTTTCTTTAACAACGACTTTAAAAATAAGTAGGATGTTCTTTTTGAGTATCTTCATAAAATTGTAAAAGAACAACGCCAACAGCATAAAAAGCATCTGTACGAATAATGAAAAGCTTCTCAGGATCAAGGTACTTTAATATAGGACTAGAACAAATAGTATTCTTCAAAGAGTTAAAAGCAATAGTGTGATCTTCAGTTCACAAAAAGGGTGTATTTTTACTAGTTAACTTATATAAAATAAATATTGGCAAAGTTCGGAATAAACTTTCTATAATAGCCAACAAAACCAAGAAATGATTGTAATTGAGAAACGTTAGATGGAATTTTCAATGAAGAAATGGTGAAAACTTTTCTAGGAATAAATTGATACCTTCATCAGATAAAACGTGTCCTAGAACTTCCACAGATTTTTGACAAAATTAACATTTGGTAATATATACAGAAAATTTATATTTCCTAAGGATTTGGAAAACACTTTCTAAATCTTTAAGATATTGTTCAAAAGTGGATGAATAGGCTAAAATATCAATAAGGGGCATTAAAATTCGGTTCCTTTCACGCTGAATTGAAGCAGAAGCATCAGTCAGATCAAATGGCATAACAACGAAATTGTAATTACCAAATTTTGTTGTAAATATCTCAATTCATAAATGCTTTTTGGGAAGAAGTAATGGAATACTTAAACATTACATCAAAAAATTGCTACAACTGACCATCATGAAACAGTTGGTCAAGTTGAAAGATGTAATTCTTTTATCGAAAAATATTTAAGAACTTACTCAAGATCATATTATCATGATGATTGGATTTAATGGATTCACCTTGCTGAATTTGTTTATCATTACTCCATTAATGAATCTACAAAAGAAACACCCTTCTTTATTAATTATGGTTTTCATCCATCCATGGATAAATTTTTCTTATTACCTGATATTGATATTAATAATAAAATTATAAAGGACTTAAGTATGAACTTTAATCATATTAAAGATGTTTTATTAAGATAAAAAGAACTATATATAAAAGACACTCAGATAAAAAGAGAATGCCTCCTCCAATATTTAAAGAAAATGATTTAGTCTGGATACAAGCTCTTCCATCATTAAATATCGAAGATTGTTCAAAGTTAGCTCCTTGTAAATATGGACCATATAAAATAATTGATGTTCTGAATAATCATAATTTTAAAATAGATATTAAAAGGTCTCCTTTTTCCAAAACATCATCCTATATTCCATGTTTCGGAGTTAGAACCTTTTATTCCAACACCTCAAAAGTTTTTAAAAAGAAGAATTCATGATGAATCAATTAAAGATATTATTGAAATCTCAGAATTTAGAACTAATTATAAAAAGAAACAATATGAATACAGAATCAGGTATAAATATAGAACTGCTTACAATTGGGTTCCTTCAGACGAAGTTGAAAATAACCCCTGAAATCAAAATATTTATTTACAATATTTACAAAATGGAAGAAAACCTATTTCAATAGCTTATAACTAAAATAAAATATAATAAAAAAAAGAAAGAAAAATTGGAATTTTTATTTTTTATTATTAGTAATTTGGTTTTAACTTTTGTTTTATTAGTATCAATAAAATTTAAATTTTAAAAATTACGAAATTTTCAAAATTCAAAAATATAGCTATGTTACACTTAATAACTATTAATTTATAATTCAATTTAATTCATAAATTCATTAATTATTATAATTTTCAATTTTTTTAAAGTTAATGCACAAAATTAAGAAGTTAATTGAAATTAAAAAAAAGTTATTGTGTTTACAATAATTATATATATACTAATAATTCTACTTTTATTAAAAGTAAATAAATATTTATATATATATATAAAATCTTTCAAAGAAATTATAATTTAAATTATTCTTTAAATATTTTGTGTTTAAATAACTCAATTATTTATCTTATTTTATTTTAATTATTATTTATTATTAATTAATTAATGTTGGATTATTAATATATAATTCAACATATTAATCTAGTAACTTTATAAGTAATAAAACTATTTTCTATCTTAGTTTTAACAATGTAGTTAATAATTTAATTATAATTAATTTTATAATTAAATTATTATATAAAAAAGTTCAGAAATTAGAACAATGGTCTGTAGTATCTGTTAGAACGAGTTGAATTGCATTTTATCCAATTAAGTTTCTTTGTAACAGGTAGTTTATTACAAATAAGAAGAATTATGTTGAAGATTGAAAGTAGATTGGTACCGTCGATTCTTAGAATAAAGTAAATGCCAAAGATAGGTGTGTATTTCCTTACAATAGATTGAACAATAGTGATACAGTTCAGTATTTCTTTAGTGAAGAATTCCATTAATCACTTTTTTGTCCATGACTGAAGATCATTAGTAAAGACAAGGTAAAAATAATTGTTATTGAGTCCAAAATAACGGAGACCCCGTTAAAAGGAGAGATAGCAGGTAAGTTCGAGTCAGTCATAATAAGAGAAAGTGTATAAAGTAATAAAAGAATTTGTAAAATAAAGTGGAATAAAAAATCAGTGTATGTGAGATATGAATATGTAAATTTAATAAATATATATTCCTATTGCAGAAATTTTTGTTGAAAACTTATTTTGAGAGTGAATTTAAATTATATGAGTGTCTTTGGTTAAGTACTTGATTTATCTTGTTGAATTGGATTTCTTTAATTATCTTATTATGTTTGAAAATTTACTGTACTATTAAAATCATGAATTACTAGAAAAGGTTGTAAAAGTTCTGAACATGTATAAATAAGAAAAAGTATGGTAGTATTTGAGAAAAAATTAATCACAAACAAGGTAAAAGATCTTTTAGTATAGAAAATATGTAGGATACGAAAAGTAAAAATTTATGTTCAGGAACCAAGTTAAATTTTTGAAGTGCTAAAGAATAGTAAAATCTGACAAACTGAGAAATGAAAAATAAAAATATAAAACAAAAAATACTTACCTGAACCTAAAAAATTATATAAGATATATAAGATGTATAGTATAAAAAAGATATATAAATAAAGAGTTAGTATAAGATTAAACTATAATTAGCAACATCTTCAATAATAGCATAGAGTTCCGTGAACATAGAATGTATTTCTTGTGTTCTACTACTTAATATATAAAAGTCAGTAATTATTGAAGGTGACAAAGTTCGGTAAAGAATTTACACTAATAAACTTTATTCTTTTTATAAACATGAAACAGCATAGCACCCATTGCGATGCTAATATACTATCACTCTCAATACCATAGGAAATATTAATAGTCATCCCTCGAGGATCCTCATTGCTGGTTGTAAATCCTCTCAGTGTTAATTTTTTTTAATGTACTTAACTTTTATAAAAATTGTATTTTTTAATATACTTGATTAATTTATTATTTATTATTTATATATTTTTATAACTACTATATAATTCCTTATTATTAACTATTATATATTTTTTTCTATTTAAAATATATATATATATTTTTTTAATTATTTTTTTTTTCTGAAATTTATCAAAGATTCTTAATCATATATTTAAATAAATTTTTTATAATTAAATCTATCAAAGATTCACTTATAATTTTTTTTTTACAATTAATTTTTATATAATAATGTACATTTTTTTAGAAATTTTTCTTTTTACAATTTCTATTATATTTATTCTATAAAGATTCAAAATTTTTAATTATTTTCATATTAACGAATTTTTAATTTTTAATTTTTTTTTTTTTTTTTTTTTTTTTTTTTTTTTTTTTTTTTTTTTTTTAATTTTATTTTAATTTTATAACATATATTAAAAAATATATTACTATTGTTATGACTTTTTAAACGAACCATAATTAATAAATATTATATACCACAAAATTTTTTTTTATGGTTCTGAAACTTCATTAAAAAATTCAGTTAGTATTATTGAATTAGGTATTTTATTTCTTCTTTAACATTTTTAAAAATTTAAATACAATTTATTAATTAATAATTATTTAAATTTTTATAATTAATATTAACCATTTCTATATATATTGAATTTAATTGACTATTATAGAATAAGAATGAAGATGAATCCAATATATATAATAATGATAATAAAATTCCGACAAAAATTCTGTTAAAAAATTTAGCAGAATTTTTTTTTATTATTATAATTCCTTTATTTATTTTTACTTTTATTATTATTAAATATTGAAGTGTTTATTTTTTTTTTTTTCCTTTTTAACAGAAATTTTTGTAATTCCTATATGATATAAATAATTAAAATATATTAAAATTTAATAATTAATTAATAATTTTATAGATATTACTTATTTTTGATTTTTTTATATTCATTAATTAAATGATAAATACTTACATTAATTTACTAATTTGAAAAAAATTATTATTTAATAAATTATAATTATTATTTTTAATAATATATTTTAATATTAAAAATTTTAAAAATTAATATATTAATATATATTAAAAAAATTTTATATTTATGGTTATATTATATACTCACTATCCCAAATTATCACAAATTTCTCTTGGAATATAGGCGTTACGGTCATTTCTTATACCTATCGATCTACATTATTATACAATGGTTATTTTAGAATTAGCTTATTTTAAAATAATAAATTATTAAAGTACTTACAACCAATCAAGATTTTTTAAATAACCAATTTCTTTAGGATAAGAGGTAATTTTATTATTATCTAAATATCTTTATTATAAATAAGTTGTCATTTTAAATTCATATTATTAGGAAATAGAATTTTTTTTTATTGTTTCAAGCTTATTAAATATATTAAATACTTACAAATCCCTAAGATTTATTAAATTACCAATATTATGAGAAAGAGATTTAATTTGATTATAACCTAAATGCCTACATTGTTATATTAAATAATAATAAAAAAATTTATAAACAACAATAAACATTAAAAATATTTTCAATATATATATTTCATAATTTTGAAAATATAATTAATGATTACAAATAAGTAAGGCTTCTCAAATTCCAAAATTCATCAGGAATAGTGGTTATTTTATTGTCATATAAATTTCTATATTTGTTAAAAAATATTATTTTAAAATTAAGATAAAAATAAATTTAATAAAAAAAAAAAAACAAAATAAAAAAAAAAAAATAAAATAAAATAAATTAAAATAAAATAAAATAAATTAAAATAAAAATTAAAAATTTGAACTATTTGATTAATCTTTTATCATTTAAATATAATTTATTATTAAATACTTACAACCATTCAAGCTTTTTTAAATTGCCAATTTCTTTAGGAATACTTTCAATTTTATTACATTGTAAATCCCTATATTATTATATATATATATATTTTTTTTTAAAAAAAAAAAGAAAAAAAAAATAGATAAAGAAATTTTTTTTATAAAAATTAATTACTACAAATTTTTTCAAATATTTATATATATATATATATTTAATATTTTTAAATATAAATAATACTACAAATTTTTTCAAATATTTATATATATATATATATATATTTTTAATATTTTTAAATATAAATAATACTTACAAATGAATAAGATTTTTTAATTTTCCAATTTCTTTGGGAATAGTAGTAATATCGTTATAATGCAAATATCTACAATTTAATATAGTTTTATTTAAATTTAGATATGAAATTTTAATAAATAAATAAATAAATAGATGAATGAATAAATAAATAAATAAATAAATAGATGAATAATTTTTTTTTATTTTTTATTATTATTACAATTATTATTATTTTTTTTTTTAACTAATACTTACAAATATTCAAGATTTATTAAATTACCAATTTCTTCAGGAATAGCAGTAATATCATTAACATCTATCCTTCTATATTATTAAAAATAGAATATAAAAAAAAAAAAAACTTATATTAATAAAAATAAATATTTTTAAATATTTACATAAATATATATATTTTCATATTTTATGAATTTAATTAATACTTACATGGATTTAAGCTTTTTTAAATTACCAATTTCTTTGGGAATAGTGGTAATGTGATTTCTTGATAATTCTCTAATTTTTAAATAAAAAAATAATTTTAAATTTAAAATATCAATAAGAAAAGCATATTATTTATTTTTAAATATATAATTATTTTTTCACATTATATAAAAAAATAATTTTAAATTTAAAATATCAATAAAAAAAGCATATTATTTATTTTGAAATATATATTTATTTTTTCACATTATTAAATAAGTAATACTTACAAAACTTCTAAATTTTTTAATTCAAAAATTTTACTTGGAATTTCGTTCAAATCTTGGGATTCTAAATTTCTATTTAAATATAATTATTAAAATAATAAATAAATAAATAAATAAATAAATTATTCATTTCTAAAAATTAATATTTTAATTTATAAATTATAAACATTTAAAAACATTAATGATTTAAATACACACACTGAAGAAATTTCATATGGATTATTATCGTCCAAGCAATCTAAATCATTACATATAATTGTTGGAACAATATCAATAGTTGGTGTAGGATATACAGTTATCTCAACTGTTCTAGTTACATCAACTGTTCTAGTTACATCAACTGTTCTAGTTACATCAACTGTTTTAGTTACATCAACTGTTTTTGTTACATCAACTGTTTTAGTTACATCGACTGTAGAAGTTACATAAACTGTAGAAGTTGAAGTAACATCAACTATACAGGTTGGATTAATTGTGGTAAAATCATCAATTGTGGGAATTTCATCAACAATTGTGGAAGTTTCATTAATGGGTTCTTCATAATCAATTGTACCACACAAACCGGTAATAGTTAATGCTAATAGTAATACTAAATTTAAAAATTTCATCTTATTTTTTTTTTATGAAAAATAAATTTCTATTTTGTTTTATTAATTTTTTTTTTTTTTTTTTTTTAAGGATTAATTTGGTTTTATTTTGTTTTTGTTTTATATATTTATTGATATTTATTTGTTTCATTCATTTACTTTAAGTAAACTTTATTCGTTTATTATACCCTATAATATTTATTATATTATATGGTATAATAAACAGTGGCGGTGCTTAAAAATAATTATTATTATTAACAAAGAATTTTCAAAATGTTAAGTAAATTTTATGAAAAAATGTAAACAAAGAAAATGAACACAAATGTATCAAATTAATATATTTGAAAATTTATATTAAATTATATTATTATATGCTTAAAATTATATTAAAAATATATTAAATTAAGTTATGAACTATATTAATTATAAAAAAAAAGGTTTGCTTATTTTTTTTTTATAATTAAAAATAAACTATTAATTTTACAACGAAATTTATTTTATAAATAATTACACAAAAATTTATTTATTATTCAAAGAAGTTTATATTTTCATTGATCCAACTTAACAATATTAATTGTTTATTATTTAATTTATGAATAGCACTTCATTATTTTTTTGACTAATGATTTCTTCTCTTCATAAATTGTCCTATTCTAAATGCTTATTTTCACTTTTTCTTTTAAAGATTAATGGAGTTCATAACTTAATTTAATATATTTTTAATATAGCATTAAAGAATATGAAAATATAATTGAATATAAAATTTCTAACTTTAGAATAATATTATAATATTAATAAATATATTTTTGTTATTAATTGTGATAAAATTAATAATATAATCAAATGAACATAAAAACTTTAATTATTAATAAATTGTAAATATTAATAGTTTACATAAAAATAAATTAATTATTCCTATATGATAACTGAATGCGGTGGTTCAGTATCTCTAACTGGGAGAAGTTATATTGACTATTTATGTAATTTATTAATATAAAATAATTTTATTCAGGGGAGGTGCATTTCGAAAAATTTACATAAAAAATTTCATTTCAGAAAGTTTCATTTCGTAAAATTTTTTAAAAAAGTTAATAAATAAATAAATTAATTAATAGTAAAACAAATAAATAATTTATTTAATTTAAATAAATAACTAAATAAATAAAAATAAATAAATAAAACTATAATAAATAAATAAATTTAAAATTTAATTTTTTAAAAAAAAGAAAAATATATATATATATATATATACATTATATAATAATAAATATACATTAGAATTAAAGCTTTAAAAAAATAAAATATTTTATTATACATTTTAAACGTTTATAATATTTCAATAAATATATATGATTAATATTATTATTTATATATATAAAAAATAAATATTAATAATTTAAAAGTTATAATTATTAAAATTAAAATATAATTATTAAAATTAAAATATAATATTTCAATAATTAATTGACCATTTTTACTTTTAAGTCCTTGCGCAGTATTTTAAAAAATCTTAAATTACTAATAAAATTTTTTAATAAAAGAAATATTTATAAATAATCTAGTAAAAAAAAAAAAAAAAAAAAAAAAAAAAAAAAAAAAAAAAGGTGAGGACATCATAAAAAAGGGAGTTAAAAGTAGCACAAAGTTAGGATGATTTTAGGTGGAATCTATTTTTTTTTTTTTATATTTTTTATATTTTTTATATTTTTTATATTTTTTATATTTTTTTTATTTTTTTATTTTTTTTATTTTTTTTTTATTATTTTTTTTTTTTTTATTTTTTATATTTTTTATATTTTTTTTATTTTTTTATTTTTTTTATTTTTTTTTTATTATTTTTTTTTTTTTTATTTTTTATATTTTTTTTTTTTTTTTTATTTTTTTATTTTTTTTTTTTTTTTTTTTTATTTTTTATTTTTTATTTTTTATTTTTTATTTCTTTTATTTTTTATTTATTTATTTTATTATTTATTTATCTATTTATTAAAATTTTCCGAAATCAAACTTTTGAGAAATGAAATTTTGCGAAATGACACAAAAATAAAATAAAATATTTTCATATTTATTTATAACTGTAATTTTTTATTATATAAATAAATAAATAAATAAATAAATAAATAAATAATAATTAAATAAATATTTTATTTTATAATAAAAAAATTCAGTTATAATTTCAACAATGCCCTCCAATAAAAATCGGATTCAAGACAATTTTTGTGTAACGATAAGGAGGTCTAAAATATAATAATAAAACATGCATTTGCATATATTAATTTCATTTAAATCTATTAATTTTATATTAAATAATTTAAAAATATATATATTTATTTAAATACATATAGAAGTATTCCCATATTTAATATTTTTTTTATCAATAAATTTATAGAAAAGATATTTATTAATATTAAGTAAATAATCATGAAAAATTTATAATGATAATAAAACATAAATATTATTTATAAATAATAAGAATATTAACATGAAACAAAACTTTAATATAATATAATATTTAATTAAAGAAAATTGTAAACTTAAATAATAATATGTACACCACAAATAACGGCAAGCAATTTACCTGTACAAAAGTGTATAAATTTTATTTATATTATTTTAATTTATATAACAATAAAAAAATTTGAAGAATAATTTTATAAAAAATATCCTATTAGTTTAAAAAGAATTTTTTTTAAATATATAATTTATTAATAATGATAATTAATTTAAAAAAAATAAAATATATTTTAATATTTATTAAAATTTATTAATAAATTTTTAATTTATTATATAATAAATTATTAATATATAAACTTTATAAAAATTTTCCCTCCATTTATTATATTAATATTATAATGAAATTAAATTTTAGTCTAAATTTTTAAATATTGTTATTATTTATTTATTTATAATATTCATATATTTTAATTAATATATATAGTACTTTTCATTAATTTATAATTTTTATAAAAATATTAAAATTTTTTATAAATACAGTAAATTTTCTTTATCTTTTTTTATTTTGGTATTTGTAAATAATAATATATTTTATAATTATTAAATAAATAAAAAATATTTACTTATTAAAAATATAAAAAAATATATATATTAAATAATTATATTTTATTAATAAATCATTTATCTTTTATAGTTATTAAAAATGAAATCATTTATTATTTTAACTTCTTTATTTAATATCGCTTCCGTTTTTGCTGCTAATTGTGCATCTCCATTTGGTCAATGCGGAGGGTATTTATTTAATTATTTAATTATTTATTATTATTTTGAAAAATTTTATATAAATTTTAAAATAATATTTAATTTGAAGATAAATCATGTTAATTATGAAATATAAAAATTTTCTTTTTTTTATATATTTTCTATATACATATATTTTTTTAATTATTTTTAATTAGTTCTACTTGGAATGGTGTAACTTGTTGTTCTTCTGGTTATGCTTGTAAACCCATGAATCAATGGTATTCTCAATGTGTTCCTTCAAATGAAGTTTCTCCTTCTTCCAATGCTAATAATTCAAATGTGAATAATTCAAATGTGAATAATTCAAATGTGAATAATTCAAATGTGAATAATTCAAATGTGAATAATTCAAATGTGAATAATTCAAATGTGAATAATTCAAATGTGAATAACTCTGGCAATAATAAAGCCCCTATCAATAATGCTTCTATTCCTCAAAATAATAATTATGCTCCAAATGTTCAATATGCTACATCTAACGCTTCTGCTTCTTCAGGAGTCATTGGTTATGCTTCAATGAATGGTGGTACTAATGGTGGTAGTGGTGGTCAAACTATTACTGTTTCAAATCAATCTCAATTAGAAACTGCTCTTAAAGGAAATAATGCTAAGATCATTAAAGTTAATGGAATTATTAAACTTAATGCTGATGTTACTGTCAATTCTAATACTTCTCTTATTGGTGCTAATAAGAATTCAGGTATTACTGGTGCTGGTCTCAAGATTAAGAATGCTAAAAATATCATTATTCAAAATCTTAAATTCAGTTATTGTTTAGGTTCTAATAAAGATTGTATTAATGCTCAAAAATCTACAAATATTTGGGTTGATCATTGTGAATTCTTCAATGATAGAAATCATGGTAAAGATTATTATGATGGTTTAATTGATTTCACTCATGCTTCCGATTACATTACTATTTCTTGGAATTATGTTCATGATCATTACAAGGCTTCTTTAATTGGTCATAGTGATAGTAATGCTAGTGAAGATACTGGTAAATTACATATTACCTACCATCATAATTACTTCAAGAATGTTGGTTCTCGTCTTCCATCTCTTCGTTTTGGTACTGGTCATGTCTTTAATAATGTTTATGAAAATATAGATACTTCTTCAGTTAATATTCGTATGGGAGCTAAAGCTTTAGTAGAAGGAAACGTTTTCCGTAATGCTAACAAACCAATTTCCACTAATCTTGATTCTAAACAAGAAGGATCAGTTGTTCAACGTAATAATGATTTCGGATCCACAGCCAATAGTAATTCTATTACTCGAACTGATGGACTTACATCAGTTCCATATCAATATTCAGCTGAAAATGTTAATAATGTTTATAATTCTGTTGTTAAAAGTGCTGGTCCACAATAAGAAGTTAATTATTATAAAATTAAATTTTAATAATTTAATATTTTTTATAAATAAATATTTATTTTTAGGAATAATAAAAATAATTATTCACTATAATGATATTTTTATTATTTTTTTTAAAAAAATATTTTCTTTTTTTTAAATATGTTATTGATAAAACTATTTCATTTTTTTATTTTATTTTCAAAAGTTAAATGTATATAATAATTTATGGATTATTATACTATTATTATTATTATGTAAAAATTTAAAATGATATATATTATACTATGAATATTATAATGTGAAATAAAAAAATTAATGTTCATTAAAAAAATTATTATTTAAAAATTAATATTTCATAGAATGAATTATTAAAAATGAATTAAATATATTTTATTAATATAAACCTAACTTTTAAAGAATTATCTAAAATTTTATTTATTTTTCAAAATATTGTAATTATTTTTTAATTAAAAAAGTTTTTTTTATAAGATCTTTACTTTACTTAATATTTTAAAAATAATATTTTATATAATAATAAATTAAATAATTATACATACTAATGTCTTTATGTTAAGTTAATTCATTAAAAGGATTTTATATTATATAATAATAATGAAAAAAATGTTAATTTCTAATATTAATGCTTTTTATTAATAATGTTATAATAATTAAAAATTCATGATGTTCGTATCAAATAATTTTTATTTAATTTTAAAAAAATTATAAATTGATATAAATATTTATATATATCTATAAAACTAAAAAAAAAAAAAAAAAAAAAAAAAAAAAAAAAAAAAAAAAAACCTTGAACTCTATGAAAAATTTAGGGAAATTTATCTTGAGAACATTGAAAGATTAATTAATTAAGATAATATATAAATAAAAATATATAAAATATTTTATTTGAATTATTTATAATGATATTAAAATTTTATTTATATTCTATATATCTTTTTGAAATAGAATGATCTAATTAAAAAAATTAAATATTCAAAAGGTTAAAAACAAATTAAAATATTATTATTATAATTTTTTAGTAATCCCTGAAAAGGATTATTTATGAATTAAAAAAAAAATATTACAATTTTCATAATAAAAATTATTTTAATATTAATTATTAGTTTATTAATAAATCTATTTTCAAACAAAAAGTAAATAAGAAACATTCTTTTTTTAGTTACCCTTTTATTATATTATATGAAATTATAATATATATAATAATTATAAATTTAAATATTATTATTTAATTATTAAAATATTTAATAAAAAAATTTTTTTTTTAATTATATAGTAAATATTTTCTCCAAACATATACTTTCAGAATAGCGGGAAAAAAATAAATAAAAAAAAAAGATTTGTGTCAGAACTTAAAAACTATTTTAATATGATATTATAAAATTAGAATTTTGAAACAAAAATAAATAAAATATAATAAATTTTGATTATTAAACTTAATAATTGTAAATATTATAGAAGGAATAATACTTTATTTTTTTATTTCTATTTTAATTCTTTATTTGTTACATTTTATTAAATATTACTTGTAAAATTTACTTAATATTTTTAAAAAATATAAATATTAATATTATTATTATATATTAATTTTTTATTTATAATTTATTTATATTTTATTTATTTTCTTTTTTTTTTTTTTTTTTTTTTTAATTTGTTACAAATATGATAAAACTTAATTCTTTTAAAAATATATAAATATATAAAATTAAAGTTTATAAATAAATATTTTTATATGTATAATTTTAAACCTTAAATTTATTAAAAATTATAATTTATTATATATATTAAGTTCAAACGAAATAATGAATATAATAGTAAATAAAAAAAAATGACTTTCTCATATTTGATATTATTTAATAAAAAAAATAACTATATTTAATATTTATAAATATGAAATTAACTAATTAATAATGGAAAAAATACATATAATGAAAATAAATAACAGAATAATTTTATTTTAATTAAAAATAATTAAAACATGAAACAGAAACTTCAAAATTATATTATATTTAATATTTAATAATTTTCAAAGAAATACATAATTTATAATTTACTTATTACCATAACAATTCTATATGTTAATATTTATTATACAATAAAAAATTTTAATAAATAAAAACGAAATATTTCATATAACCTTCATATAATTATAATAAATATTTTTATTTCTAAAAACTTTATTGTATTTACTTTTATATAATATTTAATTTTGTTTGAATATTAAATAAAGAATGAATTAAATATTTATTAATATTTTTTACCATTAATTTTATACTATGAAATAATTTATATTTATACAGAGAAAACAATACAATATATTTTTTATATATATTAAATTAATGAAAATTAAAAATATAAATATAAAGATAATAGTAATAATAATAATCAATAAACAAATAATAATTATTTAATAATTATTATTATGCTGTGATTTATATTTATAGTAAGAAAAGAAAACAAATATTGTATATATTAAAATTAATATAAAAATAAAAAGATTAAAATAAAAAAGGACAAAATAATAAGTAGAGATAAAAAATTAATATTATTTAAATGAAAACAAATTAAAAATTATAAATAACATAAAAAAAAAAAAAGAAGTAATTGAATTTAATACTACTTTTTTTTATATTATAAGTAATTGAATTTAATACTAATACTATTAAATTATTTTTATTTTTTTTATATAAAAATTACTGATATATTATATAACAAAAAAAATAATTATTAATTTTTAAAAATAATATTTAAATTTTTAAAAACTTGTATTTTTTTTTTTTTTTTTTTTTGAAAAAAGAAAGTTAAATTTTCCAGAGCTTTTAAAAAAAAAGATTATAAAGTAATATTATAAAACTTTACAATAAGTAAAAATGATTATAGTTTAAAAATAGATATAACAATTTATATTAAAAATTATAATTTAAAGTTTATTATCTTTTTATTAAAGCAATAAGCTTATAAAATAGCATTCTTTATATAATCTAAAAAAGAAAATATTATGAAATATTCCCATATTTAATATATTATTTAATAGATAAATAAATAAAAATATATTTATAAATATGAAGTAAATAACTTTAAAAGGTTTATAATGATAATTTATTAATAATAATTTTATTATTAGTATTATTAAGGTTAAAATTATAATTATTTTTAAAATTATAATTATTATTTAAAACAAAGATTAAAAAAAAAATATATAATTATAATTATTATTTAAAACAAAGATTAAAAAAAAAAATAAAGATTTTTTTTATTTGGCCGTTATTATAACATTATAGAGTTTAAAAATTTGAAATAAAATTATAAAATATGTATTTATATTTATTAATTCCATATAAAACTATTAATTTAATATTAAATAAATTTAATAAAATATATAAATATATATTTATATAAATATAAATAAAGAAGTATTCCCATATTTAATATTTTATAATAAATAAATTAATATAAAAGATATTTATTAATATTAATTCAATAATTATTAAAAATTTTATAATGATGATTATAAAACATAAATAATTAGAATAATAACATGAAACAAAACTTTATTATAATAAAATGTTTAATTAAAGAAAATTTAAAACTTAAATAATAATATGTACACCACAAATAACGGCAAGCAATTTACCTGTACAAAAGTGTATAAATTTTATTTATATTATTTTAATTTATATAACAATAAAAAAATTTGAAGAATAATTTTATAAAAAATATCCTATTAGTTTAAAAAGAATTTTTTTTAAATATATAATTAATTAATAATGATAATTTCGTAATTTAAAAAAAAATAAAATATATTTTAATATTTATTAAAATTTTTTAATAAATTTTTAATTTATTATATAATAAATTATTAATATATAAACTTTATAAAAATTTTCCCTCCATTTATTATATTAATATTATAATGAAATTAAATTTTAGTCAAAATTTTAAAGAATATCTTTCATAATATTCATATATTTTAATTTAAATAATATTATTTATAAATTTATAAATTTATAAAAATTTTAAAATTTTTTATAAATACAGTAAATTTTCTTTATTTTATTTTTTATTTTAATAATTATATATTTTATATTTATTAAATAAATAAAAAATATTTACATATTAAAAAATAATTTATTAATTTATTATAAAAAAATATATATATTAAATAATTATATTAAATTTTATTAATAAATCATTAGTCTTTTATTATTATTAAAAATGAAATCAGTTATTATTTTATCTTCTTTATTTAATATCGCTTCCGTTTTTGCTGCTAATTGTGTATCTCCATTTGGTCAATGTGGAGGGTATTTATTATTTATTTAATTATTTATTATTATTTTGAAAAAATTTAATATAAATTTAAAAATAATATTTAATTTGAAGATAAATCATATTAATTATGAAATATAAAAATTTTCTTTTTTTATATATTTTCTATATACATATATTTTTCTAAATTTTTTTTAATTAGTTCTACTTGGAATGGTGTAACTTGTTGTTCTTCTGGTTATGCTTGTAAACCCATGAATCAATGGTATTCTCAATGTGTTCCTTCAAATGAAGTTTCTCCTTCCAATGCTAATAATTCAAATGTGAATAATTCAAATGTGAATAATTCAAATGTGAATAACTCTGGCAATAATAAAGCCCCTATCAATAATGCTTCTATTCCTCAAAATAATAGTTATGCTCCAAATGTTCAATATGCTACATCTAACGCTTCTGCTTCTTCAGGAGTCATTGGTTATGCTTCAATGAATGGTGGTACTAATGGTGGTAGTGGTGGTCAAACTATTACTGTTTCAAATCAATCTCAATTAGAAACTGCTCTTAAAGGAAATGATGCTAAGATCATTAAAGTTAATGGAATTATTAAACTTAATGCTGATGTTACTGTCAATTCTAACACTTCTCTTATTGGTGCTAATAAGAATTCAGGTATTACTGGTGCTGGTCTCAAGATTAAGAATGCTAAAAATATCATTATTCAAAATCTTAAATTCAGTTATTGTTTAGGTTCTAATAAAGATTGTATTAATGCTCAAAAATCTACAAATATTTGGGTTGATCATTGTGAATTCTTCAATGATAGAAACCATGGTAAAGATTATTATGATGGTTTAATTGATTTCACTCATGCTTCCGATTACATTACTATTTCTTGGAATTATGTTCATGATCATTACAAGGCTTCTTTAATTGGTCATAGTGATAGTAATGCTAGTGAAGATACTGGTAAATTACATATTACCTACCATCATAATTACTTCAAGAATGTTGGTTCTCGTCTTCCATCTCTTCGTTTTGGTACTGGTCATGTCTTTAATAATGTTTATGAAAATATAGAAGCTTCCTCAGTTAATATTCGTATGGGAGCTAAAGCTTTAGTAGAAGGTAACGTTTTCCGTAATGCTAACAAACCAATTTCCACTAATCTTGATTCTAAACAAGAAGGATCAGTTGTTCAACGTAATAATGATTTCGGATCCACAGCCAATAGCAATTCTATTACTCGAACTGATGGACTTACTTCAGTTCCATATCAATATTCAACTGAAAATGTTAATAATGTTTACAATTCTGTTGTTAAAAGTGCTGGTCCACAATAAGAAGTTAATTATTATAAAATTAAATTATAATAATTTAATATTTTTTATAAATAAATATTTATTTATAGGAATAATAAAAATAATTATTCACTATAATGATATTTTTATAAATTATTTTTTTTAAAAAAGATTGTCTTTTTTTTTAAATATATTATATATAAAATTATTTAATTTTATTTTTTTATTCTATTTCAAAAGTTAAATGTATATAATAATTTATTGATTATTATTTTTTTATTAATATATACAAATTAAAATGATGTAATGATGTATTAAATAATGTATTATGAAATAAAAATATAAAAATTTAAATAAAATGTTTTTTTAATGTAAAATTTATTAATAAAAACAAAACAAAAAAAAAAAAAAAAAAAAAAAAAAAAGCTTGAAATATTATATTTGAACATTATATTTACAAAAAATAATTGATTATAAATTTTTAAATATATATAGCAAAATTATTATTTATTCGTTACTTTATTTTATTTTATTTTTTTTTTTTTTAAAAAAAAAAATTAAATATTCAAGAAGTGAAAAAAAATTCATATATTATTGTTATAAAATTTCACAATCACTGTAAAGGATTATTTATAGTATAATAAAGATATTACAATTTTCCTAATAATTATTTAAATATAATTATTATTATAATTTTAATTTTATTTTCAAACAAAAAGATAATGAAAAACTTTTTTTCCTGTTACCTTTTTATTGTATTATATGAAAATTTTATATGAGATAATATCAAATTAAAAATATATTCATATATTTTATAAATAAAAAATATATCTATATATAATTAATATTTTATAATTAAATAAAAAATGTGTCAAAAAAATATATATATAAATAAAAATCAAATAGTATAATATAATAATTATGAATTTAAATATTAATATTTAATTATTAAAATAATTCAAATAAAAATTATTTTTTATATTTTCAAAATAGCGGGAAAAAAAAAAAAAAAGGATCTGTGTCAGAACTTAAAAACCATTTTAATATAAAATTAGAATTTTGAAACAAAAATAAATAAAATATAATAAATTTTGATTATTATACTTAATAAATGTAAATATTATACAAGGAATAATACTTAATTTTTTTATTTCTATTTTTATTCTTTATTTGTTACCTTTTTTCTTAAATATTACTTGGAAATTTTACTTAATAATTTTAAAAAATATAAATATTTATGTAATATATAATATATTAATTTTTTATTTATAATATATTTATTTTTTATGTATTTTCTATTCATTTGTTTATTTTATTTTATTTTATTTTTTTTTTTTTTTTTTTTTTTTTTTTTTAATTTGTTACAAATATGATAAAACTTAATTCTTTTAAAAATATATAAATATATATAATTAAATTTATAAATAAATATTTTTATATGTATAATTCTAAACCTTAAATTTATTAAAAAAATATTATTTATTATATATATTAAGTTCAAACTAAATAATGAATATAATAGTAAATAAAAAAATGACATTCTCATATTTAATATTATTTAATAATAATAATAATAATAATAATAATAATAATAATAATAATAATAATATTTAATATATTTATAAATATGGAATTAACTAATTAACTATTAAATACATATAATGAAAATAAATAAAAAAAAAATTTTTTTTTTTTTTTTTAATTAAAAAGAAATGTAACATGAAACCAAAACTTTAAAATTATATTTAATATTTAAAAAATTTCAAAGAAAGAACAAAATAATTAGTAGATAAAAAATTAATATTATTTAAATAATAGAATTTTAAAAATTATAAATAATATAAAAAAAAGAAGAAATTGAATTTAATACTAATAGTATTAAATTATTTTAAATTTTTATTTTTTAAATAAGAATTACTGAAATATTATATAACATAAAAAAATAATTATTAATTTTTAAAAATTAATATTTATATTTTTAAATATTTGCATTTTTTTTTTTAAAGAAAATTAAATATTCCAGAGGTTTAAAAAAAAAAAGATAATCAAGTAATATTTAAAACTTTACATTCAGTAATAACGATTATAGTTTAAAAATATAAATAATGATTTATATTAAATATTATAATGTATCTATTATTATCTTTTTATTAAAGCAAAAAGTTTATAAAAAACATTTTTTATTATTAATCTTTTTATTGAATTTGAATTATTTAAAAATATAATAAAAGTATATTAAAATATAACTATAATATATATATAATTTATATTAATTTCATGTAATTAATATAATCTAAAAAAGAAAATATAATGAAATATTCCCATATTTAATATATTATTTAATTGATAAATAAATAAAAATATATTTATAAATATGAAGTTTATAACATTGAAAGATTCATAATAATAATTTATTATTAGTATAATTAATGCTAAAATTAATATTATAATTATTTTTATAATTATAATTATTATTTAAAACAAAATGATAATAATATAGATTTTTTTTTCCTTATCTTTTTATTATATTACTTTAAAAATTTTAAAAATAATTATTTATAAAATATACAAAATACATGTATTTGTATATATTAATTTCATATAAATCATATTAAAATATATATATTTATATAAATATAAATAATGAGTTATACCCATATATAATATTTTTTAATAAATAAATTAATAGAAAAGATATTAATTAATATTAATTCAATAATTATTAAATATTTTATAATGATGATAATAAAATATAAATATTATTTATAACTAGTAAGAATAATAACATGAAACAAAACTTTATATGTTTAATTAAAGAAAATTTTAAACTTAAATAATAATATGTACACCGCAAATAAAATAATGGCAATGTACAAAAGTGTTTATTTTTTATTTATATTATTTTAATTTATATAACAATAAAATATAGTAAAAATTATTTAAATAGTAATTTTATAAAAAATATCCTATTAGTTTAAAACGAATTTTTTTAAATATATAATTTATTAATAATGATAATTAATTTAAAAAAAATAAAATATATTTTAATATTTATTAAAATTTATTAATAAATTTTTAATTTATTATATAATTAATTATTAATATATAAACTTTATAAAAATTTTCCCTCCATTTGTTATATTAATATTATAATGAAATTAAATTTAGTCAAAATATTTAAATAATGTTATTGTTAGAAAAATAACAATTATAGTTAATACTATATATTTATTGATATATTCAATTATATTAATTATTACAATATTTTATTTATATGAGTAAGAACTCCTATCTAATAATTATATTCTTGAATTATTATATAATATATGAGCATTAAAATAATTGGTATGACATCACATGATACCATTAATATATTAATAAGCAATATCATATATTAATATAATAATATAAAATACATTACATATAATTATTTAATATACTATAGTAATTATTTTATAAACATATATTTCTAAATTAACAAAATATAATAAATGATAATTGCAAAAGTTCAAAATTCATAACAGTTATTATGTATTTATCTATAATATTTATGCATTTTAATTAATGTATATAGTACTTTTCATTAATTTATAATTTTTAAAAATATTAAAATTTGTTATAAATACCAGTAAATTTTTTTTATTTTTTTTTTTTTTTGTTTTGTAAATTATTATATTTTTTATATTTATTAGATAAATAAAAAATATAAATATATCCATAATAATTTATTATAAAAAATTATATATATAAAATAATTATATTGTATTTTATTAATAAATCATTTATCTTTTATAATTATTAAAAATGAAATCATTTATTATTATAACTTCTTTATTTAATATCGCTTCCGTTTTTGCTGCTAATTGTGCATCTCCATTTGGTCAATGTGGAGGGTATTTATTATTTATTTAATTATTTATTATTATTTTGAAAAAATTTAATATAAATTTAAAAATAATTTTTAATTTGAAGATAAATCATATTAATTATGAAATATAAAAATTTTCTTTTTTTTATATATTTTATATATACATATTTTTTTTTAATTTTTTTTTAATTAGTTCAACTTGGAATGGTGTAACTTGTTGTTCTTCTGGTTATGCTTGTAAATCCATGAATCAATGGTATTCTCAATGTGTTCCTTCAAATGAAGTTTCTCCTTCTTCCAATGCTAATAATTCAAATGTGAATAATTCAAATGTGAATAATTCAAATGTGAATAATTCAAATGTGAATAACGCTAGCAATAATAATAAAGCTCCTACCAATAATGCTTCTATTCCTCAAAATAATAGTTATGCTCCAAATGTTCAATATGCTACATCTAACGCTTCTGCTTCTTCAGGAGTCATTGGTTATGCTTCAATGAATGGTGGTACTAATGGTGGTAGTGGTGGTCAAACTATTACTGTTTCAAATCAATCTCAATTAGAAACTGCTCTTAAAGGAAATAATGCTAAGATCATTAAAGTTAATGGAATTATTAAACTTAATGCTGATGTTACTGTCAATTCTAACACTTCTCTTATTGGTGCTAATAAGAATTCGGGTATTACCGGTGCTGGTCTCAAGATTAAGAATGCTAAAAATATCATTATTCAAAATCTTAAATTCAGTTACTGTTTAGGTTCTAATAAAGATTGTATTAATGCTCAAAAATCTACAAATATTTGGGTTGATCATTGTGAATTCTTCAATGATAGAAACCATGGTAAAGATTATTATGATGGTTTAATTGATTTCACTCATGCTTCCGATTACATTACTATTTCTTGGAATTATGTTCATGATCATTACAAGGCTTCTTTAATTGGTCATAGTGATAGTAATGCTAGTGAAGATACTGGTAAATTACATATTACCTATCATCATAATTACTTCAAGAATGTTGGTTCTCGTCTTCCATCTCTTCGTTTTGGTACTGGTCATGTCTTTAATAATGTTTATGAAAATGTAGATACTTCTTCAGTTAATATTCGTATGGGAGCTAAAGCTTTAGTAGAAGGAAACGTTTTCCGTAATGCTAACAAACCAATTTCCACTAATCTTGATTCCAAACAAGAAGGATCAGTTGTTCAACGTAATAATGATTTCGGATCCACAGCCAATAGCAATTCTATTACTCGAACTGATGGACTTATTTCAGTTCCATATCAATATTCAGCTGAAAATGTTAATAATGTTTATAATTCTGTTGTTAAAAGTGCTGGTCCACAATAAGAAGTTAATTATTATAAAATTAAATTTTAATAATTTAATATTTTTTATAAATAAATATTTATTTTTAGGAATAATAAAAATAATTATTCACTATAATGATATTTTTATAATTTTTTTTAAAAAAATATTTTCTTTTTTTTAAATATGTTATTGATAAAACTATTTCATTTTTTTATTTTATTTTCAAAAGTTAAATGTATATAATAATTTATGGATTATTATATTATTATTATTATTATGTAAAAATTTAAAATGATATATAGTATACTATGAATATTATAATGTGAAATAAAAAAATTAATGTTCATTAAAAAAATTATTATTTAAAAATTAATATTTCATAGAATGAATTATTAAAAATGAATTAAATATATTTTATTAATATAAACCTAACTTTTAAAGAATTATCTAAAATTTTATTTATTTTTCAAAATATTGTAATTATTTTTTAATTAAAAAAGTTATTTTTGTAAGATCTTTACTATACTTAGTATTTTAAAAATAATATTAAATATAATATAAAATAAATAATTATAAATACTAATTTAATGTCTTTATGTTAAGTTAATTCATTGTAAGGATTTTTTATTATATAATAATAGTGAAAAAATGTTAATTTCTAATATTAATACTTTTTATTAATAATGTTATAATAATTAAAAATTCATGATGTTCGTATCAAATAATCTTTATTTAATTTTAAAAAAATTATAAATTGATAAAAATATTTATATATATCTATAAAACTAAAAAAAAAAAAAAAAAAACCTTGAACTCTATGAAAATTTTAGGGAAATTTATCTTGAGAACATTGAAAGATTAATTAATTAAGATAATATATAAATAAAAATATATAAAATATTTTATTTGAATTATTTATAATGATATTAAAATTTTATTTATATTCTATATATCTTTTTGAAATAGAATGATCTAATTAAAAAAATTAAATATTCAAGAGGTTAAAAACAAATTAAAATATTATTATTATAATTTTTTAGTAATCCCTGAAAAGGATTATTTATGAATTAAAAAAAAAAATATTACAATATTCATAATAAAAATTATTTTAATATTAATTATTGGTTTATTAATAAATCTATTTTCAAACAAAAAGTAAATAAGAAACATTCTTTTTTTAGTTACCCTTTTATTATATTATATGAAATTATAACATATATAATAATTATAAATTTAAATATTATTATTTAATTATTAAAATATTTAATAAAAAAATTTTTTTTTTAATTATATAGTAAATATTTTCTCCAAACATATACTTTCAGAATAGCGGGAAAAAAATAAATAAAAAAAAAAGATTTGTGTCAGAACTTAAAAACTATTTTAATATGATATTATAAAATTAGAATTTTGAAACAAAAATAAATAAAATATAATAAATTTTGATTATTAAACTTAATAAATGTAAATATTATAGAAGGAATAATACTTTATTTTTTTATTTCTATTTTAATTCTTTATTTGTTACATTTTATTAAATATTACTTGTAAAATTTACTTAATATTTTTAAAAAATATAAATATTAATATTATTATTATATATTAATTTTTTATTTATAATTTATTTATATTTTATTTATTTTCTTTTTTTTTTTTTTTTTTTTTTTTAATTTGTTACAAATATGATAAAACTTAATTCTTTTAAAAATATATAAATATATAAAATTAAAGTTTATAAATAAATATTTTTATATGTATAATTTTAAACCTTAAATTTATTAAAAATTATAATTTATTATATATATTAAGTTCAAACGAAATAATGAATATAATAGTAAATAAAAAAAAATGACTTTCTCATATTTGATATTATTTAATAAAAAAAATAACTATATTTAATATTTATAAATATGAAATTAACTAATTAATAATGGAAAAAATACATATAATGAAAATAAATAACAGAATAATTTTATTTTAATTAAAAATAATTAAACCATGAAACAGAAACTTCAAAATTATATTATATTTAATATTTAATAATTTTCAAAGAAATACATAATTTATAATTTACTTATTACCATAACAATTCTATATGTTAATATTTATTATACAATAAAAAATTTTAATAAATTAAAACGAAATATTTCATATAACCTTCATATAATTATAATAAATATTTTTATTTCAAAAAACTTTATTGTATTTACTTTTATATAATATTTAATTTTGTTTGAATATTAAATAAAGAATGAATTAAATATTTATTAATATTTCTTACCATTAATTTTATACTATGAAATAATTTATATTTATACAGAGAAAACAATACAATATATTTTTTATATATATTAAATTAATGAAAATTAAAAATATAAATATAAAGATGATAATAGTAATAATAATAATCAATAAACAAATAATAATTATTTAATAATTATTATTATGCTGTGATTTATATTTATAGTAAGAAAAGAAAACAAATATTGTATATATTAAAATTAATATAAAAATAAAAAGATTAAAATAAAAAAGGACAAAATAATAAGTAGAGATAAAAAATTAATATTATTTAAATGAAAACAAATTAAAAATTATAAATAACATAAAAAAAAAAAAGAAGTAATTGAATTTAATACTACTTTTTTTTATATTATAAGTAATTGAATTTAATACTAATACTATTAAATTATTTTTATTTTTTTTATATAAAAATTACTGATATATTATATAACAAAAAAAATAATTATTAATTTTTAAAAATAATATTTAAATTTTTAAAAACTTGTATTTTTTTTTTTTTTTTTTTTTTTTGAAAAAAGAAAGTTAAATTTTCCAGAGCTTTTAAAAAAAAAGATTATAAAGTAATATTATAAAACTTTACAATAAGTAAAAATGATTATAGTTTAAAAATAGATATTACAATTTATATTAAAAATTATAATTTAAAGTTTATTATCTTTTTATTAAAGCAATAAGTTTATAAAATAGCATTCTTTATATAATCTAAAAAAGAAAATATTATGAAATATTCCCATATTTAATATATTATTTAATAGATAAATAAATAAAAATATATTTATAAATATGAAGTAAATAACTTTAAAAGGTTTATAATGATAATTTATTAATAATAATTTTATTATTAGTATTATTAAGGTTAAAATTATAATTATTTTTAAAATTATAATTATTATTTAAAACAAAGATTAAAAAAAAAATATAAAATTATAATTATTATTTAAAACAAAGATTAAAAAAAAAAATTAAAGATTTTTTTTATTTGGCCGTTATTATAACATTATAGAGTTTAAAAATTTGAAATAAAATTATAAAATATGTATTTATATTTATTAATTACATATAAAACTATTAATTTAATATTAAATAAATTTAATAAAATATATAAATATATATTTATATAAATAAATAATGAAGTATTCCCATATTTAATATTTTATAACAAATAAATTAATATAAAAGATATTTATTAATATTAATTCAATAATTATTAAAAATTTTATAATGATGATTATAAAACATAAATAATTAGAATAATAACATGAAACAAAACTTTATTATAATAAAATGTTTAATTAAAGAAAATTTAAAACTTAAATAATAATATGTACACCACAAATAACGGCATGCAATTTACCTGTACAAATGTGTATAATTTTTATTTATATTATTTTAAATTATATAACAATAAAAAAATTTAAAGAATAATGTTATAAGAAATATCCTATTAGTTTAAAAAGAATTTTTTAAATATATAATTTATTAACAATGATAATTAATTTAAAAAAAAATAAAATATATTTTAATATTTATTAAAATTTATTAATAAATTTTTAATTTATTATATAATAAATTATTAAATATAAACTTTATAAAAATTTTCCCTCTATTTATGATATTAATATTATAATGAAATTAAATTTTAGTCAAAATTTTAAAGAATATCTTTTATAATATATATTTTAATTTAAATAATATTATTTATAAATTTATAAATTTATAAAAATTTTAAAATTTTTTATAAATACAGTAAATTTTCTTTATTTTATTTTTTTTTTTTAATAATTATATATTTTATATTTATTAAATAAATAAAAAATATTTATTTATTATAAATAATTTATTATAAAAAAATATATATATTAAATAATTATATTAAATTTATTAATAAATCCTTAATCTTTTATTATTATTAAAAATGAAATCATTTATTATTATAACTTCTTTATTTAATTTCGCTTCCGTTTTTGCTGCTAATTGTGCATCTCCATTTGGTCAATGTGGAGGGTATTTATTTAATTATTTAATTATTTATTATTATTTTGAAAAAATTTAATATAAATTTAAAAATAATATTTAATTTGAAGATAAATCATATTAATTATGAAATATAAAAATTTTCTTTTTTTATATATTTTATATATACATATATTTTTTAATTTTTTTTTTTAATTAGTTCAACTTGGAATGGTGTAACTTGTTGTTCTTCTGGTTATGCTTGTAAACCCATGAATCAATGGTATTCTCAATGTGTTCCTTCAAATGAAGTTTCTCCTTCCAATGCTAATAATTCAAATGTGAATAATTCAAATGTGAATAATTCAAATGTGAATAACTCTGGCAATAATAAAGCCCCTATCAATAATGCTTCTATTCCTCAAAATAATAGTTATGCTCCAAATGTTCAATATGCTACATCTAACGCTTCTGCTTCTTCAGGAGTCATTGGTTATGCTTCAATGAATGGTGGTACTAATGGTGGTAATGGTGGTCAAACTATTACTGTTTCAAATCAATCTCAATTAGAAACTGCTCTTAAAGGAAATAATGCTAAGATCATTAAAGTTAATGGTATTATTAAACTGGATGCTGATGTTACTGTCAATTCTAACACTTCTCTTATTGGTGCTAATAAGAATTCTGGTATTACCGGTGCTGGTCTCAAGATTAAGAATGCTAAAAATATCATTATTCAAAATCTTAAATTCAGTTACTGTTTAGGTTCTAATAAAGATTGTATTAATGCTCAAAAATCTACAAACATTTGGGTTGATCATTGTGAATTCTTCAATGATAGAAATCATGGTAAAGATTATTATGATGGTTTAATTGATTTCACTCATGCTTCCGATTACATTACTATTTCTTGGAATTATGTTCATGATCATTACAAGGCTTCTTTAATTGGTCATAGTGATAGTAATGCTAGTGAAGATACTGGTAAATTACATATTACCTACCATCATAATTACTTCAAGAATGTTGGTTCTCGTCTTCCATCTCTTCGTTTTGGTACTGGTCATGTCTTTAATAATGTTTATGAAAATATAGAAGCTTCCTCAGTTAATATTCGTATGGGAGCTAAAGCTTTAGTAGAAGGAAACGTTTTCCGTAATGCTAACAAACCAATTTCCACTAATCTTGATTCTAAACAAGAAGGATCAGTTGTTCAACGTAATAATGATTTCGGATCCACAGCCAATAGCAATTCTATTACTCGAACTGATGGACTTACATCAGTTCCATATCAATATTCAGCTGAAAATGTTAATAATGTTTACAATTCTGTTGTTAAAAGTGCTGGTCCACAATAAGAAGTTAATTATTATAAAATTAAATTATAATAATTTAATATTTCTTTATAAATAAATATTTCTTTATAGGAATAAAAATAATAATTCACTATAATGATATTTTTATAATTTTTTTTTAAAAAAATATTTTCTTTTTTTTAAATTTATTATTGATAAAACTATTTCATTTTTTCATTCTATTTTCAAAAGTTAAATGTATATAATAATATATAGATTATTATATATTTATTAATATATAAAAATTAAAATGATGTAATGATGTATTATACTATAAATAATGTATTATGAAATAAAGAAATAAAAATTTAAATAAAAAGTTTTTTTAAAAATTAACATTACATTAAAATGAATTATTTAAAATGAATAATCATTTATTACAAATTTTTTTTATTAGTATAAACTTAATTTATTACAAATTACATAAAATTTTACATATTTTTCAAAATATTATAGAAATGTTATTATTATTTTTTAATTTAAATTTTTTTTTTCATTAGATCTTTGCTATGCATGATATTTTAAAAATAATATTAAATATAAAATAGAATATATAGTTATATATGGTAATTTAGTGTTATTAAGTGATGTTGTTTCATTATAAGGCATTTTTAATGGATAATAAAAGTAAAAAAGTGTTAATTTCTAATATTAATGTTTTATATTAATAATGTTATTATTAATATTTTATATCAAATATTCTTTATTTAATTATAAAAAAATTATATATCAATAAAAATATTTATTTACATAAATAAAATTCAAATAAATTATAAAAAAAAAGAAAATTGTACTTTTTTAACAATTTAAGAAAATTTATCTTGAAAACATTCTGAAATATTAATGAATTAGAATAACATATGAATAAAAATATGTAAAATATTTTATTTGAATTATTCCTGTTCATATTAAAAGTTTCATTTATATTATATATATCTTTTTGAAATTGAATGATCTTTATACTGATTAAAAAAATCAAATTTGAAAATCCATAAGTATAATAATAGATTCATTAGGACTCATATTTTTGTGTGGTTTAAGAATGAAATAAATTTCACATTGAGAAAATATTAATATATAATATTAATTAATGTAATTATTTAATAAATATAAAATATTATTAAAACTAATACTTCTACGATTATTATTATTACAAATACAACTACTACCACCACCACCACCACTACTGCTACTACTACTACTACTACTACTACTTATTATTATTATTATAGTTATTACTATTATTATAACTATTATTATTATTAATATTATTACCACAGCAATTACTTTTATTATTACTATTAAAAGAAAATGTTATAAATTTTAAAAATAAATATTAATTAGATTTATATTTATTTAATTAAATAATTATATGATTTATTATTATTATTATTTATTAGTTAATTGTATTAGTTAAAAATTTACTGTTTATATATATCTAATATATCTAATAATTTAAAAAGATTAAAAATATTAACATATTTGAGTATAAAAGAAATAATTAATATTTAATAATTTATTTTACAATAAATATTTATATTATTATATAAAAATTGAATCATAATAGTATATATCTTTTATTACTATTATTAACCATTAATTCAAGTAAAGAGTAGATAACAATTAATAATGAAAATTAATAATAATTGAAAATTTATATATAAAAGTTAAAAAGATACAACCCTTTTTTTAATGTATATTTTTAATAAAATTTTAAAGTTTCTTATAAAAATATAATAGGAAAATTTAATCTTAATATAATAAATTAGAATGTTAATTTCAGTTTATATATATTTCTTTTAAAAAATTCATAAACGTTGAAATAATAAATATTACTAATATTCATATAAATCTTATTAATAAAATAAAATAAAATATGATATTAATAAAAAAAAAAAACTTGAAATATTATATTTGAACATTATATTTACAAAAAATAATTGATTATAAATTTTTAAATATATATAGTAAGATTATTATTTATTTGCTACATTATTTTATTTTATTTTATTTTTTTTTTTTTAAAAAAAAAAAAATTAAATTTTCAAGAGGTTAAAAAAAATTCATATATTATTGTTATAAAATTTCATAATCACTGTAAAGGATTATTTATAGTATAACAAAGATATTACAATTTTCATAATAATTATTTATATATAATTATTATTATAATATTAATTTTATTTTCAAACAAAAAGATAATGATAAACTTTTTTTCCTGTTACCTTTTTATTGTATTATATGAAAATATTATATATGGGATTATATCATATTAAAAATATATTCATATATTTTATAAATAAAAAATATAAATGCTATATATAATTAATATTCTAATAATTAAAAAATATGTCAAAAATATATATATAAGTAATATAAAAATCAAATATTGTTAAATATCACAGTTATGTGTTTAATTACATTGTACATTATACTACATTATTAAGTGTAAAATATTTTTTTATTCGATAATATAATGCAGTGTAACGTTAAATGTTACCAATAATGTTAGACTAGAAAATAAATATAAATAACATGTAATAACAAATTCTTAAATGAATAAGGTCCTTCTAAATGTAAAAGCAATAAATAAATAAATAAATAAATAAATAAACACATAATAAAATATAAATATCATTTCTGAATTTAAGTGTTATATTTAACAGATTAAGAGTCTCAATGACTCAATAATTCATTAACAATTGTTGATATCAAAATCTAATATATTAAATATTAAACATTCATTAAATATTAAAATAAAGAAATATTGGCAGTCACATTAAAATGACTAAATCAGATAATTCAACAGCTACGGGGAGTTCTTCAAAAACTTCCTCAAAGACAACAAAGACTACAAATACATCGAGTACAACAATGAATGATACTCTTGTCGAAGTAGAACCTCCAAATATTCAAACCAACACAATTAATAAATTTCACATTCAAAACTTTAGAATTACAAATGAAAACTTTCACAAATGGCATTCAGACTTAAAATTATTCCTTGATTCTGAAGAATTGGGTGATTATATATCAAAGAATATCAAAGATATAAACACAAATAAAAAACATTTAAAATATGACAGTACAGTCAGAATTATAATATTAAACAGCCTCGACGAATATACAAAAAGCTTATTAAATAATTGTACAAGTGCCTACTTAATGATAAAGGAATTAAAGATTTTCAGAAACAGGTCCTTCAAGATTATTTGAAATTGAAATGAAGATAAAAAAGCTAGAAATCGAAAACGATGACTTTAAATTGTATTTAGATAATCTTAACTCATTATTTACAGAATACAATAACGAGGCAAAATCTCAAAATAAGCCAGAACTAAGTGAAGAAACAAAAGTCTTGTATTCTTTAGAGGAACTAAATAAAGTCGCGCATATTCATTCACATTTCTATATGTTGAAAAGACATTTAAGGATTTAAAAGAAGACATAACAAAACTAAGTACCATAATTAAGAAAAGTAAAAGTATTAAACGAGTAGAAATTAAGGAAACATATCAACACGAAGATCAAATTAATAGAGTCCGAAATGGGAAACTCCCATATAATTTTAATAAAGAAGCAAATTCCAACGAATACTGTCAATATTGCCATAAAAATGGGCACACTACTGATAAATGTTTCTTCAATCCATCGAATTCGCCAAATAATAACTATAGAGGAGAAAAGAAAAATATTAATAATAAGTCAAGAAACAAAATTAAAATTAAAAGAACATCTTCAAACAGGAAAGGTAGTAAAAGAAACTTCAAATCTTATAACGTTAATTATGAAGAACAAAACAATTCGAATTCAGATTGAGATCCTTCATTCGACTTCTGCTTCAATATTAAAACTAATATTGTAAAAGATAATTTTAATAACAGTTCAATAACTTCCAGGAATATAAGGGTAAATAAAGTAACTACCGAAATCTTAAAAGAAGAAAATAATATTATGGAAGATAACAATATAGAATCATGGATCATTGATAGTGGAACAGGGATTAATCTATCTAAGAATATAAAAATACTATCAAACATTGAAGAAGTTGCTAATAGAGGAATTACATACCCAAACGGACAATCCGATAGAATATACAAAAAGGGTATGTACAAAGGGATGTATAAAAATAATAATTTTTCTATTGGAGAAGTATTTTATGCTCCAAACATACAAAATAATTTAATTTCCACTCATTACCTATGTAAAAAAGGCTTCAAATTAGTAATGGATATGCATAACAATAAAGAAAGACTCCAAATATTTAAAAATAATAAACTAATTACTACCGTTTATACAAATGATGAAAACCTCTTTACTTTAAATACAAGCTCAATGAAAAATAAAGATTATAATATAAACAATGTCGATTTAAAATTATGGCATGCTAGATTAGGCCACTATTACAATCAAAATCTTCAAAAATTTCTAGAAAACAACAACGTTAAGGAAGAAAAGAATGATAATATAAATTGTGAAGATTGCAAAATAAGTAAACTCAAGAAAAAACCATTCAACAAAACAATCAACAAAAGTTCCTCACCATTACAAGTCGTTCATTCTGATATCGTCGGACCACTAAAGCCTTCACCATCATTTAGTGGATACAAATATTATATAACATTCATAGATGATTTCAGTAGAAAATGTTGGGTCTACTTACTGAAACACAAATCTGAAGCAGTACAAAAATTTATTGAGTTTCATAAACTTATGAAAAATACTTGTAATTACAATATAAAAGAAGTAAGATCTGATAACGGTTTAGAATATAACAATTCTAATTTTATAAATTATCTTAAAAATAATGGAATTATATTCAATCATTCAACACCAGGTAATCCCCAACAAAATGGTCGCGCTGAAAGAATTAATCAGACATTAGATAACTGCGCGAAAACATTACTTAGTGCAGCTAAATTATCACCTATTTTATGGGATGAAGCTATTAAATGTGCATGTATATTGTATAATTTAAATCCGCATCAAGGAATTAATTTTAAAATCCCGAACGAGGTATTTTTTAATAAGAAAATTGATATATCTAAACTTAAAGTGTTTGGATGTAAAGTATTTTTCCTTAATAGATACAAACAAGGAAAATTTGAAAATAATACAAAACCAGGTATTTTCTTAGGATACTCATCAGATTTCCCAGGTTATCGTGTCCTCGACATTACTTCAAAAACAATAATTATAGTTCGTGACGCATACTTCAATGAAAGTACTCTAGGTTCACTTGGCACATCATTTTTTTCATTCCTCAAATCCTTCAGATAAACAAATTGAGGGGGAACAGGACTCACAACATGATTCACAACATCAATTTAGTCAATCTATTTATCATAATGAATTTGAAATGAATGAAAACAAACCGAATAAAATTAATATTGAAGATAATATTGATTTAATGGATGAATACAATAATGAAAACATGTTAGACAATAATTCAGAAAACGAAATAATTAATGAAGACATAATCAATGAAAATAAAATTAATGAAGACATAATCAATGAAAATAAAATTAATGAAGAAGACAAAATTAATGATGATAAAATCAATGAAGATAAAATTAAAGAAAATCAAAAATTAGCTGAAAAACAAGAGGAAATACTCAAAAATTCAAATATTGAAGATAATATAAAAATTTCATCAAACGAAAACCATGCCAAAACCCTACATGATAATATTAAAAGTAATGAAAATAACACTATTATTAATAGAAATAACGATAATAACATAAAGGGTATAAAAATCACAAAAAATGATTTTTTGAACAAAAATGTGAAAAAAAGTTTTATTAATAAAAATTTGAATAAAAATTTCAAAAATTTCAAATTTAAGAATAAATTAAAAATTTCAAACCTTAATAATTATAAAAATTTATCTAAATCAAACCTTAATAATTATGAAATTTTAGACCAGAAACTTATTGAGAATAGAATTGAAAGCAATCATAAAAATCTGGCTAATATGAAGATGAATGAAAAATCAAATTTGGAAAATAATAAAATATATGATAATAATAAAATGAATGACTATAATTCAGAGAATGAATCTGAGGACAGTTTTAGTGATCTGGAACCTTTAGATAAAAGAAAACTAAGAAAGAACAAAGAAAAGAACTTTAAATTTAATATTAAAAGAAATAATAAAATTTTCGATAAACTAGTAAACAAAAATGATAAAATTGATAACGAGAAAACAAAAAACTATCGAAAAAGAAAAAGAAAAAATTATCAATTGAATGAAGAAAGAAAAATAAAAGATAGAGTATCTACATCAAATAAACCATTTTTTGAAAGGAAAACAGACTCAGATGAAAACGAAAGACGCAAGAGAAATAGAGTCAATAACATTAATACATTAATTCCCAAGAATTATGAAGAAGCTATGAATTCAGAAAATGCGGACAAATGGAAAGACGCAATTAACAAAGAATTACAAAATTTATATGGAAATAATGTAATGAAAATTGTTGAAAATAAAAATATTCCAAAAGGCATTAAGCCACTCGACGTTAAATGGGTTTTTACTATAAAAGATAATGGTATATATAAAGCTAGATTGGTCGTCAAAGGTTTTCGACAAATTAAAGGAGTTGATTATAACTGCACCTATTCTCCTACAATAGAAATGGATAGTTTTAGATTAACTATTGCTATTGCATCTATATATAAATGGGATTTAAGACAAATCGATATTAAAGCTGCATATTTGAACGCTAAATTAGATGAGAAAATTTATGTACAAATTCCAATCGGTGATAAAAATTTCAATTGTGGAAAATCAGGATTATTACGAAAGGCTCTCTATGGACTCAAACAAGCTGGAAGACAATGGTTTTACGAAATCTCCGGTTTTCTTAAGAAAATTGGGTTAATTCAATATAATACAGATAGTTGTTTATTTGGTAAATATAAAAATAATAAATTATGCTTATTACTAACACTCTATGTTGATGATATACTAATTGCAGGAGAGAATAAAGAAATTACCAAAGTTGTTTCAAAGATAAAACGTAAATACAAAGTCTCCACAGATAAATCAGCAAACAAAATTATTGGAATCAATATAGTTAAAACAAATAAAGGCTACAAAATTAATCAAAAAGATTATATTGAAAAAATGTTAACTAACTACAACATAAACAATACTAAAATAACTAGAATACCATGTATTAATGCAAAATTAGAAGATAGAGAAAACTCTGAGAAAATTAACAAAACTGATTATAAAAGATTGATTGGATCTCTATTATATGTATCAACAAAAACAAGACCTGACATAGCATTTGCAGTAAATCAAGCTGCAAGATTTTCTGAGAATCCAACAAAAGCTGATTTGAATGCAGGTATACAAATACTAAAATATCTTAAAAGTACCAAGGACTATTCAATTCATTATAACGGAAAGAAAATTTTAAGAGCTTATTGTGATGCAGATTTCGCTGGTGATGAGGTTAAAAGAAGATCCACTTCAGGATATATTTTTGTATTAGGAAATAGCCCAATATCATGGAAATCAATTACACAGAAAAATATAGCCTTATCAACTACAGAAGCCGAATACTCAAGCTTAATAGAATGTACCAAACAAGCTATATGGATAAGAAGATTAGTTAATGAAATATTTAACAAAAACATTAGAATTAATATTAGAATAGATAATAAACCATGTAAGGATATAGCTGAAAATGAAAACCAAAAGGGACGATGCAAATATATGGATATAAAATACAAATATGTTCAAGATGAAATTATGAAAAATGAAATTAAATTAACACTCATTGGTTCTAACTCAATGATGGCAGATCCATTAACCAAAAGTATTTCTGGACCCAAGCTTAAATATTTCTCAGACTTCATCATGGAAATGTAGAAAATGCCAATGTAGGGGGAATGTTAAATATCACAGTTATGTGTTTAATTACATTGTACATTATACTACATTATTAAGTGTAAAATATTTTTTTATTCGATAATATAATGCAGTGTAACGTTAAATGTTACCAATAATGTTAGACTAGAAAATAAATATAAATAACATGTAATAACATATTCTTAAATGAATAAGGTCTTTCTAAATGTAAAAGCAATAAATAAATAAATAAATAAATAAACACATAATAAAATATAAATATCATTTCTGAATTTAAGTGTTATATTTAACAAATATTATAATGTATAATATAATAATTATGAATTTAAATATTAATATTTAATTTTTAAAATAAATCAAATAAAAAATTTTTTTTATATTTTTGAAATAGCGGAAAAAAAAAAAAAAAAAAAAAAAGGATTTGTGTCAGAACTTAAAAACTATTTTAATATACTATTATAAAATTAGAATTTTGAAACAAAAATAAATAAAAATGAATAAATTTTGATTATTATATTTAATAAATATAATTATTACACAAGGAATAATACTTAATTTTTTTATTTCTGTTTTTATTCTTTATTTGTTACTTTTTTTTTAAATATTACTTGGAAATTTTACTTAATAGTTTTAAAAAATATATATATTTATGTAATATATTAATTTTTTATTTATAATATATTTATTTTTTATGTATTTTCTATTCATTTGTTTATTTTATTTTATTTTTATTATTTTTTTTTTTTTAAATTTGTTATATTTATATTAAAAATATGATAAAACTTAATCCTTTTAAAAATAAAAAAATGACATTCTCATATTTAATATTATTTTATAATAATAATAATAATAAAAAACTATATTTAATATGTTTATAAATATGGAATTAACTAATTAACTACTAAATACATATAATGAAAATAAATAAAAAAAAATTTTTTTTTTTTTTTTTTTAATTAAAAAGAATTGTAACATGAAACCAAAACTTTAAAATTATATTTAATATTTAAAAAATATCAAAGAAAGAACAAAATAATTAGTAAATAAAAAATTAATATTATTTAAATAATAGTATTTTAAAAATTATAAATTATATAAAAAAAAGAAGGAATTGAATTTAATATTAATAGTATTAAATTATTTTAAATTTTATTTTTTAAATAAGAATTATTGAAATATTATATAACATAAAAAAATAATTATTAATTCTTAAAATTAATATTTAAATTTTTAAATATTTACTTTTTTTATTTAAAAGAAAACTAAATATTCCAGAGGTTTAAAAAAAAAGATTATCAAGTAATATTTATAACTTTGCAATCAGTAATAACGATTAGAGTTTAAAATTATAAACAATTATTTACATTAAATATTATCTTTTATTAAAGCAAAAAGTTTATAAAATAACATTTTTTATTAGTAACTTTTTCAATGAATTTGAGTTATTTAAAAATTATTTTAAAAATATATTAAAATTTGAAATATAACTATAATATATATATATAATTTATATTAATTTCAAGTAATTAATATAATCTTAAAAAGAATATGTAATGAAATATTCCCATATTTAATATATTATTTAATAGATAAATAAATAAAAATATATTTATAAAGTTAATAACTTTAAAAGGCTCATAATGATGATTTATTAATAGTAATTTTATTATTAACATTATTAAGGTTAAAATTATTATTATAATTATTTTTACAATTAGAATTTAAAATAAAATTGTAACATAATAAATTTTTTTTCCATATCTTTTTATTATGTTATTTTAAAAATTTTAAAAATAAATTTTATATAAAATATATCAAATTTTAAAATATAATTATAAAACATATATTTGCATATATTAATTTCATATAAAACTATTAATTTTATATTAAACAATATAAAAATATATATTTTTATATAAATACATATAATGAAGTATTCCCATATTTAATATTTTTTTAATCAATAAATTAATAGAAAAAATATTTATAAATATTATTAAAATATTTATAATGTTAATAAAACATAAATATTATTTATAAATAATAAGAATAATAACATGCATCAAAATTTTAATATAATATAATATTTAATTAAAGAAAATTTTAAACTTAAATAATAATACGTGCACCACAAATAAGCAAGCAATTTACCAGTAATATTTAATAAATTGTAACAAATAAAGAATTAAAATAGAAATAAAACAAATTTTTAATAAAATGTAACAAATAAAGAATTAAAATAGAAATAAAAAAAAATTAAGTATTATTCCTTCTATAATATTTACATTTATTAAGTTTAATAATCAAAATTTATTATATTTTATTTATTTCTGTTTCAAAATTTTAATTTTATAATATCATATTAAAATAGTTTTTAAGTTCTGACACAATTCCTTTTTTTTTTATTTATTTTTTTCCCGCTATTCTGAAAGTATATGTTTGGAGAAAATATTTACTATATAATTAAAAAAAAATTTTTTTATTAAATATTTTAATAATTAAATAATAATATTTAAATTTATAATTATTATATATGTTATAATTTCATATAATATAATAAAAGGGTAACTAAAAAAAGAATGTTTCTTATTAACTTTTTGTTTGAAAATAGATTTATTAATAAACCAATAATTAATATTAAAATAATTTTTATTATGAAAATTGTAATATTTTTTTAATTCATAAATAATCCTTTTCAGGGATTACTAAAAAATTATAATAATAATATTTTAATTTGTTTTTAACCTCTTGAATATTTAATTTTTTTTAATCAGATCATTCTATTTCAAAAAGATATATAGAATATAAATAAAATTTTAATATCATTATAAATAATTCAAATAAAATATTTTATATATTTTTATTTATATATTATCTTAATTAATTAATCTTTCAATGTTCTCAAGATAAATTTCCCTAAATATTTCATAGAGTTCAAGAGTTTTATAGATGTATATAAATATTTTTATCGATATATAATTTTTTTTTAAAATTAAATAAAGATTATTTGATACGAACATCATGAATTTTAAATTATTATAACATTATTAATAAAAAGCATTAATATTAGAAATTAACACTTTTTCACTATTAATATATAATAAAAAATCCTTATAATGAATTAATTTAACCTAATGACATTAAATTAGTATTTATAATTATTTAGTTTATTTTATATTTAATATTATTTTTAAAATATTAAGTATAGTAAAGATCTTATAAAAAAAACTTTTATAATTAAAAAAATAATTATAATATTTTGAAAAATAAGTTAAATTTTAGATAATTCCTTAAATGTTAGGTTTATATTAATAAAATAAATTAATAATACCTAATAATCATTCATTTTTATTAATTCATTTTAATGAAATATTAATTTAAAAGAAAAAAAAATATTTAATTCATTTTTAATAATTCATTTTAATGTAATGTTAATTTTTAAAAAAACTTTTTATTTAAATTTATATTTCTTTATTTCATAATACATTATTTATAGTATAATACATCATTACATCATTTTAATTTTTATATATTAATAAATATATAATAATCTATAAATTATTATATACATTTAACTTTTGAAATGAAATAAAAAAATAAAATTAAATAATTTTATATATAATGTATTTAAAAAAAAAGAAAACCTTTATTTAAAAATAAAAATTTATAAAAATATCATTATAGTGAATTATTATTTTTATTCCTATAAATATATATTTTAATTTATAAAAAGAATCTAAATTATTATAATTTAATTTTATAATAATTAACTTCTTATTGTGGACCAGCACTTTTAACAACAGAATTGTAAACATTATTAACATTTTCAGCTGAATATTGATATGGAACTGATGTAAGTCCATCAGTTCGAGTAATAGAATTGCTATTGGCTGTGGATCCGAAATCATTATTACGTTGAACAACTGATCCTTCTTGTTTAGAATCAAGATTAGTGGAAATTGGTTTGTTAGCATTACGGAAAACGTTACCTTCTACTAAAGCTTTAGCTCCCATACGAATATTAACTGAGGAAGCTTCTATATTTTCATAAACATTATTAAAGACATGACCAGTACCAAAACGAAGAGATGGAAGACGAGAACCAACATTCTTGAAGTAATTATGATGATAGGTAATATGTAATTTACCAGTATCTTCACTAGCATTACTATCACTATGACCAATTAAAGAAGCCTTGTAATGATCATGAACATAATTCCAAGAAATAGTAATGTAATCGGAAGCATGAGTGAAATCAATTAAACCATCATAATAATCTTTACCATGATTTCTATCATTGAAGAATTCACAATGATCAACCCAAATATTTGTAGATTTTTGAGCATTAATACAATCTTTATTAGAACCTAAACAATAACTGAATTTAAGATTTTGAATAATGATATTTTTAGCATTCTTAATCTTGAGACCAGCACCGGTAATACCTGAATTCTTATTAGCACCAATAAGAGAAGTGTTAGAATTGACAGTAACATCAGCATTAAGTTTAATAATACCATTAACTTTAATGATCTTAGCATTATTTCCTTTAAGAGCAGTTTCTAATTGAGATTGATTTGAAACAGTAATAGTTTGACCACCACTACCACCATTAGTACCACCATTCATTGAAGCATAACCAATGACTCCTGAAGAAGCAGAAGCATTAGATGTAGCATATTGAACATTTGGAGCATAATTATTATTTTGAGGAATAGAAGCATTATTGGTAGGAGCTTTATTATTATTGCTAGCGTTATTCACATTTGAATTATTCACATTTGAATTATTCACATTTGAATTATTAGCATTGGAAGAAGGAGAAACTTCATTTGAAGGAACACATTGAGAATACCATTGATTCATGGGTTTACAAGCATAACCAGAAGAACAACAAGTTACACCATTCCAAGTAGAACTAATTAAAAAAATTTAAAAAAATATATGTATATATAAAAATATATAAAAAATAGAAAATTATTATATTTCATAATTAATATGATTTATCTTCAAATTAAATATTATTTTAAAATTTATATAAAATTTTTCAAAATAATAATAAATAATTAAATAATTAAATAAATACCCTCCACATTGACCAAATGGAGATGCACAATTAGCAGCAAAAACGGAAGCGATATTAAATAAAGAAGTTAAAATAATAAATGATTTCATTTTTAATAATTATAAAAGATAAATGATTTATTAATAAAATACAATATAATTATTTTATATATATAATTTTTTATAATAAATTATTATAGATATATTTATATTTTTTATTTATCTAATAAATATAAAAAATATAATAATTTACAAAACAAACAAAAAAAAAATACAAAGGAAATCTACAGTATTTATAAAAATTTTTTATTTTTCTATATAAATTATAAATTAATGAAAAGTACTATATATATTAATTAAAATATATGAATATTATAGATAAATAAATAATATCATTATTTAAAAATTTTGACTAAATTTAATTTCATTATAATATTAATATAATAAATGGAGGGAAAATTTTTATTAAAGTTTATATATTAATAATTAATTATATAATAAATTAAAAATTTATTAATAAATTTTAATAAATATTAAAATATATTTTATTTTTTTTAAATTACGAAATTATCATTATTAATTAATTATATATTTAAAAAAATTCTTTTTAAACTAATAGGATATTTTTTATAAAATTACTATTTAAATAATTTATACTATTGTTATATAAATAAAAATAATATAAATAAAAAATTTACACTTTTTACAGGTAAATTGCTTGCCGTTATTTGTTATTTGAGGTGAACATATTATTATTTAAGTTTAAAATTTTCTTTAATTAAACATTTTATTATAATAAAGTTTTGTTTCATGTTATTATAGTTATAAATAATATTTATATTTTATTATCATCATTATAAAATATTTAATAATTATTAAATTAATATTAATATTTAAATTCATAATTATTATATTATACTATTTGATTTTTATTTATATATATATTTTTTGACACATTTTTTATTTAATTATAAATATTAATTATATATAGATATATTTTTTATTTATAAAATATATGAATATATTTTAATATGATATTATCTCATATAAAATTTTCATATAATACAATAAAAAGGTAACAGGAAAAAAAGTTTTTCATTATCTTTTTGTTTGAAAATAAAATTAAAATTATAATAATAATTATATTTAAATAATTATTATGAAAATTGTAATATCTTTATTATACTATAAATAATCCTTTACAGTGATTATGAAATTTTATAACAATAATATATGAATTTTTTTTAACTTCTTGAATATTTATTTTTTTTTTTTAAAAAAAAAAAAAATAAAATAAAATAAGGTAACGAATAAATAGTAATCTTGCTCTATATATTTAAAAATTTATAATCAATTATTTTTTGTAAATATAATGTTCAAATATAATATTTCAAGTTTTTTTTTTTTATTTTTTTTTTTTTTTATTAATATTTTATTTTATTTTATTTTATTAATAAATTTTATATTAAAAAAACATTTTATTAAAATTTTTATTTTTCTATTTCATAATACATTATTTATGGTATAATACATTATTACATCATTTTAATTTTTATATATTAATAAAAAAATAATAATCTATAAATTATTATATACATTTAACTTTTGAAATAGAATAAAAAAAATAAAATTAAATAATTTTATATATAATGTATTTAAAAATAAAAGAAAATATTTTTTTAAAAATAAAAATATATAAAAATATCATTATATTGAATTATTATTTTTATTCCTATATATATATATTTTAATTTATAAAAAGAATCTAAATTATTATAATTTAATTTTATAATAATTAACTTCTTATTGTGGACCAGCACTTTTAACAACAGAATTGTAAACATTATTAACATTTTCAGCTGAATATTGATATGGAACTGAAGTAAGTCCATCAGTTCGAGTAATAGAATTGCTATTGGCTGTGGATCCGAAATCATTATTACGTTGAATAACTGATCCTTCTTGTTTAGAATCAAGATTAGTGGAAATTGGTTTGTTAGCATTACGGAAAACGTTACCTTCTACTAAAGCTTTAGCTCCCATACGAATATTAACTGAGGAAGCTTCTATATTTTCATAAACATTATTAAAGACATGACCAGTACCAAAACGAAGAGATGGAAGACGAGAACCAACATTCTTGAAGTAATTATGATGATAGGTAATATGTAATTTACCAGTATCTTCACTAGCATTACTATCACTATGACCAATTAAAGAAGCCTTGTAATGATCATGAACATAATTCCAAGAAATAGTAATGTAATCGGAAGCATGAGTGAAATCAATTAAACCATCATAATAATCTTTACCATGATTTCTATCATTGAAGAATTCACAATGATCAACCCAAATATTTGTAGATTTTTGAGCATTAATACAATCTTTATTAGAACCTAAACAATAACTGAATTTAAGATTTTGAATAATGATATTTTTAGCATTCTTAATCTTGAGACCAGCACCGGTAATACCTGAATTCTTATTAGCACCAATAAGAGAAGTGTTAGAATTGACAGTAACATCAGCATTAAGTTTAATAATACCATTAACTTTAATGATCTTAGCATTATTTCCTTTAAGAGCAGTTTCTAATTGAGATTGATTTGAAACAGTAATAGTTTGACCACCACTACCACCATTAGTACCACCATTCATTGAAGCATAACCAATGACTCCTGAAGAAGCAGAAGCATTAGATGTAGCATATTGAACATTTGGAGCATAATTATTATTTTGAGGAATAGAAGCATTATTGGTAGGAGCTTTATTATTATTGCTAGCGTTATTCACATTTGAATTATTCACATTTGAATTATTCACATTTGAATTATTAGCATTGGAAGAAGGAGAAACTTCATTTGAAGGAACACATTGAGAATACCATTGATTCATGGGTTTACAAGCATAGCCAGAAGAACAACAAGTTACACCATTCCAAGTAGAACTAATTAAAAAAATTTAAAAAAATATATGTATATATAAAAATATATAAAAAATAGAAAATTATTATATTTCATAATTAATATGATTTATCTTCAAATTAAATATTATTTTAAAATTTATATAAAATTTTTCAAAATAATAATAAATAATTAAATAATTAAATAAATACCCTCCACATTGACCAAATGGAGATGCACAATTAGCAGCAAAAACGGAAGCGATATTAAATAAAGAAGTTAAAATAATAAATGATTTCATTTTTAATAATTATAAAAGATAAATGATTTATTAATAAAATACAATATAATTATTTTATATATATAATTTTTTATAATAAATTATTATAGATATATTTATATTTTTTATTTATCTAATAAATATAAAAAATATAATAATTTACAAAACAAACAAAAAAAAAATACAAAGGAAATCTACAGTATTTATAAAAATTTTTTATTTTTCTATATAAATTATAAATTAATGAAAAGTACTATATATATTAATTAAAATATATGAATATTATAGATAAATAAATAATATCATTATTTAAAAATTTTGACTAAATTTAATTTCATTATAATATTAATATAACAAATGGAGGGAAAATTTTTATTAAAGTTTATATATTAATAATTAATTATATAATAAATTAAAAAAAATTATTAATAAATTTTAATCAATATTAAAATATATTTTATTTTTTTTTTAAATTACGAAATTATCATTATTAATAAATGATATTTTTAAAAATATTTTTTAAAAATCGATAATTTTTAAAAAATTACTATTTAAATAATTTTTACTATATTTTATTGTTATATAAATTAAAATAAAATAAATAAAAAATATACAATTTGTACAGGTAAATTGCTTGCCGTTATTTGTGGTGCACATATTATTATTTAAGTATTAAATTTTCTTTAATTAAATATTATATTATATTAAAATTTTGTTTCATGATATTATTTTTATTAGTTATAAATAATATTTATGTCCTTTTAAATTTATTAACTTTATATTTATAAAATATATATTTATTTAAATATCAATTAAATAATATATTAAATATGGGAATATTTCATTATATTTTCTTTTTGAGATTATATTAATTACTTGAAATTAATATAAATTATATATATTATAGTTATATTTAAAATTTTAATATATTTTAAAATAATTTTTAAATAACTCAAATTCATTGAAAAAGTTACTAATAAAAAATGTTATTTTATAAACTTTTTGCTTTAATAAAAAGATAATATTTAATATAAATAATTGTTTATAATTTTAAACTCTAATCGTTATTACTGATTGTAATGTTATAAATATTACTTGAAAATCTTTTTTTTTTAAACCTCTGGAATATTTAGTTTTCTTTTAAATAAAAAAAAGTAAATATTTAAAAATTTAAATATTAATTTTAAGAATTAATGATTTTTTTTTTTTTTTTTTTTGCTTTATAATATTTCAGTAATTTTTATGTAAGAAAAAAATTTTTTAAAATAATTTAATAGTATCAGTATTAAATTCATTTCCTTCTTTTTTTTATATAATTTATAAATTTTAAAATGCTATCATTTAAATAATATTTAATTTTTATCTACTAATTATTTTGTTCTTTCTTTGATATTTTTTAAATATTAAATATTATTTTAAATTTTCAGTTTCATGTTGTAATTTTTTTTAATTAAAAAAAAAAAAAAATTTTTTTTATTTATTTTCATTATATGTATTTTTCCAATAGTTAATTAGTTAATTTCATATTTATAAATATATTAAATATATTTTTTTTATTAAATAATATTAAATAAGAGAATGTCATTTTTTTATTTATTATTATATTCATTATTTAGTTTGAACTTAATAAATATAATAAATAATAATTTTTAATAAATTTAAGATTTAGAATTATGTATTTTTAAAAGGATTAAGTTTTATGATTTTTTTAATATAAAGGTAACAAATTAAAAAAAAAAAAAAAAAAAATAGAAAATAAATAAAAAATAAATAAATTATAAATAAAAAATTAATATATTATATTAATATTTATATTTTTTAAAAATATTAAGTAAATTTTACATGTATAATTTTTATTTATATTACTTTAATTTATATAATAATATATATAATAATAACAATAAAAAAATTTGAAGAATAATTTTATAAGAAATATCCTATTAGTTTAAAAAGAATTTTTTTAAATATATAATTTATTAATAATGATAATTTCATTATTAAAAAAAAATAAAATATATTTTAATATTTATTAAAATTTATTAATAATTTTTTTTAATTTATTATATAATTAATTATTAATATATAAACTTTAATAAAAATTTTCCCTCCATTTATTATATTAATATTATAATGAAATTAAATTTAGTCAAAATTTTTAAATGATATTATTTATTTATCTATTATTATTCATATATTTTAATTAATATATATAGTACTTTTCATTAATTTTTAATTTTTATAAAAATATTAAAATTTTTTATAAATACAATAAATTTTTTTTTATTTTGGTATTTGTAAATAATAATATATTTTATATTTATTAAATAAATAAAAAAAAATATATATATATATATTTAAAATAATTTATTATAAAAATTTATATATATAAAATAATTATATTGTATTTTATTAATAAATCATTTATCTTTTATAATTATTAAAAATGAAATCATTTATTATTATAACTTCTTTATTTAATATCGCTTCCGTTTTTGCTGCTAATTGTGCATCTCCATTTGGTCAATGTGGAGGGTATTTATTTAATTATTTAATTATTTATTATTATTTTGAAAAATTTTATATAAATTTAAAAATAATATTTAATTTGAAGATAAATCATGTTAATTATGAAATATAAAAATTTTCTTTTTTTATATATTTATATATATATATATATTTTTTTAAATTTTTTTTAATTAGTTCTACTTGGAATGGTGTAACTTGTTGTTCTTCTGGTTATGCTTGTAAACCCATGAATCAATGGTATTCTCAATGTGTTCCTTCAAATGAAGTTTCTCCTTCTTCCAATGCTAATAATTCAAATGTGAATAATTCAAATGTGAATAATTCAAATGTGAATAACGCTAGCAATAATAATAAAGCTCCTACCAATAATGCTTCTATTCCTCAAAATAATAATTATGCTCCAAATGTTCAATATACTACATCTAACGCTTCTGCTTCTTCAGGAGTCATTGGTTATGCTTCAATGAATGGTGGTACTAATGGTGGTAGTGGTGGTCAAACTATTACTGTTTCAAATCAATCTCAATTAGAAACTGCTCTTAAAGGAAATAATGCTAAGATCATTAAAGTTAATGGTATTATTAAACTTAATGCTGATGTTACTGTCAATTCTAACACTTCTCTTATTGGTGCTAATAAGAATTCAGGTATTACCGGTGCTGGTCTCAAGATTAAGAATGCTAAAAATATCATTATTCAAAATCTTAAATTCAGTTATTGTTTAGGTTCTAATAAAGATTGTATTAATGCTCAAAAATCTACAAATATTTGGGTTGATCATTGTGAATTCTTCAATGATAGAAATCATGGTAAAGATTATTATGATGGTTTAATTGATTTCACTCATGCTTCCGATTACATTACTATTTCTTGGAATTATGTTCATGATCATTACAAGGCTTCTTTAATTGGTCATAGTGATAGTAATGCTGGTGAAGATACTGGTAAATTACATATTACCTATCATCATAATTACTTCAAGAATGTTGGTTCTCGTCTTCCATCTCTTCGTTTTGGTACTGGTCATGTCTTTAATAATGTTTATGAAAATATAGAAGCTTCCTCAGTTAATATTCGTATGGGAGCTAAAGCTTTAGTAGAAGGTAACGTTTTCCGTAATGCTAACAAACCAATTTCCACTAATCTTGATTCTAAACAAGAAGGATCAGTTATTCAACGTAATAATGATTTCGGATCCACAGCCAATAGCAATTCTATTACTCGAATTGATGGACTTACTTCAGTTCCATATCAATATTCAGCTGAAAATGTTAATAATGTTTACAATTCTGTTGTTAAAAGTGCTGGTCCACAATAAGAAGTTAATTATTATAAATTTAAATTATAATAATTTAGATTCTTTTTATAAATTAAAATATATATATATAGGAATAAAAATAATAATTCAATATAATGATATTTTTATATATTTTTATTTTTAAAAAAATATTTTCTTTTATTTTTAAATATATTATAAATAAAATTTTGAAATAAAATAAAAAAATAAAATTTAATATTTTATTTTTTTATTTTATTTCAAAAGTTACGTATATATAATAATTTATGGATTATTATATTTTTATTATTATGTAAAAATTTAAAATAAAGTATTATACTATAAATAATGTATATTGAAATGAAATAAATAAAAGATTATTAAAAAAAATTTTTTTAAAAATTTAATACTTCATTGAATAAATTATTAAAAATGAATTAAATATTTTTTTTAAATTAATATTTCATTAAAATGAATTATTAAAAAGGAATAATAATTATTTACTATTAATTTATTTTATTTGTATAAACTTAATATTTTAAGAATTACTTAAAATTTTACATATTTTTCAAAATATTATAAAAGTGTTATAATTATTTTTTAATTAAAATGTATTTTCTTACCATACAAAATATTTTAAAAATAGTATTAAATATAAAATAGACTAAATAATTATAAATACTAATTTAATGTCATTAGGTTATATTAATTCATTATGTTGCTTTTTTAATAAAAAATAAAAATAAAAAAGTGTTAATTACTAATATTAATGCTTTATATTAAAAATATTATTATTATAATTAATAATTCATGTTGTTCGTATCAAATAATCTTTATTTAATTTAAAAGATTTATATATCGATAAAAATATTTTATACATATATGAAATTAAAAAAAAACCTTATACTCAATGAAAATTTTAGGAAATATATTTTGAGAACATTGAAAGATTAATGAATTAGGATAACATATAAATAAAAATATGTAAAATATTCTATTTGAATTATTTATAATGAAATATATATATATATTTATATTCTCTATATCTTTTTGAAAAAGAATAATTAAAAAAAAATAAATATTTAAGAAGTTAAAAGAAATTCAAACAGTATTATAAAATTTTTAATAATCCCTGAAAAGAATTATTTATGGATTAAAAAAAATATTACAATTTTCATAATAAAAATTATTTTAATATAACTATTATTTAATTATTAGACTATTTTCAAACAAAAAATTAATAAAAAACATTCTTTTTTTAGTTATCCTTTTATTCTATTATATGAAAAATTTACATGAAATAATATCATATTAAAAATATATACTTGATATTCATATATTTTATAAATAAAAAATATATATGCTATATATAATTAACATTTTAATAATGAAATAAAAATGTATCAAAATATATATATATATATTTTTAATACGAAAAATCAAATAGTATAATAATTATAAATTTAAATATTATTATTTAATTATTAAAATATTTCATAAAAAAAAATTTTTTTAAATTATTTAGTAAATATTTTCTCCAAAAATATATTTTCAAAATAGCTGAAAAAAAATAAAAAACAGAAAAAGAATTTGTGTAAGAACTTAGAAACTATTTCAATATTATATTATAAAATTAGAATATTGAAACAAAAATAAATAAAATAGAATAAATTTTGATTATTATATCTTTATTATATTTAATAAATGTAAATATTTACAAGTAATAATATTTAATATTTATATTTCTATTTTAATTCTTTATTTGTTACCTTTATTTTTTAAATAATCTGTGTAAAATTTTTTTAACTAATATTTATAAAAATATAAATATTTATATTTATTAATTTTTTATTTATTTTTTTATTTATTTTATTTATTTATTTTTTTTTTTTTTTTAATTTGTTATATTTATATTAAAAATATGATAAAACTTAATCCTTTTAAAAATATATAAATATATATAATTAAATTTATAAATAAATATTTTTATATGTATAATTCTAAACCTTATATTTATTAAAAATTATTATTTATTATATATATTAAGTTCAAACTAAATAATGAATATAATAGTAAATAAAAAAATGACATTCTCATATTTAATATTATTTAATAATAATAATAATAATTATAATAATAATAATAATAATAATAATAAAACTATATTTAATATATTTATAAATATGGAATTAACTAATTAACAACGGGGAAAATACATATAATGAAAATAAATAAAAAAAAATTTTTTAATTAAAAAGAATTACAACATGAAACCGAAACTTTAAAACTATATTTAATATTTAAAAAATTTCAAAGAAATGCATAATTTATAACAATTCTACATGTTAATTTTTATTATAGAATAATTTTTTAAAATTAAAACTATAATCTATCATATAACTTTCATAAATTTATAATAAATTTTTTTATATCTAAAAACTTTATTGTATTTACTTCATATAATATTTAATAAATTATTATTATGTTGTGATTTATATTTATACTAAGAAAAGAAAGCAAATATTATATATAATAAAATTAATATAAAATTAAAAAGAATAAAATACAAAAGAACAAAATATTTAGTAGAGATAAAAATTTATATTATTTAAATTAAAACAAATTAAAAATTATAAATAATAAAAAAAAAAGAAGGAATTGATTTTAATACTAATACTATTAAATTATTTTAAAAAAAATTTTTTTAAATAAAAAATACTGAAATATAATAAAGCAAAAAGAAAAAAAAATAATAATCATTAATTTTTAAAATTAATATTTAAATTTTTAAAAATTGTATTTTTTTTTTTTTTTTAGAGGTTCATTATGATAATATATTAATAATAATTTTATTATTAGTATTATTAAGGTTAAAATTATTATTATTATAATTATTTTTGAAATTATAATTATTATTTAAAACAAAGAGTAAAAAAAAATAGAGATATTGTTTTTTTTCATTTGGCCGTTATTATAACATTATAGAGTTTAAAAATTTGAAATAAAATTATAAAATATGAATTTATATTTATTAATTTAATATTAAATAATATTAATAAAAATATATATATATTTATATAAATATATATATAATGAAGTATTCCCATATTTAATATTTTTTAATAAATAAATTAATAGAAAAGATATTTATTAATATTAATTCAATAATCATGAAAACTTTATAATGATAATAAGCATAAATATTATTTATAACTAATAAGAATAGTAACATGAAACAAATCTTTAATATAATATTTAATTAAAGAAAATGTAAACTTAAATAATAATATGTATAAGTGCTTAATTTTTATTTATATTATTTAATTTAAATAACAATACTTTATAATTATTTAAAAATATAAAAAATATCCTGCTGGTTTAAAAAAATTTAAAAAGAATATCTATTTATGAAAGATTAAATAATTTCATAATTTAAAAAAATAATAATAAATATATAAATAAAGATATTTATTAAAATTTATTAATAAAATTTTTAATTTATTATATAATTACTTATTTAATTTTAATTATTATACTTTAAAAATTTTCCCTCCAATTAATATACTAAAACATTATATATAATATTTATATTGAATTTAAATAATTTTTAATAAAAATGTTCATATTATAAATAAATAATAATACTTTTTTTAATGTTAATTTAATATTATTTTTTAATTTTTATAGAAAAAATTTTTTTATAAATACTGTAGATTTTCTTTATTTTTTTTTTTTGTTTTGTAAATAATAATATATTTTATATTTATTAAATAAATAAAAAATATATATATATATATTTAAAATAATTTATTATAAAAAATTATATATATAAAATAATTATATTGTATTTTATTAATAAATCATTTATCTTTTATAATTATTAAAAATGAAATCATTTATTATTTTAACTTCTTTATTTAATATCGCTTCCGTTTTTGCTGCTAATTGTGCATCTCCATTTGGTCAATGTGGAGGGTATTTATTTAATTATTTAATTATTTATTATTATTTTGAAAAATTTTATATAAATTTAAAAATAATATTTAATTTGAAGATAAATCATGTTATTTATGAAATATAAAAATTTTCTTTTTTTATATATTTATATATATATATATTTTTTTAAATTTTTTTAATTAGTTCTACTTGGAATGGTGTAACTTGTTGTTCTTCTGGCTATGCTTGTAAACCCATGAATCAATGGTATTCTCAATGTGTTCCTTCAAATGAAGTTTCTCCTTCTTCCAATGCTAATAATTCAAATGTGAATAATTCAAATGTGAATAATTCAAATGTGAATAACGCTAGCAATAATAATAAAGCTCCTACCAATAATGCTTCTATTCCTCAAAATAATAATTATGCTCCAAATGTTCAATATACTACATCTAACGCTTCTGCTTCTTCAGGAGTCATTGGTTATGCTTCAATGAATGGTGGTACTAATGGTGGTAGTGGTGGTCAAACTATTACTGTTTCAAATCAATCTCAATTAGAAACTGCTCTTAAAGGAAATAATGCTAAGATCATTAAAGTTAATGGTATTATTAAACTTAATGCTGATGTTACTGTCAATTCTAACACTTCTCTTATTGGTGCTAATAAGAATTCAGGTATTACCGGTGCTGGTCTCAAGATTAAGAATGCTAAAAATATCATTATTCAAAATCTTAAATTCAGTTATTGTTTAGGTTCTAATAAAGATTGTATTAATGCTCAAAAATCTACAAATATTTGGGTTGACCATTGTGAATTCTTCAATGATAGAAATCATGGTAAAGATTATTATGATGGTTTAATTGATTTCACTCATGCTTCCGATTACATTACTATTTCTTGGAATTATGTTCATGATCATTACAAGGCTTCTTTAATTGGTCATAGTGATAGTAATGCTGGTGAAGATACTGGTAAATTACATATTACCTATCATCATAATTACTTCAAGAATGTTGGTTCTCGTCTTCCATCTCTTCGTTTTGGTACTGGTCATGTCTTTAATAATGTTTATGAAAATATAGAAGCTTCCTCAGTTAATATTCGTATGGGAGCTAAAGCTTTAGTAGAAGGTAACGTTTTCCGTAATGCTAACAAACCAATTTCCACTAATCTTGATTCTAAACAAGAAGGATCGGTTATTCAACGTAATAATGACTTCGGATCCACAGCCAATAGCAATTCTATTACTCGAATTGATGGACTTACTTCAGTTCCATATCAATATTCAGCTGAAAATGTTAATAATGTTTACAATTCTGTTGTTAAAAGTGCTGGTCCACAATAAGCAATAGACTATTATAGAATTAAATTATTATTATTATATAGATAAAAATATTAATTCACTATAATGATATTTTTATAATTTTTTTTTAAAAAAAATATTTTCTTTTTTCTAAATATATTATTGATAAAATTATTTTATTTTTTTATTTTATTTCAAAAGTTAAATGTATATAATAATTTATGGATTATTATTTTTTTATTATTATGTAAAAATTTAAAATGATGTATTATACTATAAATACTGTATTGTGAAATAAAAAAAAATAAAATTTATTTTAAAAAAATAATCTTTGTACCTTTTGTTTATTAGATTAATATTCTATAAAAATAAATATTAAATAATGATATTTATTAATAATAATTATCATTTAACTGTATAGAACTTATTAATAGAGCTCTATAAATAATAATAAAAAAATACTTTTTACTTATGTATTTTAAAAATTATGAATTCTAGCAATTAAAAATTTCTATAAAAATATTATAAATTTATTGGAAAATACATTAATCTTAAACACTATAATGAAATATTTCAAAGATTTAAATATTGGTTTTGATTTTAATTTATAAAAATTTTTTGTTAGGAAAAAAAAATAATAAAATAATTATTTCCGTAATTTTTGATTTTTAAATTGAATGATGAATAGTTTAAGAAATACTTATTGATTAGTAATTTTTATTAATTTTAAATAACCCTTCAGCTGAAGAAATTGTTAAATTTGAAGTTCCTCTAGTACTTTTAGTCGAATTTAAAACCTTTGAAGAATTAAAAGAACGGATAGCCTTGACTAGTGTTTTTATTAAAAAATACAAACACATAAAGAAAATTGACTATAGCAACGAAACTACACAAGAACTTTCGGTTAATAAAGTTAGAAATGGTAAATTATTATAAATTTAACAATGATTCTGATAATGAAAAATATTGTCACATTTACCATAGACACGGACACACTACCGATGAATCTTTTTTAAATCCTAGAAGAAAAAAAAAAAAGATAAAAGAATTAATAAAAATCCTTCAAATGGAAACATCAGACACCAAGAAAGAAGCAACACCATCAAGAAACAATTCAAAAAACAAAAATTATCCTTCCAATAATATAGAAGGAATTAAAAATACTACTGATTTAGAAGATTCTGCTGAACTTAGCGTAGATGAAATTTTCATTGGATTTTCAGGAAATATTAATGTTAACGCTGTTTTCAACAATATACCTATATTTAATCAAAAGAAAGAACCAACAAAATGGATTATTGACAGCGGTACCTCATTAAATTTAACAAAAAAAGAAAAGGACCCAGATGACACCAAAATTGTCAACAATAAATTTATCACCTATCCTGAAGGAAAATCTGACAAAATTGTAAAAGTACGAACATATAATGGCGCTATTAAAAATTTCGATTTCACACTCTCAAAAGTCCACTACGCACCAAACATCAAAAATAATTTAATTTTAACACATTATCTTGTCAGAAATAATTTTACCATTATTATCGATTTTGAAGAATATTTAAATAACGATAGACTTCAATTATTCAAAAACAATAAACCAGTTGCGAAAATTTATGCAGACAAAGAAAATCTCTTCTCATTATACACTACTCCCTTTAAAATATATAAATCTTTAAATATTGATATTAGCAATTTCGATAATGATCTTTGGCATGCACGTTTAGGTCACTTCAACAATAATAAAGATATTGAAAAATTTTTTTTAAATCGCACGTATATCCATAACAAAAAGGACTGCACTCAATGTAAAATCAGCAAAATGAGAAGAAAACCATTTTATGCAATTGAAAACAGTACCACACAACCACTACAACTTGTACACTCCGATGTAGTTGGTAAATTAAAACATCCTATAACGATTTCAATTACTACGTAACTTTTATGGATGACTATAGTAGAAAATGCTGGATTTACCTTTTAAAAAATAAATCTGATGTTTATAACGCATTTATTAAATTTCACAAATTAATGAATAATACTACTGAATTTTCAATTAAAACTTTAAAAACCGACAACGGAACCGAATACACAAATGAAAATTTCAACAAGTATCTTTCCGAAAATGGTATAAAATTAATTCATACAACTCCTGACTATCCACAATAAAATGGTCGTTCAGAACGAATTAATCAAATTCATAATAATTGTGCAACCACGCTACTTAATTCTGCCAAATTACCTCTTAATTTTTGGGATTCTGCTATTCAATGTGTATGTCGTTTATATAACCCTAATCCTCATCAAGATAATAATTCAAAAATCCCAGATGAAGTTTTCTTCAACAAACCTATTGATATTTCACACCTACGTGTTTTTGGTTTCAGAGAATATTTCTATAATAATCATAAAAAGAATAAATTTAAAAATAATTCTAAACCTGGAATTTTTCTTGGTTATGCTTCGGACTTTACTGGTTAGCGTATTTTAGATTTATCTTCTAACTGTATTGTATCAGCTAGAGACGTTTATTTCTTGGAAAATATTCCAAGAATTATTAATACTACCTTTCTATCAGAATAATATATTAATTCTATTTTTCCTTCGAATTATTCAATTGAGGGGGAAAAAGGCAGTTATGACCAATTAAATAATTCATTGATTTAAATGAAAAAGAAAATACAAATAATAATGAACAATTCAGTATAGTATTGTTTTAGTTAGATTCGGAGAAATTACACATAATTAAGTAAATATATTATTTCTTATTTATATAGTTAGTTATATTTAAGAGATTATTGTAGTCAAATATGAAGTAAGAGCTGGGAAATCGAACCAGAATAAAAATAATTAACTTACTTAACATACTACATTATTAGTTAATGATAGTAAATATTTATATTTATAATAAACATTTTTATTTCATAAAGATAAGGCCAATAGAAAACAAATTATAATAGTAACAGTAATTAGTACGACCAGTATAGTGTTTTGGTAGTGTAATGAATCCGTCAATTAAAACAGATTATAACAATAAAAAACACTTTACAATTTAAACAAAAAAGTAAATTCTTTTATTATTAAATTCCTTTTACTAATTATAAATTTCTTTTATGTTATTAACTGTAAAATAGTTAATAACTAATACATCGATTTAATTAAGAAAAATTACATGTATTTATATTTTTTCTTATTACATTATTAATATATGATGTTATTTAATAATATATATAAAACTATTTATTTATAAACAAAAGATTTTTTAATTAATAATTTTTATTATTTATTAATTTACTGTAAAAGAAAATACTAAAATAGATTACAATAACAAAAGAATACAATAAAATTTTATTTAAAAAAAATATTTTTTATTAAAAATATATTTTATTAATATTTAATAGTTGTTTGTTAAAAATAACAATTACATCGAGAAAAAATGTGAAAAGTATCTTCTATTTATACTTTTCCTAAATACATTGATAATATATTATTTTATTTAAATTACATATATTTTAATATAAAACTATCCTAATGAATTTTATTAAATAATAAATTTATAAACTATAGCTAAATTTAGAAAAATATAATTATTAATTAAACTAAATACTAAATAATTAAAATTAAGTACATTTATTATCTATTTATTATTTTAATATTATAAGTAAAGTCTTTATTTATTTTCGATTTAAAAACAATGTTAAAAGAGTCATGATTAAATTTTGAAACTTAATTTTCACAAAATAAATTAATTTATTTTGTTTTAAACTTTAATTCATTTAAATTATTTTACAACAATAATTTTCTCAGAATTAAATTTTAAAAAATTTATTACATTAAAAATTTATCTTGTGGCTTAAAGAATATAATTCAAAAATTTAGTTCATATGATTTATTTACTTTGCTTATTATTTTATAAATCAAAGAATAATTTACATTTTTGAATTACACAAGAAAAATTTTTAATTTAAAATGTGATTGGGATAATCACATCTGAAAAGAAATTATTATAAATGATATAAAAATATATATATATTAATAATATATGAAAATAATTATTTTAAGAATAATTGTAATAATTTAAAATACTAAATTATATAATTTATTAAATTAAAAATATATTAATAATATGTGAAAATATTTATTTTAAGAAAAATAAATGTAATTTAAGTAATAAATTAACTAAAAGAGAAATTAAAACTAAAAATAGTTAAAAAATTTACTTCTAAAAATATATGAGAAAAAGTATAAAAGAAAATAAATTTAACATAAAAAAAGGACAGTTCTTTAACTCGTTAAAAAAAGAAAAATAATATTAATAAAATAAATAAAATTAATCTTATAAATAAATATTATTTATTTATTTATAATTGAGTGTTATTAACTTCATATAACTTTAAGTTTAAGTTACAAGTTCATATTTTAATAGTAATATTCAAAATATTCTATAATATTAAATCTTTTAACAATTGGTGGAGAGTCGGTCTTTCCCGCCCCCTGGTAGTTACTTTAAAAACTCAACTTTAAGAAAATTTTCTCCTTACATTACTGTCAAATGGGTGATAAGAATGATAAAACTACAACTGATTTCATCACGGCCTGCAAGTTTGTTAAAAACATTACACCTTTAAATAAAAATACTAAATACTTTTCCAAATGGAAGAATGCCGTTACCGCTGCTATTGAATCCTTTCAACTAACGGAGAAAGAACAGAAATTAATCGTTATTAAAGCCGTAGATAAAGAATATTTCTCTTATTGTTTATCTACCCTAAATAAATTTAAAAAGAAATCTGTAGAAGATTTTATTAATCATATTAAAAACCATTATGGGTTTGATAATCTCTAAGTAAGCTTGAATCTATTAAAATAGGAAATAAATCAATCAAAGAGTATAATGAAGAATTTAGTGATCTTTTAGACGAAATTGATGATAATATGAAGCCTACTGAACAAAGACTCCTCTTTTATTATATTAAAGGCTTAGAAGGAAGAAGAATCCACGAATACTTAATAATGAAACGTCTCTCAAAATTAGAAGAAGCTATAGAATACACTGAAAAGACTTATAAAGAATTTTCTCGTTACGATGCCCAATATGTTATAAAAGGAAACTCATCTTCTAAGGTCTTCTATAACTACTCTTCAAAACAGCATAAACAAAATAATTACACGAATAAGAAAAATGGATATAATATCAGACCCCAATATCAAATTAAAAATGTTGAAAATAAACAAAAAACTGACTTGTATTCTTCCGATATAGAAAAATTAACAAAAGACTTTGCTAACATGAAACTCCATGTTTGCCATCGTTGCAATCAAATTGGTCATTACTCCCGTTTTTGCACAAATGAAATTGCAGAAGAAAATAAAAATATTTTATCGAAATATACGGAAAATCATTTAAATTAAGCAAGGGAAGTTCTCAATCTTCCCTAAAATTTAATAAAATTGAAGATCAAAATAATAAGGATGATTCGTCTTTTGATATCTCTTCAGGTAATGACTATGAAAATCATTTATTTATTAAAAGAAAATTATCTGAAGACTCTAGTCTAGAAGAATCTTCTGACGAGGAAGAAACCCTACACGATAGAATAAAAAGAAAAGTATCGATGAATTCAACTGATGGACTTCACAATTCTAGTCAAGACAATACAAAAGATCTTGATACTAATCAGAATACTCCTTCTATCCCAAAGAAGAAACGTGGAAGGAAACCTATATTAAAGTATCCAACTATTATCGATCCCTCTATTATTGAAAATGAAAATATTACAGCTGCCAAGAAGTCTATTAGAAAAGAAAAAGATAAACGCAGACTGCAAGAAGATGTTCAATACGATTTAGAAGAAGAAATCATCCCTAAAAAAGAAAAAAATAAATTCTCAGATCTCTTAAGAACAACTCTTATGCTCAAGGATCGTAAAGAATACAATCTATTTGACGCATTAAATGATGCAAATGCTAATATTTCATTTGCACAGTTATTTACAGTTAGTCCTACATTACGAAGACTCTGTATCAAAGGTTTAAAGTTAAATCCTAATGATATTCGAGAAATAAATAAAATTGAAAATTTCCACATCAATGAAGATATAGCAACATTATCTAATTCTATTTCGAATGAAATCAATAATAAATTTTCACATTCAAATAATAATAATGAATTACCAAATCACATAAATTCAATAAATAGTTCTCACATTAGTTCTGTTATAGCCAAAGTCGACGATCTGGACGTAAAGGTACTTATCGACACTGGCTCAGATGTTAATGTGATAAATCAATCTTTTTATAATAAAATATCTAATAAATACAAAATTACAAATACAAATAATGTTTATTTTAAATTAGCCAGTAATACTATTATCTCTTCAAATAAAACTGTAATTTTAATTATTAAATTTAACAATATAAAAATTCGCGCCTCGTTCTGGATTCTTGAAGACAACGATCCCTGCTATGATATTATCCTGGGAAGGCAGGCTCAGAGAAATTATAACCTCTATTTGGGTCCAGACGATAATCTATTTGTTAAGAAAAACAATACATATCCCTGTATTGCCAGAACTATTAATTCACCTTCCCCCAATAGGAAAACTTTAAAGATATCTCTAATTGATAATATAAATCATAATTTAATGTGTATTTTAACAAATGATACTCCAGAAAATTTTAATAATATAAATATAAGTGGTGAATCTGAAAATAAAAATTAGAATCTCTCTTGAATTCATATAAAGATGTATTAGTAAATTCTATTGATAATGTTAAAGTGGCAGATGCTGAACCACACACAATCAATCTTACAAATCCTAAACCGATTAAACTACGACCATATAAAGTTTCACTAGAACAATCAAAAGCCCTCAAGGAAGAAATTCGGAAACTTTTGAAGCATGGACTTATTGCTCCTTCTCAATCGCCTTGGGCTTTCCCAGTGCTACTTGTCAAGAAGAAAAATGGTAAATGGAGAATGTGCGTGGATTATAGACGGTTAAATGATGTCACAATTAAAGACGCATACGCTTTACCATTTATAGATGAACTTCTAGAATCTGTTCATGGTGCAACTGTATTTTATGCAATAGATCTTTTCAGTGGCTATCATTAAATTCCCATGAACGAAAAAGACATTGAAAAGACAGCTTTCACCACCAAGTATGGAAACTACAACTTTCTAGTTATGCCTTTTGGGCTAACAAATGCTCCCGCCTCATTTCAAAGGGAGATGAATAGAATTCTTATGCCTCTTATCGGTGTTTGTATCTTTGTTTATATGGACGATATTCTGGTCTACTCCCCCAATATGGATCAACATCTGAAGGATCTTGAAAAAGTTTTCTCTATCCTCCGTAAATATAAATTTTCAATTAATCTAGAAAAATGTCATTTTTACCAAGAATCAGTGGAAGTATTAGGTCATGTTCTTTCAAAAGATGGTATTAAACCTATGCCAGATAAAGTCCTCGCCATCTCCTCTTAGCAAACCCCTCAAAACGTTACTCAACTACAATCCTTTCTTGGACTTGTTGGTTACTACCGTAAGTTTATTCCAGACTTTGCTGAAATCTCTAATATCTTATATAAACTTACTAGCCCAAAATCTGTCTTCTTATGGACCGATAAACATACTGAAGCTTTTAATGTTTTAAAAAAAGCCTTGTGTAAAAATCCTATACTTTATTACTCTGATCCTTCCCTTCCTTTTATTATAAGAACTGATGCTTCCTCTTATGCTGTTGGTGCCGTATTACTACAAGTTGATGGATTTACTAATAAAGAACATCCTATATATTACTGCAGTAGATGCTTGAAAAAAGCCGAATTAAATTACTCCGTTACAGAGAAAGAAGGTATTGGTGTTATCTTTGCACTAAAGAAGTTTCGCTCCTATATTGCCGCTTCTCGATTTAATGTCACTCTTTTTACTGATCATAAACCCCTTGTAGGATATTTTAAGAAAAGTATTCCCATGTCTGACCGCCATATCCGTTGGATTTCTCTCTTTAATGAATTCAAAGTGGATATTCTTTATGAAAAAGGTAAGAATAATGTCTTTGCTGACACTCTATCACGTCTTCCTACTTATAATGTTTGTTCTATTCAAAGAATTCTTAAAAATGACAGTATTATCGCTGATGCTTTCCCTACTCGCTTAGTTGATTTTGTTAAGAAAAATTATTTTCTTTTAGATGGAACTCTTTTTTATAAAAATAAAAATGGTAAACTTCTTAAGGTGATTGAAGATGATCATCTTAAAGCTGAACTTGTAAAGAAAGCTCATCTTGTCGGCCATGAAGGAATTGCTAAAACCCTAGCTAGATTACAAGAAGCTTATTAATGGCCAGGTATGAGAAATGATGTTGAAGAAACAGTCAAAACATGTCTAAACTGCCAATGTTATAGACCTTCCCCAGTTCCAAAGAACACTTCTAACACCGTCTCCAAAATAGAAAGACCCTTTGCAAGAGTTGGTCTTGATATCATTGGTCCCTTACCAACTACCGAAAGAGGATATAAATTTATCATTGTTTTAGTTGACTATTTCACAAGATGGGTAAAAGCTGTTCCTTTAAAAAATATAGAAGCTACCGATGTTATAATGTTCCTTCGAGACGTCTTTTCAAGACATGGCTTACCAGAAGTAATCATAACCGATAATGGAAGACAATTTATAGCAGATATTACCAAAATGATGATCGATTTATATGGTTCCTGGATTCGCTTTATTTCTCCAAGACATCCAGAAGCTAACGGATTAGCCGAAAACAGGAATAAAGAAATTGAGAAAATATTGAGACACCTTTGCTCAAAACAGGAGGACTGGGATCTTTATATGCCAGCTACCCTTTGGGCTCTTAGGACCACTAAATCAAGTATTACAGGGTTTAGTAGCTTTGAACTCCTGTATGGAAGAAAAGATCTGTGGCCTTTGAGTGTTGTTCTCCCTGATATCAAAAAAGAAGAGGATGAGTCAGAAGAAGAGTATAACCTTAGACGCTTTGTTCGGCATCAAAATGGGTGAAGAAAGCTATTAACAATATACAATATGCACATTCCTATTGGCTACAAAGAGCTAAGTCCAAAGAAGGAATGTTACACAAATATAAACCTGGCGAATTGGTTTTAATTAGATATATAGGTAGAAGAAAACTCGACCCTTACTTCATCGGCCCTTTTAGAGTTTTAAAAGCATCCAAATATAACACTCTTGTTCAAGAAACTTTAGATACAAAAAAACAATTGGAAAGAAATATCCACGTTAAAGACGTAAAACCATTTTATACAAAAATGTAAAAAAAAAAAAAAAAAAAAAAAATAAAAAAAAAATTTTTACAAATACATTTTCAAAAATTTCACTATTTTTATTTCTAAAAGTTTTATATCACTTATAACAATCTCGACTTTTATCATCTAACGATGTCTTAAGGAAGGAGGTATTGAAAAGAAATTATTATAAATGATATAAAAATATATATATATTAATAATATATGAAAATAATTATTTTAAGAATAATTGTAATAATTTAAAATACTAAATTATATAATTTATTAAATTAAAAATATATTAATAATATGTGAAAATATTTATTTTAAGAAAAATAAATGTAATTTAAGTAATAAATTAACTAAAAGAGAAATTAAAACTAAAAATAGTTAAAAAATTTACTTCTAAAAATATATGAGAAAAAGTATAAAAGAAAATAAATTTAACATAAAAAAGGACAGTTCTTTAACTCGTTAAAAAAAGAAAAATAATATTAATAAAATAAATAAAATTAATCTTATAAATAAATATTATTTATTTATTTATAATTGAGTGTTATGAACTTCATATAAACTTTAAGTTTAAGTTACAAGTTCATATTTTAATAGTAATATTCAAAATATTCTATAATATTAAATCTTTTAACAACATCTTTAAAAAATTAATTTTAGTTTTAGTTAAATGTAAAGATGTGATTATCCCAATCACATTTTAAATTAAAAATTTTTCTAAAATTAATTTTTTAAACTCTTTATTTTATTTATTATTTTAATACTTATTGATAAAGAATTATTATAAAATTATATAAATTTTATGAAAATGTAAACAAACAAAATGTATACCAAATGTATGAAATGAAATTAATGTAGTTTAATAATGTATTTAAAGTTTATTTTAAATTATTTTATATTAATTAATTTATATTATTTTTATATATTACTATTTATAAATATTGTATTATTATATTATTCTCACATAATATTAATATAACATATTATATTATGTTAAAATTAAGATATAAAATAGTTTTATGATTAATAACGTTACTAGGTTAATATGTTGAATTATATATTAATAATCCAACAATAATTAATTAATAATAATATAAAAATAATATAAGATAAATAGTTAAGTTATTTAAACACTTAATATCTAAGAATATTTTAAATAATAATTTCTTTGAAGGATTTATGAAAATATTTATTTATTGAATTATTAGTATATAATTATTGTAAATACAATAACCTTACAAAGAACATAAAAGATAGATTTTTACATCTTTCTTTTATACTTTGTAAGTTACATAATAATAGTATTTAATTATAAGATAATAATAATATAGTAAAATGAATATTAATAAAATATTAAAATAATAACAATATCGATATGTTTAAAATATTTAATATAATTAAATAAATTTAATTTGTATAATTAATTTGAATAATTAAAAATAGTAATTAATATATATGATATAAACATATATATAAACATAATATAAATAAATACATGTGACGTCATATGTAAATAATTGAAATTATTAATATAAATCTTATTTATTAATATTTCCAGAATTATTAGGCCTAAGATAATTCTTTAAATACTAAATAAGAATTTATATTAATTATTAATTAAATGTATATTGAAATGTGAATAACTGAAATTGAGATTTCAATTCAGTTATAATTTCAACATATTAATATTATAAACTTAAATTATTATGAAAATTATAGTATTGTAACGAAATCCTCCTGGTAGACTCGGGGTTGACACTTAGATATTTAAAATCAAGCAGGGGGGGACGGGTATTACCCTGCTTTGATTTAAAAAAAAATAAATCTTTCTTTATTAAAAATTATTTATTTTTTTTATTAATATAAAAGTTTTTTTTTTTTTTTATTTAAAGTACACATATTTAATTTTTAAGAAATTGTTACAATATTTATATTTTTTTATAAATTTAAAGTATAATTAATTGTTTATAATTTAAGTAATTTTATAGAATTATTGAATTAATTTTATATCAATAATTCATTTTTGTTTTAATTTTTATAAATATAATAATATAATATTCAAATATAATTTAATTAAAAATAATTATAAAATAAATATATAGAAAATAGTTTTTACTATTTTCTTTGATATTTTTAAGTTAAATAAATTGTTTTTAAAGATTAATATAATAAATTTAATAATCTTTAATTATTTTAAATAATACTTGTAATTATTTTCAAAATAAAATAAAATTTTTATAATATTTAATTAATAAATTTGATAATATTTAAATAATAATTTTTATAATAAGTAAAAATTTTTAATAATAATTTTTAATAATAAATTTAATTAATAATCTTAATAATTTTATAATAATATTTAATAGTTATAATAAATAAATTTTTATAATAATATTTAATAATTTTAATAATTTTATAATATTAATAATTTATAATAATTTTTAGAATAATATTTAATTAATAATTTTAATAATTTTATAATAATTTTTATAATAATATTTAATTAATATTTTTAATAATTTAGTATCTTAAAAGTATAATTTTAATATTTACAATTGTATTTTAATATATACATATATTTAATAATATAACAATAAAGTGATTAATTAAAATTTATTTACATTATTTACAAATTAAAATTAATTTATATCAAAATAAATTAAATTTACAATGAGGTTTAGGTTATGAAGAATATAGGAAAGTACAATTTAGTAAAGAATTATTAATAATAAAATAAAGGTTATTAATTCATTCTTTACCACTCCTGGTACAGGACTTTTGAAATTGATGGATGTATAATAATATATTGGTAAATAGATAGTAGACGTATAAAAATTACGAAAAACTTATACAATATTTATTTATTTATTTATTGATTATTTATTAATTTATTTATTTAAAAATTTATTTAACTATATATTATTCATCCATTTATTTATTTGTTCATTTATTTATTTATTCCTCCATTACATAAAAAAAAGAAAAGAGAGAGATTTAAAATAATATTATTACAAAATATTTTATAAATTTTGGTAATACATTGATTAGTTAAAAATAATTTTGTGTAACAATAAAATAATAATAAAATTTTAGATATGAATATTAATAATAAAAATAATAAAAAAATTTATAATATAAAATAAAATTTATCAAATGTATAATAAAAATATAATAAGAATATAATAAAATATTTATTTTATAGCAAAATATTAATAATTAATAATATATATATTTATATAATAATAAAGGAAATATTGATAAAGTTAATAAAGATAATAATTAATTAATAAAATAGATTTAAAACATATTTATATGGAGAAATATTAAAATTATTATAATTTAAGGTATTTGGGTAAATACCGTATCATGATGCCCCCGTTAAGTTTAGACTTCGTCCCTTGAAGTCTATACTTCATATAGTCTGTATGGTACAATGTTCTTTAAGTGAACATTTCTCTCAGCGATTTCATTAGTTACAGGATCGCAAAGTGTGACCGTGTTAAATTCTTCTTAACTATTTTCATAGGGCCAAGGAAGAATGGGTCTAATTTTCTTCGGTTAATAAGTTTGACAAGGACAAGATCACCAGGGTTATATTCAGCCTTCATTCTCTTCATTTGTTTCGCCTGTCTTCCCATAACTTGTTAGCAGTATTAATGTTGTTAATGGCTTCTTTAATCCAGGCATAATGTTTAGTAAATCTTCTTATTAAAATTCTTCTTCACTTTCGTATTCTTCTTTCTTGTCTAAGTTCAGTGTTAATTCAAAGGGTTGTAAATCGCGACGTCCATATAACAACTCAAAACTGGAAAACTTAGTAGTTTCATTCTTACAGGTGCGAATAGCCCATAAAGCGCTTGGTAGCATCTCATCCCAAATGGTAGTGTTGCGATTACAAAGAATTCTCAAGTACTTGCCAATTTCTTTATTTCTATTTTCGACTTCGCCGTTGGATTCTGGATGGTATGTTTGTAATATAGTGTACGTAAACTCCATACAAGTCGAGAAAAGCTTTCGTTTTGTCCGAACAGAATTGGGGTCCATTGTCCGTTATTAAAATCTCAGGCGTTCCATGTCGAGCAAAGACTTTGGATAGAAATTGGATAACGTCATCTGATTCAATGTTCTTAGTGGGTTCAGCTTCAACCCACTTAGTCAGGTAATCTACTAAAACTATAATGTATTGATTACCTTTCTGAGTAACTGGTAGAGGTCCTACAATGTCTAGACCTACCTTGGTAAATGGAAGACCGGGTTTCGTGGCTGTATCTTCAGGTTGATAGTTAAATGTTTGTGGCTTAAAGAGTTGACAAGTTTTACAGGTCCTGACCATGTATTTAACATCTTGTATCATGTTGGTCCAATAGTAATCTCTTTCAAGCGGTTGTATGTCTTGAAAGTACCTTCGTGACCGATACCATGGGCCTTAAGAATAAGTTTGACTTTTCCTCTGGGTTATCTATAACTTTCTTAGCATTCCATTGTCTTTATAAAATTTTTCTCCATTCATTAAAGTAAACTTGTCTTTTAATAGATTTAATAAGTTGTTTTCATCTGTTTCACTATTACACTCACGGTTGTAGTTGCTAATATATCGCTTTTGATGGATGGCATCCTCGAGAGAGCGTCTGCGATAACATTCTTTTTACCAGGTTCATATTGAACACGAACCTTCAACATTGATAAGAGTAATACCCAGCGCGTTTGCCTTGCGTTGTTGGGTTCTTTGGAGGTGAATAAACTAACTAGTGGTTTGTGGTCTGTATAGAGGATAGTGGAACAGTTATTGCTAAGAGATGTAAGGTTTGAATTTCTTTACGCTATAGAATGCAGCTGTTCCTTCTAAGTTGGTGATAGAGTAATTCTTTCGGAAGATTTTAATGAACGGCTAATGAAATGGATGGTTTTTCCTTACCATCTTCCTCTTTTTGTAATAGAACGCCACCGATACCATCATAAGAGGCGTCTGTACGGATGATGAAAGGCTTTTCGAAGTCAGGCATAATTAATATAGGTGCCTTCACAAGTCTATCTTTAAGTTCTTGGAAGCTGTTTTCTTGTTCTGTATTCCATTCGAAATCAGTACCCTTTTTCAGCAGTTTATATAGTGGTCTAGCCATCTTCGCAAAGTTGAATATAAATTTTCTGTAGTAGCCTACAGCACCTAAAAAGGACCGTAGTTGAGTTATATTCTTGGGAGGCAACCAGTTGTGAATAATTTCAGTTTTCCTGGGATTGGAGCAACTCCTTCACCTGATAAAATATGTCCAAGAAGTTCTACTTTTTTCTTGAAAAAGTGACATTTTCTAAGTTTATCTTCAATCCGTTGTTCTGATTATTGTAAAGACTTTTCTTAAATCTTGGATGTGTTCTTCAATTGATGGTGAGAATATCACCAAGTCATCTATATAAACGAACATGCATACTCCAATTAGCGGGAAGAAAATTCTGTTCATTTCCCTCTGAAAAGTACCAGGAGCATTGCATAGTCCGAACGGCATCACCCGGAATTGGTAGTTCCCAAACATAGTGGTAAAAGTGGTCTTGGGAATGTCTTCTTTATTCATTGGAATTTGGTGAAAGCCGGAGAATAAATCTATAGTAGTAAAGACCATAACCTTCCTTCCAATAGAAAATAAAATACTATCGATAATTGGTAACGCGTAGGAATCTTTGATGGTAACATTGTTCAGCTTACGGTAGTCCACGCACATCCTCCACTTTTTATTTTTTCTTGAGGACGAGTACTACTGGAGACGACCAAGGGGAGCTGGATGGCTCTATCAACTTGTTTTTTATAAGTTTTTGTTATTTCTTGCTTTAGAGCTTGAATTTGAACTTTGGACAACCGGTTATCCTTTCTGCTTGATCGGCTTTGCATTTTCTATTAATTGAATGGTATGTGGAAGCAGTTTCGTTGGCTGGAGTTCATCAATTTTGATTGCTAAGATGATGATGAATTCATGAAATAGTGAGTTAACTTTTCTTCTGTATTTTCTTGGTAATTCATCCAATACTTTGTTCAACAACTCTTGTTTCTTTAAGGGTCCGTCTTTAACTTCTTCAATTTGATCTGTTTCATCATGGTAGTTCTCATCTTTAACCTTATTTACAAGACAGAAGGCATAAGAGCTTGATGCATCTTTATTGTTGGTAAGATTGGATTCTCATTATCGTCACTCTCCTTCGAGTTCTTCCTCATCAGTCCCTAAAGGAGACACACGATCCCATGATTCTTCACTGAGCATCTTGCATAAGTGATTGTCGATAGGATGTACGAATAATTTATTGTCTTTTAATGTATTGAACCCTATAAGTATATCGAAGATATTTTTAGTCATTTTCAACAACTCTAAATACATCTTTAATTGTGGTATCCCCAATTTTGACATCCAATAGATAGAGTTCTGAATCCAATTTCTTCTCAGAGAAAATTTGTACAATATTATTATTTGTGTACCCCATTGGTACCAAGTTTTGTTTTTCTTTTATCCTTGTTAAGTAATTCTTTGTCACCAAGTTTAAGCTAGCACAGGTATCCAAGAAAGCTATACCTTCAATCCCATAAACATAACATTTTTGTACTGGCGATATCACTTCTTGAAATAGTGGATAGAACTATTTCGTTTAGAGATTGTCCTTGAGTATTGCTGTCCTTTAGCTTAAGTAGTTTAACTAGTTCCGATCTAAGCTTAGGACTTATATCTAATAGCTGTGTGATGGAGATATTAGCTAGTTTGTTGTTTAAGTCATCAGAGATATCATAACTGTTCTTTCCTTCCATCAAGGCTATATGTTTTTCGGTAGATGTCCTTTTAGATTTGACTTCTTCAGCTTTATCACTAGGAAGTTTTCCTTTTGTTACTTCTTTAGATTGATCATCTCTTGATGGATGAGTACTTGTTTCAGTTCTCTTCTATTATTTCTTTTTCTTTATCTAATTTGGTTTTTCTTTTCACGGACTTGATGGATGGCTGAGCTATCACAGAAAGGTCAATTTCTTCAAGCTTTTCTGTAGTAGTAGGTGTAGACACTGGTGATTCAAACTCCATAGTAGTATCCTGAGTATTTGTTGCAGCTTTTCCTTTCCTAGATTTTTCTTTTGAAGAGTATGGGGTTTCTGCCATACTATTATTCTTTTTCTTTCTTCTTACTACCGCTGCTAATATGTCATTATTTGGAACTAGTGGTAAATGGTTCTTTTCGTTGGTTTGATTAAAGGAAGTTTCCCTTCTTCCTTTTATCAGTTTAAAGACTTATTTTCTTTTGAAGTTGGCCTTTTTCTTCCATCTCTGCTAATTCCCTGGAAGAGTAAGGACATTGGTTTAAGTAGTGTCCCACTTGACCACATTTATAGCATTTTCTATTATTTTGTTGATGTGTGTTTGAATTATCTTGGCGTCTTCTAGTCTGTTCTTGATTTGACTTCAGTTTATTTTCTTTTACATACCTATAATCGCTTCGGTCGTTATCCCTTGTGTTGTATTTTCGGTTACCAAAGCCCTTGAATGGATGACCTCCGTAGTTGACTTTATAATAATAAGGTTGGTTGGATTGAAATGTTGCTAAAACAGTTTCAGGCTTACGTAGGAAGTTTTCTTCAGCCCTTTCGGCTAGTTCGGCTTCTTCGAAGGCATCCTCCAGATCATAACACCTTTGGGTGATTACTTGAGACCTTGCATAAGGTCTACTAGCAATGGATTCAATGTAATCGTCTACCGTAATGAAAGATTGGTATAGTTTGGAAAGACTATTATAAAGCTTTTTGTACCTCCAGTTAAAGTTTTGAATACTTTCACCCTTTCTGATTCTAAGTTTCTGGAGTCTCTTGCATTTTTCCTGGGGAGTAACTTCAAGTGCATCTTCTATAGCCTTTTCATCTGGTCGATGGATGGATACTTCTTTCCCCCTTCTTCGTCGGTAGTTACTAAGTCTTGTAGTATACCTCTTAGTTTGCCTTCCACACATTCCATAGCCCAGGAATGTATGTTCATAGGTTCAGTGATGTTTGCTAGTCTCATGATCCTAGCAAATTCATCACCCCAAGAATCCACATCTCTTGCTGTTTCGTTTAGACGAGGTAGAATCTCTTCGAGTTCCCTGATCTTCATTTCTTTAGTTTTTTTTTTTTTTTTTCTGTTATTTTATTTGCTTTATTATTATTATTATTATTTCGTTTATAATATTTTATTTAATCTTCTTTCTTTTTTACTATCTATTAATGTTTCATATTATTATACTTTGGTCCTGCATAGCTCGCCAGAAATTATGGTACAGGACTTTTGAAATTGATGGATGTATAATAATATATTGGTAAATAGATAGTAGACGTATAAAAATTACGAAAAACTTATACAATATTTATTTATTTATTTATTGATTATTTATTAATTTATTTATTTAAAAATTTATTTAACTATATATTATTCATCCATTTATTTATTTGTTCATATTTATTTATTCCTCCATTACATAAAAAAAGAAAAGAGAGAGATTTAAATAATATTATTACAAAATATTTTATAAATTTTGGTAATACATTGATTAGTTAAAAATAATTTTGTGTAACAATAAAATAATAATAAAATTTTTAGATATGAATATTAATAATAAAATAATAAAAATTTATAATATAAAATAAAATTTATTAAATGTATAATAAAAAATAATAAGAATATAATAAAATATTTATTTTATAGCAAAATATTAATAATTAATAATATATATTTATATAATAATAATGGAAATATTGATAAAGTTAATAAAGATAATAATTAATTAATAAAATAGATTAAACATATTTATATGGAGAAATATTAAAATATTATAATTTAAGGTATTTGG